>RJVU01059915.1:7921238-7991662 GCA_003731715.1 Anabarilius grahami
CAATGAAGGTAATGTATTTAATAAAGAATTGTATATTGGATTCAAATAATAATTTTCAAGAAATGATATGCTTTACAAAAAGTATAATAAATATATTAAAACATTTTGTAATTATGAATTGTGCCATACAGCAAGGTCAATTGTTTCTTCTTTCACATATGGCTCTGAATATTAGCACTGATTGTCAAACTCCAATTAAGTAATGAAATTATCTGCTTACTTCAACAATATTAAAAATTAGTTTGCAACTTCATCTTAAAAGTGAAATGCCTCTTCAGCACACAGGAAGCTGGGGCATTCTTCCTCAGACTGGCTTTAAAAGACCTCACGGAGGCGCTGTTGCCTCCAACATTTTTTTTGTCAGTGATAAGCTCTGCAGATGTATGCATTCTCGTCGGTCGATTTATCCTTCAGTTTCTCTGAGATATGACAGTTGAGATGTGCTTAGGCATCCAACATTCTCTAAATATACCAATAAAAAGGATTTGTAAATTAGTTACATATGATATAAACAGTGGCGCAATATTCAGAGACCCCTTATTCTGTGGTGGAAATAAACACGCTTGATAAGGATGTAACAAATTAGTTCACTGTTTGGCTGGGCTTCATAATTTCCTGCTTCTCTTTTTCTGAAAATGCTTGTTGTCTCACTTCTTGGCTCCCTGCTGCCACAGCTCATCATGGTTCCTACTGAGCCAGTGTGAATGCTAACAGCTACTTTTACACAGCCAACAAATTGAATGATTAACAAAAGTCTTATCTGTGTGACCAGTAAGCATATTGTACCATTTTGCTGTTAAAAGGCTAATTTAAAAGGCTATACTAAGCATTTCTACAAGTGAAATACAACCTTGTGAAAGAGAAGTGTGCTTAATTGTATTGAATGTGTAGTTAAAATCTTATTTAAAAATACTGTAATTGCACACAATAAAGGGCCACTTAAGTGTACTTAAAAAGAATACACTTTCATGGCTTTTTTTAACACACTGAAATTTTTACTTTAAAGTACATTTTAAATCAATGTTTTCATAATCTTTTGTCATGCTTTAAATAAGTACACTCATTCTGATGTGTTGACTAACATACTGAAGTAACATGTAAACTACTTGCTTAACTGTAGTACTGTGTAACTGTGTAAGTTCATATACTCTGAATGTGCTAAAATTGCCTCAAAAGCACTCTTTCATTCAACTACTTGCATTTAATATAAATTTAAACTGTAATACATCTTCATTTAAAAGTAAATAACAGTCAATATGTCTCCAAAACATTACATACAGTTCACACTTATGTATATTTATTGGAAGTATGTCATTTTTCAAAAGTATGCTAAAGTTCTTTTTCACCAGGGTAATGAGACAGAGAAGCTAAAAACAATGCTAAGTATATGTTAGCATGTATGCTAATAGCTTGTTTTGGCGTGTACATTTGGTGATCATAATAACTTAGTTTTTTGATTGTCCTCTATGATAAGCTTAAGTTATTAAAGTATTCTAACATTTTGTAAACTGGCTCAACCAATGGCAAGATTTGGAGGCGGGACTACTTGTTTGTTGAACCAATGGCAGGTTCTAGAATGCTAATCAGGCAAAAGTGGAAAATGCATTATTGAGTTAAATATAAGTATTCTTTGAAGGAAATAGGGTGAAAGAAAAAACGATAGCAATGGGAATAAAACCTAAAAATTAAAACCTTCTGAGGGTAATTAACCAGAGAGACAAGCTGATTCAAATATTTGTTTAGGGTTAAATACATGCTATATTATCAAATTATGATATATCACAATGTCTTGAAAAAGGTAGCAATGAATTGGAAGTCATGAATTTTTATGGGGAAAAAAGAAAGAAATCATAGAGATTGTATAAATTCTCATAATATTATTTTCATGTCTGTGATTATGAGTGTTTTGCAGTACTGTAACTATGTATGGAACATGAGTTTGTCAGTTTAAAAACAAAGATGTTGAACCAACTAAAATGTGTTCTAAGATTGTGGGGCAGTCAATTCAAAAAGTACATGAGTTATCTTAAAATAAGAACCTTATAAGGTTGGCCGAAAATATTGTCTCGGAACCGAATCATGTGTTGTATAATGAATTTGTATACCATCCAATAGGAGTTACAAGGTCCCAAGATATAATCGAATTAGATTAAAGCCTTCCTTCGTGCATCAAGCTGTATTAGGCTTGAATAAGTTACATAAAAATTAAATCTATACCGGGGTTGTTGTTTTTTTTTTTTTGTAACACTTTACAATAAGGTTTCATTTGTTAACATTAGTTAATGCATTAACTAACATGAACCAACTATGAGTAATATATTTGTTACAGTATTTATTAATCTTTGTTTATGTTAGTTGTTCATTGCTTGTTCATGTTAGATCACAGTGCAACTCTTGATTTTAATAATGTATTAGTAAATGTTGAAATTAACATGACCTTTATTAATAAATGCTGCAGAAGTATTGTTCATTCTTAGTTCATGTTAACTAAAGTAGTAAACTAATGAAACCTTATTGTAAAGTGTTACCTTTTGTGTGTGTGTGTGTGTGTGATTGTAAAGGTTTTATGTAGTATGGTTTTGTATTTGTGCATGAAATTACTGTAACTCAAGACAAATTTAAGACTGTCTAACAAAATGTTTTTATATTAATATCATAATAATAATACTAGCAAAAATAAAAAATAAATCTTACATAAATAAAAATTCTCTGACACACATTTATTGTGGTTCTGTTTGGGCAGGTTTCCCCTAAACACACAAATCAGGTAATTTAGCTCCTCCTAGATCCCGGACCAGGAAATTGTCTTTTTTTTTGTGATACAGCCAAGTGTTATCTTAAACTCCCTGAACTCAAACTTTACTATAGGGAGCCTCAAGATATACAGATCAGTAGATGCACACAATTCTAATCGGCGTAGACAGACATTAACTGGACATCAGAAATGACTTTACCTCAGATTAAGCTAGAAATCCTGAAGAGAGGGTGCATTTTTGATTGAAACCACCTGTTTGAACAAATGTCTTCACTGTCTGTGCAGCCATTTAATATTTAGGATGTATGTGTGTGTGATGTTTGGTTTTGCTTATGTATTCTGGCATGTGTCTTCACACAGATGGGTTGCATTTCAGAACATGCTTACATGCATATCTGTTTGCCCACAGCAGAGTTGAAGTCTTTCTCTACACATTCCAGACTGTAAGTTTCTCAAAGGGAGGAAGGAAAGGCCGTAATATTTTATTTGAGAAGTTTGTAACAAATCCGATGATCCCAAAACCAAAAATATTTGTTGTATTATCCATCCATCCATCCATCCATCCATCCATCCATCCATCCATCCATCCATCCATCCATCCATCCATCCATCCAATGAAAGTAAAGGCATTTATAATTTTACAAAATTTCTACTTCAAATTAAAAGCAGCACAACTGTTTATGATATAGATATAATAAATATAACAAACAAATTTAGTTTAAATATAAACTACAGTGTAATTTCATTAATGTTTGCAGTAGCAAGGACACATGAAAATCTATAATAGCAAAATACGGACAACCCAGGATGTTTTTAATTATTTAAACTAGCCTAATTTAGATAGAGAAAATATCATACCGAAAACAAACAAAACTCTATAGGCAGCAGTGCCAGAGAGAGGAAACATTCCACAGGAAGTGGCTGAAATGGTTGGAACGTTCGCTGGACAAAGAAACATAGCAATGGCACTCTCGAGTTATGGGACGGTATGCCTGAATTTTCTTTTAAAACTGACCTTGACCCGGTGGAAAACCGAGCTTCTCAGGAAGTTTGTGGCATCCTGAAATCAGATAGCTCAAATGTCAACATACTTATTGCAGCAGTTTTCCTTTCTCTCTTGGCAGTGAAATCTGAAATATGACACTTCATGTTTTAGTTTGCAATCTTGCAAGAAATACTACTCAGTATTAACAACTCATGAGCTTCCTTGTTTTGCTCAACTTCTCATAAGTCAGAGGCACGAGCCCTACAGGCTATACAAGGCCACAGGGATTCTGGGTTTCTGCCAAATAGTAGAGCAAAAGTGCTGGGCCGATAATCTAGTTCGTCAATGGAACAAAACTGGACCTGTTTCAGTCTTCAGAATTTCCCTTCAGGAGTCCATAAAGTATTATTGCTGTAAAATAAAATCCTTTAAGCCAGAACTAAAATCCGTTCCAAATTTAAGAACACAAAAGCCATTGTTTCAGTTTTTTCTTCAGCATAAAATATGCGTCACAATATCACATTGATTGACAAACCTGAGCATTTTCAAAGAACGTGTGGTTATGTAATATGAATATGGCGCTTGTGCACGGAGGTGTGAATCACGACAACTTTACGCTGAGGACAACTTGATTAACATACAAGTGACAACAGCAAGAGCCATGGTTTATAATCTTTGATTTTTTTTTTTTTGAAAATTAAATGAAGTGCAGGCGTCTTTCAAAGATTATACATGTACCCAGTTTTCCTTATTTTTTTTTAATGTGTATAACACTTTAAACTCAAATGTTCTCTGTTTTCTAAGATGAAATGAGGGTATAGCATTTCCAAGAATATATACGTGTAATCACTCACTTACTGATCCTCTCCAGCAGCGACTGTAACAGTGTCAAATCACATGGGAACTTCTTTTGCTTAAACATAAAATAATAAATCACAACACTTAACAATAAAGTTCAATTTGTTAACATGATTTGTTAGTTAATGCAATAGGTATAAGGAACTAACAATGATCAACAATTTTTTTTACATTGTTTTACTAATGCATTTTTGACATTTCAAGGTGTCAATTAATATTAGTTAATATTTTATGGATGAGCATGGATTAACATTAAAGAATATTGCATTTATTATTAACCTTACCTTGGATGAATAAATGCTATAAATGTTGTTACATTATATTACATTAGGAATACAAATGCATCAACTAATTCCAATACATTGAGCCTTATTGTAAAGTGACACTAAAATAAAATAAAATAGTTTCATTAAAACATTTACATTTTAAAAACTTAAATGTATTGGACCTTCAAATGGACTTACATTTGTCAACATTTTCCACTGCAGATATTGGGTGCAGAAAACTTGTTTTGTCCATATTTAACGTTCTCATGAATCCCTACATTACTGGGTCACAATTTCAATGCGAGTGTCCCGCCGAGAGCCGTCACCCCCACCCCCTCACTCTCTGACATGCATTCCTCGTGTTTCCCTCCATATTCTTTCTTTTTCTTTGAGCACATTTGCAGGGGCAAAACAGAAAGACTCAGACCAATTCTTCAATCATCATCTTTGTTCTCATAATCTGTAATCAAGTGACATTATATGCACACACGTTCAAAAGTTTGGGGTCAGTAAATTTTTTTTTTTGTAAAAAGGTATTAAATCACTTTTATTCTGCAAGGGTACATTCAATTAATCAAAAGTGACAGTAAAGACTAAGTTACAAAAACAAAAATCTATTTAAAATAATTTAACATTCATCAAAGAATCCTGAAAAATATCACGGTTTCCACGGAATTTGACAATGGTTTTCAACATTAATAATAAATGTTTCTTGAGCATCAAATATTAGATTTCTGAAGAATCATGTGACACTAAAGACTGGAGTAATGATGCTGAAAATTCCTGAAAATGACAGGAATAAATGACATTTAAAATATATTAAAATAGAAAAGTTATATAATTGTAATAATATTTTACAATATCGCCATTTTTACTGTTTTTTTTTTTGTTTTTTTACTGTGTTTGACCAAAAGAGTGCGACTTCTTTCAAAAACATGAAAAAGAAAAAAAATCTGACCAATCCCAATTTTTTAAATGGTAGACAGTGTGTGAGTAAATGTATATGGAATGTCTGCTCAGAGCAGATGTTGCTCCACTCTTGGGTACAAAAACAGCACAGAATGTGAATCATGAATTTCATGAGTCAAATATTCAATAATCAAGCTGCTCTCTGGATGGCCTTTTCCTCCTCCAACCTTTGGAGAGGAAAACCCTTCACTGTGCACAAAGTGAATATAAAGGGAATTACAACGAAGAGCCGTATCATACAAATTCCACAAGGTGGCGCTGCCATCACACAAATTAAATTACATTACACAATGCACAAATCAGACACTGCTTATCCCAAACCTCTGATCCTTAAACATACTGATCCTGACAGTGTGTGTGTGTATATCCTATTAAAAAGAACACCAAAATGGCATATTAATGTTGCATTACTTCCTTCCATGTGGCTGAAATATTTCTAGTCAACCTGTAGTTCATCTGGTAGGAGACTGACTAGACTAGATCTAGCTTAGAGAAAGGCAACTAGGGCTGCAACTAACGATTATTATGATAATCGATTAGTTGGTCGATATTTTTTTTCCCAATTAATCAGATAAAAAAAATCCTACGTTTATTGTTTTTATTTTATTGACAAAAAACACACTATTGCACATCCTGCCCAATGTACTTGAAACAAATGCCAATTAAATGCTATGAAAACATACCATGCTTAATTGATTAGACTACCGGTCATAATAAAAAGAGAACACAAATATTTTAGGAATCTGTCTCGTTTAAAACTAAAAATGTTATTGCATTTTATTAGGCAAATAACAAACTTAAATAGTCATTATTCAGACATAATATCCAAAAAATAATAACAGTCTCTGTTATTGACTGTAATTGGGCATCTGAAAAAACAACTATAAAGTACTTTACTTTTTTTCTGCCTTTCTTGTAAAACAGTAAATTATTTGGATAATAATTATATTGTAGCATTAGAAATACTGCTGTGACTAAAGAGCTTACACATACTGGTGGATTAACCCTTACAGAAACATGAAAAAATTATATTAGTAATAACCAATACTGATAGTTTAGGACAGCTGTGGACACAGTCACCTCTTACTGTCATTTCTTTATCCTGTAACATCTTACATTTATATTCAATTACATGTTGTTATCCCTTTACAGTTACTACTCTCATAAAATACTTGAATGACATGTTGACTTTTAAATCTAAATTTAACTTTAGCAAAATGAATATTTTTGCACTGAATATTAAAAGTCTCCCTCTTTACCGCATTCCGTCTACCGCGCCGGCGCTCATTCAGTAAAGTCTGAAGTTTAACGTAGATTGCCAGCACGAGCCTTTATGCAAAAAGGAAATGCTCACGTGAATTTGTAAAATTTACAGATAAGGATATAGCCATAGAAAGAACGTTTTGCGCTGAGGACGCAGGTCACGTGCATCTGTCAAAGGGCAAGCCATTACTGCATTAGCTTGAAGCTTAAAATAAAGAATTCTCATGTTTTGGGCAGCTTGAATCTCGTACCTTTCCTGCAGCTGCTCACTCTATTTCCTCCACTATTTTTAGATGCATTTTTGTCCATACAAATGCATCATTCAGTGATGTATTTGACGCGACTGGCCGAAGTTTTCTGTGCACGGTGGCCAGACCCGACTAATCGATAATGAGAATAGTTGTCGATGATTTTCATTATCGATTATTATCGATTTTATCGAATAGTTGTTGAAGCCCTAAAGGCAACATTTCTGCAAAAATGTTATTTCTGTAACCCCTTAACATTTTCCCAGCAGTTTAGAAGGGACTTTCAGAAAACTGTATGGTAAATATTGCAAGCTTCTCAATCAAAATGTTAAGAAAACCTTGTTGTAAAGGTGTGCTCACATCAGTGATTTCAGACAAAAAAAAGGTCCATTGCCAATAGTGTATCGATGAAGCACAGCTCACACAGAAGTCAGTTTCAAACCAAGCAACTTTCTTTTAGTCAATGCAGCGAATTCGTGTGACCAACTAGGGAACTTTTTCACCCTCATGTTAAACTCCAATTGCACAGATTCCTATTGAATTTCGCAGATCAAAACGAGATTTAATACAAACTTCATGAGGTGCCAATATCATTTAATACACTTTTATAAGACAACAAAGACTTTAAATATATAAATTTGTCATTTTTTCATTTTATAAAAGGCCATACAAATGGAGAGGCATTGAAAAGCACAGACACCGGTGTTAGTAAAAGCATGTTGACACTATCTTTTGAATTTTCTTTTTCTTGAAAGTCTTAGGCTGTTCTTAGAGGAGTCAATAAGGCAGTCAGTGTTTTCTGATCGAGGAGTGAAGGCGTGACTGGGACAGGAAGTCGTCACTGAACAGTCTACACTTTTAGACGTCCCAATCACTGCAGGATTGGCAAGACCACTGGGGAAGCATTTATGAAATGATCAGTGCTGATTTTTTGACTTGTGAACATACAATGTTTAGCAAACAATATTGAAATTGTACCAGTTGCTCTTTGTTGAAACATCAGATGGCCCAGGTTCATCACTGCCTGAAAATGAAGAATTAAATATAATAAAAAGGCTCATCTGTCAAGCTTTATCAGCATAAACACACCAGAAATGCGAGAAATATTACACACCAGTATGTCTTCGTTCTGTCCGTTCCAAAGCAGAAAGTAGGCCGTTTTCCTGCAAAAGCACTACAATAATGACACTTGACACAAACACAATGCAAATCCTCTCAGAGAACCTTTAACATTTAAAAATGAGTAAGCATACTAGTTTTACTATATAACTGTCACCTCATTAGTTCTTGAGTCTTTCTTTTTTAAGCACAACTCGACATGATCTGGATACTCCTGGGGTGAAAACATCTCCTGACACAGGAAGCACTTATCCATCTCTGCTGACCTGCGAAGAAAAACACCATTAAAATGTGTTGTGTTTTTAATGACACTACTATTGTAATTAACTCTCAACATGTTCGTTGAATGTTTGATGTACCTACTTGCCAGATCGCTGAGATTCCTCTGTTAAATTTCCTCTGGTCCTCTTCCCTCGGGCAACGACTACAATAAAATAAAACATTTAATTTCACAAATTTCTTGACCTATCCCAGAAATGTCTCATGGACAATGGACTCTATGCACACCAACTGCATATGTATTTCCGCTTAAAAAAAAATCTCAGTGCTACGTGAACTTTGTCACAACTGTTGATCACAAATAATTACATTATATATTATATACATTATTAACTTATCTATTTTTAAACAAATAAACATTTTAGCATAATACATTAAACCATGTTTTTATAAATTCCAGAAGCATAAAAGGTGAAGGTGGATCAGATCAATATTGATTTGTCCTGTCCTGTAACACTCCCTCAAGTTTTAATTTTGTGCTTAATTTTCTCAGATGTTAAATGCAGAAGGGATTGTGCATAGAGTCCATAAGCAGCGGTGGTGGCATCATCATAATTTGATCGGTCTTCTTTCCTACATCTATTTGCATACTGAATATTATATTCAGCATACATATACTTCACACATAATATTCAGCAATATTTCTGATTTGACTGTATTGACACTATAGGATGAGAACTGAACTGAGCTGGACGATGACGTTCACCGTTTTGTACAGAGCTGCTTTATAGCTGAATTGAGCTTAATCATAATTGTTGATCTTTACACAGTTATTGAATGGAACTGAATTAACACTGAACTGATTTCACCGGAATAATGACTTTACTGTTGTCTTTTAGAGCTGCTTTACAGCAGAACTGAACTCTTAATTTGCATCATTGTCAAATCATTATTTTCCTGTTTATTCCTGCTTTGAAACAAACTGAATTGTATAAAGTGCTATATAAATAAACGTGACTGGACTTGACTTGAATAGTTACAGAAGAGCTAGTAGAGAGCTGACCTTGTGATTGTTCTTCCTGCTGGTCTGCTTCACCATCGCAGAAAGCTGCGTGCACCTCAATTCTGCTGAGGGGGAAGAGTTTAGAGCACATGGGGCACTCCATCCTCTGACTGTGAGGAGGAGCTGCTTCTGTTGGATCGCTCTCCTGCTCCATCATCTCCTCCGCTGCCACAGACGCACCTCCTCCCTCCTCTACCTCCATCACCTCGCTGTCAGCGTGAGACTGGGGCTGTGAACGAGGGAAGCTCACTTAGAATTAAAAGGTCTTATTTGAATTCAGAGTCCTCTGGTTGTAAATAAAATGTTCCTTTTCTTTTAGGATGCTGCCTAACTGTTGGATCAGAGCTGTATAGTGCTACTGTACCTGTGCGGGACTGGTAGGACTGGTCATCATTAGCTCTGGTGTGCTGTTTTCAGTCATCTGAGTCTCTGTATTCACATTCATCCAAATTATGTTTATACCACAGGAAACATTTTCATTATCTACTGAAGAGCTGGAAATTTCAGTCACATACCTGGACAAACTATATCATCCTCTTCACAAGCCTCATGAGTCTGGGCCTCCTGTTCCTCCTGCTCAGCTGGACACTTTATTTGAGTTTCATCTGAAATATCCCACGGAGCATTTTTTCTGTCAATGAGATGCAATAGGACAGCTTTATAATAATGTCATGATATTACTAGTCCTTTCTAGAGCTTCATCACCATCCACTTCATCACTTTGAGTAAATCTTTCAGTTCTAAGCCAACAGTTCCTTCAAATATATAAGAAAAATAAAATGAGTACATCTGCAATAAAACAAATGTAATAAAAAAAATAAAAAAAAATTATATACATTTATATTCTACTATGATACATTCTTTCTTTGATGAACAAAGTTCAAAAGAAAAGCATTTATTTGAAATATAAATCTTTTGTAACATAATAAATGTCTTGTTTTTTTTAACTTACTGACCTATATATACACACACATACTTTATACTGTTTTATATTTAAATATGGGACATGGTTAGGCTTGCTGCAGTAGTGGGTTACATTTAGTGTTGTCAAAAGTACCAACTTCGATACTAAGTCGGTACTGAAATTTAAAAAATGTAACGATACCAGCATTTCACCCTAGCATACTGAGCACTGTTGAGCGGATTCTTAAAAACCTATGATTAGCCATTGTGTTCACGTGCTCAACAGATATGTCTGTGATTGGTTACAATGATCAACGCTTCAAAACATGTTGTAAATACCGAAGTTGGTACTTTTGACAACACTAGTTACACTACAGTACATCTGATTTAACTCATCACGTGCAGATAGCATGGAGAGATGAATCCTTGAAGCTGTGTAGATTGATATTTTGCTTCCAAAAAGCAAACCAATTTTGTGTGGTGTTGTTTATAGACCTCCAAATCAAAATGACTTCATCCAAACCTTGGAATACGTTAGTGCAGGCTGTCATGATTTTTTAAACCAGGAAGTTATTTTAATGGCAGATAATAATATTGATGTTTTGAATACAGAAGGTCCGCTATACAATGGCTTTTGTGATTTTCTGAAAATGCATGGTCTAACTCAATTAATTGGTGTTCCAACCAGAATAACTGAGCATAGCCAAACTGTTATTGACCACATCATTGTATCTGACACAAGTAAAATCCTACAAAGTGGTGTCATTGTGTATGGAATTAGTGACCATTTTTTAACCTACTGTACCAGGAAAGTCAAGAGGGCTCAGATTAAATGTCACAAATCTGTGAAGAGCAGAAGTTTAAAAGGGTATAATGTTAATAATTTTAAGGACATACTTAATAATATCAACTGGATGGAAATTACCAACATATGTGATGTTGATATAGCATGGGATTGTTTTCAATCTATTTTCTTGAAAATACTTGACAAGATAGCCCCATTAAAAGAGACCAGGATTAAACAAAGATCACAGCCTTGGATAAATAATGATATTTTGGACACCATTTACTTGAGGGATAAAATCTTAAGTGAGTTTAAAAGAACCAAATTGCCTGATCTTTTTAAAGAGTATAAAGTTCTTAGAAATAAGGTTCAGCGAATGGTGGATGAGGCGAAAAGGGATTTTTTTATGTCTAAAATTGAGGAGCATAAAAAGGATCCCAAGAAATTATGGTGAACTCTTAGGCCCTTGGGGATAAAAGAGAACCCTAAGCAAAAACAAGGTAAAATAGGCCTAGATATAAACGGGTCCATATGGTATGATAAAAAAGTGGTGGCAGATACTTTTAATAGTTTTTTCACAAAAATTGCAAGTAATCTGGTGCAGAAGCTTCCATCTGCGTCAGGTGTTTTTAGTGATCCACAGAGGGTGCATAAGTTTTATGAAGAAAAGGGAGTTCAGCCAAACACTTTTTATTTCAAACAAGTAACAGAGGAGCTGGTACTAAAAAAACTCAAAAGCCTAAATCTTTCCAAGGCTACTGGGTTTGATAACATCCCTGCCAGATTTCTTAAGGATGCTGCTGAAATAATCACTCCTGTCATAACTTATCTTATTAATTTATCTATTGAAAAAAATAATTTCCCTAGTGATTTTAAGGTGGCAAGAGTGATACCTTTATATAAAAAGGGGCCCAGATCTGATCCTGGAAATTTTCGCCCTGTATCTATCTTGTGTTCAATATCAAAAATTGTAGAAAGGATTATTTATGAGCAAATAGATAGTTATTTAGCAGAACATAACCTTTTATTTGACTTCCAATCAGGTTTTAGAAAGGCCCATTCCACTGATACCTGTCTGCTTTATCTTACAGACTTTATTAGGAAAGAGGTAGAAAAGGGGAATTATTGTGGCATGGTGTTAATAGACCTTCAAAAGGCCTTTGATACGGTTCAGTATGATGTCCTTTTGAACAAACTAAAAGCCCTAGGATTTTCTCCTGCATATCTTTAGTGGGTGAGGTCATACTTGGTGGGCAGAGAACAGATGGTAGATGTGGAAGGGTCTTTGTCCTTACCACTTAAATTAACGTGCGGAGTTCCTCAGGGGAGTATTTTGGGTCCTCTTTTTTTTCTATTATATGTCAATGATATGTCGTTAGCTATAAACTGTAATTTGTTCTTATTTGCAGATGACTCAGCTATTTTAGTCTCTCATAAAGACAAATCAGAGGTTGAAAGGCTGCTTAGTTCAGAACTCCTTAACCTCAGTGTTTGGCTAATAGACAACAAGTTGTCTATCCACCTTGGCAAAACAGAGTCAATTCTTTTTGGGTCCAGAGATAAATTAAAAAAGGCTATGGGTTTTAGGGTAGTCGTAGGTACTGTTGAAATTACAGCCAAGGAAGTAGTTACTTACTTGGGCTGTATATTAGATAACAAACTGTCAGGGGAGCATATGGCTCGAAAAATTATCTTAAAGGTAAGCCAAAGAACTAAGTTCCTGGCAAGAATATCTAGCCTCTTAGATAGTAAAACATTAAAAATCCTGGCTGATGCGCTTGTTCAATGTCATTTTGACTATGCCTGTACATCCTGGTATACAGGCACTACTAAAGGTCTGAAAGACAAGCTACAGATCTGTCAAAATAAACTAATCAGAGTGATCCTTAAATTACACCCTAGAACTCATCTAGAACCTAGTGGCTCAGAGTGGAGGAGAGGGTTTCTCAACTTAAACTGTGTTTAGTTTATAAAATAAGAAATAATCTGGCACCCAAGTATTTATGTGATTACTTTTCAAAAATTAGTGATACGCACAATTACTGCACCAGGGGGAGTTCCACAGACTACAGGCCCTGCCGCTTTAAGAGCTGTGTGGGAAAGTACTCTTTCCTATACTCTGCAGCTGTCTTGTGGAATGGTTTACCTTTAAACCTTAAACTGTTGAGCTCTTCCTATTATCATTTTAAATCTTCAATAAAAAATTGGTAATTAAACTTATAAAGAGAAAAAAGAAAAAGTAAGGAAATAGAAACTCCTTAAGTAGTAGGAATACTGTATTGACTATTTGTGTCTCTGCTTGTCTTTTGGGAATTGTGTTTTTATTTTTTGTTGTGGTTTATTTTTTTGTATCTTAAAAAAGTGTTCTCAATGTTGTTAGTTCATGTATTGATACTCATCTTCCATCTTAAGGACCACAATGGAAATAAGCCTATGGGCTTTTTGTGTTTTTATCCTTTTGAACACTTCGTATTGATTGTTGTTGTTCAATAAAGTATTCAATCAATCAATCAATCAATCAATGACAGGACGATGTCAGAGGAGTTGGTGCGCAACTGATCCTGAGTGTCATTGACAAATATCTTATCTTGTAAAATGAGTGGTCAGTACCGCCATTCCCTATTCACAGAGTATGCGTGATCTCAAATTGTAACAAGTTCGATCCACAGTAGCTCCACTTCGCATTTTGATGTTGTGTGTTTCTAACATATGTATGTCACCCAATTCTTTTAAAGGGTAGAATGAGTAACATAATTAACAGAAAAGCTACTTTGGTGGAAATCTAAACACCAGACCTACCTGAAAGATTTATTTGCAGCTGCAGTTATAGGCTCTTCTTGGCTAGAGAAAGGGTTTTTTTCCTGTTGAGAAGGCAAACAGCAACAGGTGCAGCAACATTCTTAACAACATTTTGTCTTTGTTACGGTCAATAACTGGAGTGTCATCTTGTGGTTGATGATGGTATTACACTAAAACAAGAAAAAACCTATAAAGCTACTTGGAGTCATGGATCCAAGCAGACATGCTGAAATTCTGGTTCTGACAAAAAAATAATTTTACTTCACATGACACTGATAATCCCTAGATCTAAACAAATGCCCTGATATAGAGAATACAGTAATACCGAGACCAGTATACTTACCACTTGCTCATCTTTTGTCTCTGGAGAAGACAAAACTACGTATGTCTCAGTCTGTCCTCCCTCAGCTTCCTCCTGTGACCCCACCACAGACTCCTGCCTTGCTTCGTCCCTCTCTTCTTCTACCTCTATTCTGTTATTTTCCTTCTCTCCCTCTTCTTCATTCTCCTCTTCATCCTCCGACAGCTGAGGAGCTCTGTGGCGCTTCCATCTCCTCCCACCAAACGGCCTCTCTGATGAGCGAGGAAACACCTAAAAACAAATGTATCATTTGTAAGGTGTTGAAATTAATTGTTTCTAAGATGCATTTTGCATCGATGCAGTAATAGACCATGATCGATTATTGCCTACTGACTATCTCTGACATCATTTGTTGCATACGCGCTTTTCGCTCTAGTGTAAAATGGTGGAGGGAGGTGAAACACAGAAGCGAGTAATAACAAATGCACCCACTATTTTAACATTTATAGCATGCGAGCATGTGTGTGCGTTATTGTAATTTAATTACACTACTTGACAGTTTCATGCGCTTTTAGTATTTACTAGTTCTAAAGGCTTCTGTCATATGCCGCGTTCAGACTTAAGATTTGTTTGATGTTTGCTACATTCAGGAAGTGTACTTCATATATCTTCATAGAGTTCATATATCTGACTGCTTGTATTCATTGACAAAAATGTAGCCATGTGCAGTAATACTGAAAATTGAGGATGCAACGCATCATGATGCATTGTGGAATCGTATCGAATCGTTGAATCTTGAGACCAGTGACGATGCAATCTACATTACTAAAACGGTATATATTAAAAGAGGTATTGTTCCAGTGGGTTTGGCAGATATAAAATAAATCTAAATACTGTATGTGACAAACAATATTTATGAGGAAAGTTGATTAGTTTCAGATTGTTCCTATAACCATTGTAATGTGACGTTTTGACTGAATGAATGCATTGATGTCACTCACTGGCTGTCCCCAATCTGCTTTGCGCAGCAGCTCTCGCTGGGCCTCCTTTAGGCTCTTCTCATACACCTCCATCTGACACATGATCACACGGGTGTACTCGTCCGGGTTTTGCCCCACAGGACAGAAAGGCACTCCCCAGTAGTAAGAGATTGTGCATTGTCCTTTTTCCACTGAAGTATGTGGAGGATTACAATCAGAGGGTTTGGATTCAGCAGCTTTGGATGCTCTTGAGTCCTCCTCCAGGACAGACCGAGACATTTGTGTATCTTGTGTGGAAGGATCGAGGGTGATGGTAGTTGAAGAGATACAGGACTGGTTTGGGGAAAGCTCAGTCCTGATTGGCCGAAAAATCTTGACTGGGCTCGGGGAGAGAACCTGCAAATGACAACATTTTCCAATTCTGGTAAAACCTTGATGTTTACATGTAGCTAGTAGAAAAATTTTATCTACATTAGGGCTGTCAATTTAACGCAATTAACGCACTTGCCCCACCCCAGACTTACGTAGGTCATCTTACATTTCATAAAGTTGATTGATGACAAATATGATGCAGGGCAACAACTCACTGTGTAATGGAGCCTTTAAAATGTAGTTAGAATGTCCCTAAAATTCAAGATATGATCCTGAATGAATCAGCCGTTTGAACGAATCGAATGAAAGAATGACTCAATTACTTATTTATTAAGACATTTACCGCAACCTACTGGCAATTTTAGTTTCTTATTTATATTATAATTTGATTAAAAATTTCATATTTCCATATTAATAAAAAAAAACTACTTTTTGTCATGTCTATTTGATGCTTTACGCAATAATGACTTTAAATTATCTTTTGGGGGTAATTTGATTAAAGTCCCCTGTGGTGAAAATCAAGTTTTTAATGTTGTTCATGTCTATCTGGTGTTTTTAACATGCTTTAAGACAAACCATGTGCTAATTCATTTGTCAACACCATTGCTGAGTATTTTCTCTTTAAAACTGCAGTAAACCAAAGACAGTCTCAAAGCCTCTGGTGTTTCTGACTTCACAAACTATCTTGTAACCAATCACGTCAATGTGCCGGCAGGCTTTAGCATATCATTAACTGACCGCGCAAGGGAGTCTCAAAAGAAGGTCATCCCGGTATATTTTTCTGTTGCTAACTATCATATTCATAGATCCATGTATATTACATGAGGCAAGGGTGTAGAGTTACATTCAAGCAATTTTAAGGCATTACGATTTTTTTTTTTCCAGGAAAATGTTTAAATATGTAATTTTGGTGATCAAAGATGAGTTTTCAGGGATAAAATAATTGACTACAGGGAGACTTTAATTAATTAAATAAAAAATTTTAATCACTTGACAGCCCTAATCTACATGTAATCAGCATATTCCAAATAACCTAAGACATGCACATACTTTTTGTAATTAATATCACCCAGAATGATCTTTTTTGGACATGCACTGACACAAGTGAATATTCATTTATGGTGGATATTTTGACCCAAAATTCTAAATACAGGCATATGCCAGATTAGAATTTCTAGAAACTGTAACATTAGCTGTATCTGGTTATGGCAATATTGTGCTTACATGAGGCTTACATAACCGGAATACATCCAAATACTGATATTCTTGTGCATGTTACTGTCTAATACCCCTCTGTTCGAGTGACAGGCCATTAACATGCAGTTGTTTTTAATATACAAACTGTTAACTGTAAAGTACGGTTTCCCGCCTACCTCTTCACTGCCATCATCTTCATCATCATCATCATCTGTTAAATGCAAGACCATGTGACTAGTAAATTCATTCCAAGACTGAGTGTTTGGAGCAGTTTCTGCAGCTTAAAACATGATGAAATGATAAGGGTTAACCCACGTGTTCAGAATCACAGATAATGGCCCTGCTTCCACCTGGTATGTAGATGAGTTTGGTTGATCGGATCACAAGTGATCCACCTGGTATTTTAATCCATCTCTTGTCTACTTTCAACCACTTATGTCCTGATTTCTTCGAGTGGAAGGTTTATGGGTGGGTAAATGTATGGGTTTTTTCAAATGTTTAGATCTAATAGACAAAATAAACTCACGCAATTTATATATGAACGCGCCCAGAGACGACGGGAAAAACATATGGAGAGGAGCAGCTTTTATTTCTGCTCTGATAGCTGCAAGATCACGCCAAACGCTGTGAAATGGTGAGAGAACACTGTGCTTGGTATGATTTTTGTCTTCAAACCAAACTCGGGTCTTCAGCTGACAAAGTTTAAATCCCATCTGGCTAGCCGCTCTTCCCATAATGTTTATGCATTAAGTCAGTAGGCGGTCTTTAGTGGCTTTTTGAACACATTCACCCACTTGAGTTTTTCCACTACGAAAGCAATCTGGTCAAATGCGTTTTCGACTACCTATGGAAGTGGTTGAAATTGGACAAGCTCAAAATGTTTTAAACCCCATTTAGACCTGTATTTAGCATCGTCCACTTGTGATCTGATCGACCAAAACACATCTTAATACCAGGTGGAAACAGAGCCTATACACTACCGTTGAAAAATTGGGGTCAGTAAGATTTTTGTTTTTGAAAGTCTCTTGTCAGAATTCTTTTACATGTATTTGTAGGATTTGTTTATAAATAGAAAGTACAAAAGCATTTATTTGAAATATAAATCTTTTGGAATATTATAAATGTCTTTACTGTAATTCTGTATAAAAGTCCTTGCTGTATAAATGTATTAACTGTAATGTATGTCAGAAGGAGATTTTCAAACATTTTTATATTAAATTTTTTAAAAAGGCTGAATAATCGCCCTGGCTGATTTAACATTTGTATGGAACCATCGCACAGAGAACCCAATAACTTGACAGGCCCTGTCGGCAGGAACCAAACTCGCTCTGTGTGGTGATATATACTACAAAACACTGCTCAGTCTTGCAGCAACAATGGGTCAACCACACATGCAACTAGAAGTATTAAGTAAATGCTTTTCTATTGCCAGAACTCAAAATCAAATACTAAACACCAAGCATTTCGTTTGGCATGACTATATGCCCCCAAGTTACCTGTGCAGCCTCATGCCACTTAGAAATGAAGTATGCAAGTTAATCTATATTTGTGTAGCAGCATCAGACAAAGATGGCAAGTTGAAAGCTGTAAACTCTTGATTCTAGGCCAGAGTAAATAGTTCAAACAGCCAGCATGGCCACAGTAGAGAGGAGGAGTGTAAGAAATGGCATACCAGTGTCAGATTTTACATTCTCACCCTGAGGGGTNACAGAGAACCCAATAACTTGACAGGCCCTGTCGGCAGGAACCAAACTCGCTCTGTGTGGTGACATATACTACAAAACACTGCTCAGTCTTGCAGCAACAATGGGTCAACCACACATGCAACTAGAAGTATAAAGTAAATGCTTTTCTATTGCCAGAACTCAAAATCAAATACTAAACACCAAGCATTTCGTTTGGCATGACTATATGCCCCCAAGTTACCTGTGCAGCCTCATGCCACTTAGAAATGAAGTATGCAAGTTAATCTATATTTGTGTAGCAGCATCAGACAAAGATGGCAAGTTGAAAGCTGTAAACTCTTGATTCTAGGCCAGAGTAAATAGTTCAAACAGCCAGCATGGCCACAGTAGAGAGGAGGAGTGTAAGAAATGGCATACCAGTGTCAGATTTTACATTCTCACCCTGAGGGGTTTGATCCTCCACTTGCTTTTGGTCAGGAGTTTTCTGTTAAAATGATAACACAATAGAGTTAGAACACAAATAGAGATGACAGATCGAGTCAGGGATCTCGTCTCTGGAGATCTAGGGTGAATCCCAAATCACATTTTATGTATCCTATACAGAAGAGTATGGGCAACATAGTATGTCAAAGATTTACAGATACTATACTATACTAGCTCTCCAAGAACAGAATTGCTATTTTAAGTACAATCTTTGAAATAAAATGATTAGAAAGCTTATTACAGAGGATTAAGGCCTGTTCACACCATGAATGATAACTTTATTAGCCTAAATTCAATCTGTTCATCATATAAATGCCGTCTCTTCAGAAAATTTGGACTAAACTGCTCAATTCATATGGATTAGTTTTATGATATCTTTATGAACTTTTTGAAGCGTCAAAGTGGTAGATGAGCAGAAAGTGCTCAGATTTCATCAAAAAGATCTTTATTTGTGTTCTGAAGATGGACGAAAGTATTATGGGTTTGGAACGACATGAGAGAAAAACTTTCATTTTTGGGTGAAAAAATTGTGTGAAATCATTTTTGTCCTACTTACACTTGTTTCAGTGACATCTTCATTGTTGTTTTCAGGCACACGTTTGGGGCTTGATATCTGGGATCTTTTAGAAGGTGAAAGGCACGTATCTGGATCTGTGCTCAATCCTTGGCTTAGCTGTGTTGGTAAATGAGTATCTTCATCAGGTATTTGAGTATCATCTTCATTCCCTTTAGCATTTTGATGGTCATCTTTATCCTCTAGCAAATCGCTTGTTCGTTTAAAGTCACCCTGAGTGAAGACTTGCCATTTGGAAAAGGGCGAATCCTGCTGGGGGGACCGAAATCTGTCAGGGCAGGTGGAAATGACAGTGCTGTCCTGTGTGTCAAAGTTTATTGAACCTGCGCTCTCCGGGATGAGTTCCTGACTCAGTTTCTCCACACATACTACAGGCTGGCGATTGAAGCTGCCATGCCTGGAGAAGACAGTGGATGTCTGGGACTCTGAGCGAGATTTGAAGAGTTCGTCCTCCGGAGTGTCACTGATGACTGTCTGTTTATCTGAGGGCTTGTCCTGGGAATATGCATCAGCATGTGGGAAACAAAGGGTAAGGTTAATACTTTTATAATGAACCCAGTAAGGCCTGACATGAAATAATAGTAAAAAAACACTATATATTTTTACATGGAAGAGTTTGTTGAAGCTTTAGACCTTTTTTGTTGTGATGTGTATAAGGGTTGGTAGGATTATGCTCACCAAGAGTGCATTTATTTGATTAAAATACAGTAAATACTAGGGCTTTTCACACTGTGCTTAACCCTGGGTTATTGTCATTCTAAAACATTGCTTTTAACCCTGGGTAAATGAACGTTTCACACTTGTAATTTAGAAGCGGGGCTAGCACCGCTTTTTACCCGGGGTTATGAAACCCTTCTCCGGAGCAGGGTTAGCACTGAATTTGTGGTGTTAACCCCGCACTGCGGTGCCAAACTTGTCAAGTGTGAAACGATGCAGTGTTAGAATGTTACAGCTAGACGCTTAGCAACAGACAACCAATCGCATACTCATATTTGCCTGCTTTGGACAGTCACGGAAACACTGCGCATTGTATATAAACACTAAATTCAGCGTTTGAGAAGAAAAATGTCAAATGCTGACAGAAAACATGACAATTTGAGTGAAGAAAAGACCGTTTCATTTTTACCTTTATAGTCTGAAATGTTCAGTATAAACTCCATAGTACATTCGGCAATACAAGGATGTGCAATGCTAGAGCTTAAACAGATCACGTGCTGTGTTTATATAAGAACAATAACCCAGGGTTAAGGAATGTACAATGTGAAACATTATCTTAAGAATATCTAGGAATTATTGTTAACCCTGGGTAAATTATGAGCAGTGTGAAACATGAAGCAAGATTACCCGGGGTTTAGAATGACCCAGGGTTAACTATTTCAAGTGTGAAAAGCCCTACTCTCACACGAACATGAGGGAATTAACCTATTAAAAGTAGGTTAATACTTTTATAATTAACCCTGTAAAGAGATGTAAAAATAAACAATCTCCAACAGCCTCATGTATCATATTTCATATTTCATGATTTTTCTTAAAATGATGTATGGATAATCAAGTAAACCTAAGTTGTTTCATTCCAGTAAATGTTCATCTTGAAATATTACTAACAATATAAAACTTATTCTTACGCTTATTTTATAAAAATCAGTAAAGAAAAAAAAGTGTGTACCATGACCTAAAGGGGTCGTTTTGATCATTTTGACAATTTAGAGGCCTTAGAAAATTGTATATCAAATATGATACAGTAGGCTTTATAGGGTTAAGAAGAAAAAAAGTATTTAATAATATAATGTGAAGCCATTTCATAACAACTAACCTGAGTGGTAGCAGGAGTCCTGGAGACCTGAGCTGAGCTCTTTGATGAAAGATGTGAGGAGGTCATCGGTGACAGATCAGGCATTTCTGGCAGCGGACTAGTCGTTTCCCTCTCATTCTCGCTGTTTGTCTGATCTTGGCTGGGGTAAGACAGCTTTCGTCTCAAGTGTGATATCGCACTTGCTACATTCTGCTGTGGTTGATCTGAAGAGCTGGCTGCTTCATCCTGACCCTCTGATGCTTTTACAGTGCTCTCCTGCAGAAACACATGCAGCATTTTTGATTAATCCCATTCTGCTCTTTGATTGGTTAAACTTATGAGAGACTTGTGAGATTTAAGGCTGGAATACACTACACGACATTTGCACAGATTTTCCCCTTGATTTGCAGTCTGGACGAGGTGATGCTAGTTGCCCAAAGTCAAAGCTAGTCTGCAGATTTTGGTCAGTCGGAGATGACAGATTTCGCCGAGTGTATGATGGGCACAGACTCCAATTTTTTTAGCTTCAGACTTTGATTCTATCCACTTGATATTTTGAATCGATTTTAGAACAGATATTGCTCTCTTATGTCATGCAACGAGGTGCATGTTTGTTGTTTTTGGAACCACTTGAAAGTCTGGTAGTACGTGATCCTCAGTCGTTAAGTGCATGATGCCAGTTTTTCTCTGTAACCATTTCGAAAGTCAGCAAGTGTATGATTCCTAATTGTTCAAAATCTATTCCCAATTTAAAAGTCGTGTAGTGTATTCCGGCCTTTACGAGAATAAGTTACATTAAGACTTTCCGCTATGGCTTTCTGTATGTCTTTGTCTTCCAGGTTTCGTCTCTGTGCTGCACTGCTTGCTTCCTGAGCGCTCAGTTTTAGGGCCAGGTCCAGCATCTCTTCTTCTGTCAGCTCTGAAATTTCAGAGAATTGAGGCATCAGAATGAGATGTACATCTAAGATTTCATGGCACAATTTATGATTTGTTAAGAAATTCTGTGTTTCAGTACCTTGTAGCTGCGACTTGTTCTCCCTTCGTCTCCACCGGGCTGTCCGAGAGGACCGTTTAACGGGAGAATCTTCCTCCTAAGGATAAGGCAAATCCAAGGTGAGTTTATTGTCATTTCTTTCCTTCCATTTAAAATTAACCAGTTATTTACTATAAAATTTCATAGTTGTTATATTCTGCATGAAACAGAAGTTGCAATAGTCTTTTCTTCTCTAATGCAATGTATATTTGAGTGAAGCAGCTTCTGGAACAAGAAGAAATGTAGATTTTGTCCATGGGGAATTGATTAGATAGTTGTGGTTTGCTATGGTGGATCTCATGCGTGTGACAGGTTGTCCCACCTTCATGCCAGTAAAAACACATCATCAGACAAAAGAAGATTTGTTGCAAGAGGGAGGGAAGTTTGGATTAAAGTTTACAAGGGAGCATGATTATTATTGTTATTTTAATGTTGTGCATTGAATGTAGAATGTTTGGAAAACCTGTCTTATTAATTTTACAGTTCCATTTGGTGACTTTACTAGCACAGAAATTAGCACAACACAGCCAATACTAAATATGTGGTACTAACTATGAAATTTAGCAGAAACAATTGTTACCATGGTAATTCATAAAGAGAAGTTGTTTTTTCCCACTTAGCCAACTCTCAAACCTTTAAACGAACTCAAACACGCACACACTAGGTGGCTGTCTACTGCATACACAGTACCTCTTGTTCAGAATCAGAAATGACCAGGGTCTCCTCATTGTGATCCACTTTGCTGACTTTCGCTCTTCTTCCGCTTTCATCCGGTGTGCGCTTCCGGCGTGGCATCCTGCGACCTCGATAACATTAATTTTCCCTCTCTGTACACACCTAGACACACACTCTGAAACGCTACCTCAGCTAACTGCTCAGAAACTTTTACTGAACACGTTCAATGTTCATATTCGGTAATACAATGTTAGCTCGCCCAGTCAAAGGTTCGAAAAACAAGGATTTCGATTCCAGGATATTTTCACAAGCGGTTGTCAGGTCACGTGATAAAAGAGACAAGGAAAGACGTTACGTCAGAGCCGACAGCGCGCGCGCTGGCAAAATCTGAAGTTCGAATCATTTCCGTGAATCGGTTTGTTTCAAAGAACCGATTCAATGATTCTTTTACGTCATTATGAAGCCGAATTTTAAATTTACTAAATAAATTAATTAGGTTCTCAAGCCATTTAACAACGCAAATACAATAATAAATACATTAAAAATAATTACATAAAAGGACATCACAAACATAAATTAATTGAACAGAGGCAAGGATATATCTGAAAATTTTATAGACTCAAAATTAGTTTCAAGGGCTGTTTGCAAATGAACCAAGTAGGGTTTCAAGCCACTCCACTTACTTTAATGAATATACAATTTTTCCTAATAACAAAAAGAGATCCATAATATACATTTGGGTAGTTTAGGTAAAACTGTTAATAGATTGCTAGCGTGGTTTATTAATGCTCCAACGTCCAAATAAATCGCATTAATTATTTTATAGGCACATACTGCTGTTTATTATATTTTTTAAATGAATTTATAATGTTGTTTACATTAACATCACGTGCCCCAATTCAGTTTGCTGAAGCCAAAATAAAAACATTTATTTCTAAATAATTTCTAAAGTAAATATATCCTATCATTTCCACCTGCAACAAAATTGTGATTCAATTAGGGCGAGAATTGGACCGATTCAGAACACATCCTGAATTCACTAAAAGATTGGACTCCACAAAATAATTCATTCACAAACCAGCACAAGATTTGAGGTGATAATTAGGCTATAGTGTCAAATCGATGGTCTTAAGATTCGCCGTAACTTAAAAGGATGCCAATTTTACTTGCCAAGTTAAAAAGTAACGATTCATTTAGCAGATAAACCAAAACACTTCAATTCAACTGCAATTATGGCAACACGTTGTTTACCTCGTCTAGATTATCTTAAAGATCCTTGTCATCTGCATTGCTTAGTGCATATAAATAATTTTGTGAAGCATGTAGGATAAATGGTGCACATGTTTGTTTTTAAATAGAATGAAAATGGGTTACAGCATATCGGTATGAAGAGACTTGTGCAGCGCATGTATCGTCTGCGCATGCGCGACCCGCCTCCTGCAACCATCATGGCGCAGCAAGAGTCGAATGGAGATTTTCCATATTTACCTTCAGGGGCGGCCGAGGGTAAGAGATCGGCGACACTCATTCAGAATAAATCGTGTTACTTTCGCTGCATTATTTTTAAGTAAAACATGACATTTATTCCGAGAATGTACAGTGTCTGAGAGTGGGGAGAAGTGTAAAGCATGATAGCCTAGCTCAAGCTCCCCAGTGCTCTCAGGACTGCTGCTTTAGTGTCTAGGCAGAACAGTGTATACAAGGTCGATGTAAGACATAGCCTGATACTTGCAATTAAATGCAAACAAAGTCTATTTTAGGTTTGATTTGAGCTTTGCATACTTTGCATTGAAGCTGTTTTGTATGTTTCTTTTGTATAACAATAAAAAATGTCCCTTTGTATTAACTGTTTCTGATGCTGCCCTGTCTTTCAGTGAACCGAATGATAAAGGAGAACAGTGACTTGTTCTCTGATTCTCAGTGTAAAGTGTGTAGCGCTGTCTTAATCTCAGAATCCCAGAAACTTGCACATTACCAGGTAAGATTTCACATTCACATAGACAGTTTATATGATCGCACCACGTCCTTTGTTCCTCAGCCAAAACGGTTTTGAGAACTAAATATTGATTGCAAGTATTTCAGGCTGTGTTCACAATGACATACTAGCATACTACTCACACTATTTCTGCAGCATGCATACTTTGTATTTTTTTGTATGCACATAATACCCAGATGACTTACTGAATTTAACTAACTCTGCAGTATACAACAGAGCACACTGTGCCGAGTACTATCATAAACGGTATATAGTAGATACAGGCTTCTTGAGTTAGATTTAAAGAGAGAAAATTGTACGCCCAACATGGTGGATCTAATAAAGATATTAATATCTCTGCCTTACACATTAGAGAGTGTAAAACAATGTATGATACCATTCATGATGGAATGAATTGATGATTTGAAAATATGTTATTCAGTTAAATATTTCCCAAAATGGCCACCGAGTCAGCTGGCTTGCCTTAAAAGGGACTTTTGTGTAAAAAAGGGCCTGTCCCAATACCCACACTTGTGGGCTCGGCCACTTGAAAGTGTGTGTGCGTGACAGGAAGTAAGTGCGCAAGACTTTCCCAGGTCGATCAAAGTTTAGTGCCCTTAACACACACTAAATCCACATTCTCTCTAAAACTACTTTGTAGCGGTATTTTAGTCTAAAGTGTGATGTACTTTTCATAATCAGGAGAGTTAGCGGACATTCTCGCACAGTGTCACATACAGTTTTTGTGTCCGCACGTATGGTGCCCATACAACAGCGCATGTGGAAGTGACTTGAGCGATTGAAAACAAAGTCCACTAGATCGAACGGGTCAGGGCAAAAGGAGTATACTTTTAAAAGCTTGCGCACTCAACTGTGCATGAGATGGTGCGGAACGCAGAAAATGACGTAGACCCGGGCCTTAAGCGTATCCCATCATTCATTGTGTTTAGGAACTCGCGTTCCCCCGAAAACGCAGGAATTCGAGCTTAATCAGATTAATTAATTTGTTACTAAAACAAAGTTTTGCACTTTTTATTTGAGCAGAGATGAGTATGTAAAACTTTACTTGTGTTTTTACAACACTATGTTGAAAGCGTGTCCCATCGGGTCCCATTTGCAGTCTTCACGCCTATTTGAACACCAAATACGGGAAATATGGCATGTAAGTAGATAAGTGGTCAAGTGCAAAGACTGTTTCCCACAATGGAGCATGCTTAATGTGACCTTCAATTTTCAGTGTGATGTTACAAAATCCATGAACATCATCTGCTTCTTATTTTAACGCACTTTCAAAATTTAAGACATTTTTACCCAAATGTGGATGAAAAATGCTATACATATTTCCAAAATTATAACTGACTACCCCTTGCTGAATAATGCTTAGAAATTGTTTGAGGCATTGTGACAACTGTAGTGTGCTACTGGATAAAACCTCTATCATTGTACGAAGCATACTATATTCTTACACATGCTTAAAACGTACTAAACTTTGAATAGTACTTGTGGATGGTATAGCTTAGTGGTTAAAGCTCCTGTCCCATGACAAAAGCACTTTATAAAACATCTGCTAAATAACAAATTAGAACCTTCTCAATGTTAACTTTCCTGTGTCTTCTTATAGAGCAAAAAACATGCAAGCAAAGTACGCCGGTACATGAGCATTCACGGTAGTGAGGAGCCCATTGCAAAACGGTTCAAGTCTTCAGATGATGCTGTAAGTCAGATGAATGGCCAGATATGTAGACTTATTGAATATTAGATCACAGATATGTTTGTGTCTTGTATTAATGGCCTGTGTTCTGTTTTGCAGACAAGTATTGTCGATGAAGGGAGCAAATACAAAGCCTGCAGTGTGTGCAACATGACATTCTCTTCCCCAGTGGTGGCACAGTCACATTACCAGGGCAAAGTTCACTCCAAGAACCTTCGCTTGAAGACCTACGGTCAGCAGACTCCGGGTAAGAAGACTTGATTATCATGAAATTTAGAACTTTATGTAGTGTCCTGGAATGAACAAACTGAGCTGTACACACTTGTTTTTTAGTAGATGGACTTGCTCTGCGATCTTTTGCACTGGGTATTTTCGTGATGCATAATACCCACAAATTTTATTGAAAAGTATTATTTTGAAATATATTGTTTGCCACAATGCAATGCTTTTGACTTGACTGTTTGACTTGACTGTTTGACTTGACCTTCTTGACTTGATCTTTAATCAAAATATCTTCCCCTCTTGCAACAACATTGCTTCTCTTCTCTGATGATGTGTTTATTGGTGTGAGGGCGGGACAACCTGTCACTCACATCGACCAATAGCAATTTAGCAAACCGCGACCATCCAATCAATTCCCCAAACTACATTTTTTTTTTTTCTTGTTCGAGAAGCCATTTCACTCTGATATACGTCACAATAGGGAAGAAAAGACTTCTGTTTCATGCTGACTTTAAACATACAATGTAGTCGAGCTGCATGATTAATCATTAAAAGATCGCAACCTGGATTCGAACACCCACGCAATCTTATTCCTAAATAACAACTATTCAGCTATGTCGATCAAACCTTTGACAAAATCATTACATTAAAATCTGTGCTTACCCTGACTCTGATCCAGAGAGAGTAGTTGTCATGTACAAGTATGAAACAGATTCACAAACAGTCTTTTCATAATTTAAATGATCACAGAAGTACTGCGATTAAAAGTTTATAGTTGAGATATAAACACTGATGTCTATAGGTAGCCATCAAAATTGAGCAAATCCCCTTTTAAAAGTAACTTGGTGCTTTAAATAACTATGGTATCGATTACATTGTTACACCACTAGGTGGCTGCAAGTGACTGTTAAAGAATTTTTTTGTCTTTTAACGAATTCCAGAGATTTGTTCAAAAACACTGATTTAATCCAGTAATTAAACAAGTCTTTATGAGGGAGTCATTGAATCATTCATTCAAACCATTTTTTTCAAAATTAATTCGATATTAAACATTTTTAAATAGACTGCAGCAATTAATGTTTTGTCAGAACCTCTAGTAAATTACCTGTTATTATGTTTAGTTGTGTGTTTAGAATCGTGGGAGAACCGTGATCTATTTAAAACAAAACAAAAAATCGTGATTCTCAATTTATCCAGAATCATGCAGCTCTACAATGTAGTGTAGTCATATGCATTTCATTCTTTTTCACACTGTAAAACCCGATAAGTTACGGTAACTCAAACAATTTGAGGAAACCTATTGCCGTAAACCATTTAAGTTTTAAAACCAATAAGTATGAGTACTGTAAACTCATATACATTGAGTTAATTCACTTATATTTTAGTGTTGGTTTAGTCAATCATTTAGTAAACTCAACTTAAAGATTTTAAGTTATTTTATTTATTCAGTTTGAATTCAGGTAACCCCTATATTGTTACTTAAATGGTTTGAGGAAACTGATTACCGAAAAGGGTTTAAGTTCATCAAACTCAAATAAAGTTACGTAAGACTAAGCAAAACCTAACATTGGCACAAAATTATGACGGAACAGCAGGGTATTCTTAAGTATTTATTGAAATACCACATTTACTTGACAAAATGTTCAAGCATTAAACAAAACCAGTGGGCTGTAAAGTCAAAAATATAACATTAAAGGGGGGGTATCACACACAGTTTCTGCCAATCTCATGTTAATCTTGAGTATATATAGAGTAACAATGCATCCTTCATATATCGGAAAAGTCTTTAGTTTTGTCATATGTATAAAAGATAGATACGCTAAACAAACCGAGTCTTTCCGAAAAAAGCAGAGATCATGGAGGCGTGTCTGCCATCAGTGCCGTGGGCTGAGCTAAAGAGTCACGAGCGCGCGCAGCTTCTGCGTAGAGATAGCATGCTAGCTTCGACATCATTATAAAGAGAACAAAAACGTTCGTGTTGTTTACATTATATGCACTTGCATGCCGATTGCCAACAAAACACAGACATCTGATGCAGCTTTACTCACCACTCGCGATCTGCAAATCCAGCGCCGAACTGGGACTTGTTTACAAAGTATTCGTTACCGAATTCCCGGGAACGAACAAACATACGTGCACAACTCCGTTGCTGACTCGGAAAAACAAACTTCATCCACTGTTCCCTTAACGCTGGGCTCTTTGGGAAGCTGAAAAAGGTCATCTTTCCCTCACAACCAAAAACACACTTCTTTGGTGACAGGAGCTGCGTCTCATTTCGGAGGTTGTGTCCTCCGGAGGTTGCATTTGAAGGCTGAATACTTCATCAGGGATGTCATATTTAAGAAAAGTAACTGTAATAAAATCGGCTGATATTCATTGTGAGGTGTAAAATACTGTAATTTCTTTCTTACTTTGGAATCTAACGGTTATTTTTCTTAAATGAGACTGCCTCAATGATGTATGCAGCCTTCAAAGGGTGCAGCCCCTGAATTGGGACACAGCCATTGTTGAAAAATCTCTCGGCTTCTGTATCCCGAACGAAGCGCGTTGATGGGCGTGCTCTTGCTCTGGGTGATGTGTGTGCGCACGCTTATCAGGGAGAAGTGCCTATACAAGGAATTCCGCTCTCTTTAGACGTCATACAGGACACACTCGGAAAAAACTCTCCGAATCCTGTACCGAAACCAGAAGTAGTGGATTTGGCACAGAAATACTCCGTCATACGTCCAACTCATGTTTAACATGAGAATGCAATTCTTTATCAGTGTAAATAAGTCAGAATGCATGAAAAAGCATTACACCCCCCCTTTAAAACAAAACAACCTTATCTGACTTTTTTTTACCAAATAAGACTGGACAAACAAGGAAAAATGTTTGTTTAAAAAATTCAATTTAAAAATTGTAAAAGGTTGTAAAATTAAAATAATAATATAAAATAACTATGTTCTAACACCACCAGAAACAGAGTGGATAATTTTTATGTAAAAAAAAAAAAAAAGTAAATTTTTCCTCAAGATTCAACAGCACTTTTTTGTATGAACATAGTGTACTCTAAGGGCAGTGCACTGACCCAAGACTTGGCAGACATCACCACATCATCTTCAAAGACAAAAAAATTATCCAGTGGGTTTAAAGGTAATGTTCCTTTTTCCTCCTCAACAGCAATGATGGTGACTGTTGCCTTCTGCACCTGGTCAAGCTCCTTTTTCTAAATGCATTGGAAAAAAATTGTTGGTGTATGTCACCACACATAAAAATAACCCTAGTCAGGGCAGACACCATATTTTAAATTTTCATAAATGAAAATAACGTTGTGAAGGATCAGAGTATTGTTTTATTCAATAGGGTGTGCTTATTTAAAACCCTGTAGTACTTGCATTTTCACAACACATCTTCCAGAGTTGTTTGTCAGCAGGATTTAATTGGGAAAAAAACCAGCTGAATGTTCTAGACATTGAATTGAATTTGTTAATTTTCATTAATAAAATTTAATTTGGCATCAACCTAAAGTTATTTATCACACAAACAAAAGAAAAATGGTGCTTAAAGGGATAGTTCACCCCAAAATGAAAATTCTGTCATTGTTTACTCACCATCATGTCATGCCAAACACAAGACTCTTGTTCAGCTTTGGAACAAAAATGAAGATATTATTAATATTTAATATCATTTTGCCCATCCATTGAAAGTCTAGGCAATCAATATTTAGCTTCAAGAGGTACATAAAGACATAGTTAATCTATATGAATAAAGCAGTTTAATCCAAGTCTTCTAACAAGACACAGATTTGATTAACAAATGTTAAACTTGAGCTGAGGTTGGTTTATTACGTGTCAAACAAGCCTTGAGCCTCCATTTACAATATTTGCTGTGCTCAATGTTTATATGTGAATAAAAGCCTAAATTAAAGTACTTTTGGAAGCCTGAAAATAAAGATTGCCTAGATTTTCGATGGATAGACAAAAATGGAGAAAGAATATCCAAAATGTATTAAAAAAAATTCTGAAGATTAATAAAATTCTTATGTGTTTGGAACAACATGAGACAAACTGATGCCGTAGTTTGCTAACTAACGTTACACACATTAGTATTACTGAGCTGGTTAATCTTCAGCTAAAGAGGTAAGAGAATAAAACGGAAAACGTTCAAAAGTGCACCAAATATGAATAATGAAGTTTGAAATGCTTACCTGTTATTTTTCTTGACCGTGGCGTGAGCCCGTCCTGTTGTGACTGAAGGAGGGAAAATGGTGTGGTGTGGTTTTTGTTGCCTCAGAAACACACTGGGATAATACTTTGACATGAGTAAATGTAATTACTTTAAAAAGGTTTAATCTAGGCTTGTAGGCATAATATGAAATAGATTAATGTATTTATTATTGTTTGTGTATTTATTTGATAGCTTTTAGTTATTTATTTAGCCATAGACATAAGCTTAAACCATTAGTTAAAAATATTTGTAGTAACTTATTTAGATTGAGTTCTGCTTCATATAAGTTTTTGAGTTCACATCACAACATTTTTTGAATTAACTTTTAAAAGTATTAACTAAAATGGACTTATTTAATTTAGTGAATTTCACTGTTAGGTTTAAATTGTAGACAATATTCAGTATATATTACACAGCACGCTAATATTATGTGGTTAGAACTGGTCATTTTATCTAGAAAGCTGACATGCTGTGTTTTTGCTCATCTTCCAGCATTACCTCAGCCCAAAGTACAGGTGAAGAAGGATGAAGGGCTACCTAAAGGTGTGCAGGGGCCGGCAGAGCGTGACCCCAACCGCTTTTGCTCCATCTGCCAGGCCTCCTTCAACAATCCCCTCATGGCTCAGCAGCACTACAGTGGCAAGAAACATAAAAAACACCTGACTAAACAGAAGCTGATGGAGACCTATGGGCCGTCCTCTGCACCAGGTCAGAACATAGAAGGGGGGTCTCACAGCCTGTATGTAAAACCTCATGTGGACATCAAACAGGAATTACATCAGTAACACTTACATCTGACATGTAAGGAATTACATCTCAGAATTTCATCCAGCCAGAAAAGTAGCACTCATTTACAGCTTTATAGATTTTTTTAAAATTCAATTCACATATTTGTATAGCGCTTTTCACAATATAGTTTCAAAGCAGCTTTACAGAAAATGCATGTCTATATTACAATTTAGAATGATCTGTTATCAGAGGTGACTGAGTCTAAGTTATGCATTTCAGAATTGTACATATACAAATCATGCAGTTAGCTAACAATGTATTAGTTTAAACAATGTAATAATTTAAAGCAGAAACAATGAGCTCAATGAAACAAAAAATACATGTTGTTAACAAATGATTTGGATAGATAGTAATATTTAGCGTTGGTGCACTGAATAATTCATATAAAAAATATGTATTATTATATAAATCAAGAGCTTTAACAAAAGTACAGGCTTCAGAATTATGTGAAAAACATTCAGCCACAAATGCATTGTAAGCACATTTTTGGTTTTTAGAAGAGTCAAAATTATTTTCAGTGGTAAGCAACTGCATCTCTGGTTGTATGTAACCTGGAATGTTCCTTTTAACCTTTTTTTTTATTTTTATTAAATACCTTTTAATCTACATCATTTTCACTTCTAAATCTTTGCTGCCATATTTAAGAGGCCATGAAAACTGAATAAGTTGCACAAAACACAAGGAATATCACTGACTACATTTGCATGCACATCAAATTCTGTTTAACAGAATAAACAGTGGGTTAAAGATATATTCTGAACACAATATTTCTTCACACAGGGTTATTGTAAGTAGTGGTTGACTGATATATATAGCCAAGTATTTGACATTTAATCATCGTCATCAGGCGATACATTTCTCTTTGGCTGATGTGTCGTAAGCGGAACTTTCAAACTTACCCGACTTGCACAATTTACCAGATTACTGAGTAGGGCTGGGTATCAATACAGATATCCCTATTAGATTCCGATTCACCAGATCCCGATTCAATTCAATGAATTCAAAGATTACATTTTCACTGGCACCCCCACAAAAAAATTATAATAAAAGTATAAAAGTTACTGTTTTTGTTGTTTTTGACCCATGTATCCCTGTATTGTAATAAATAAGGTTGACACCAAAATTTTAGATACCAGTGAAATTTAGCAATTCAATACCACAGCTAAAACTGCTATCTAACTAATATTAAATTCAAAGATTATTAAAGACAAGTAAACAGTCATTAATAAAAAAAAAAAAAAGAACAAATAATTAAACTAAAATTAAAACAGTGCTTTTAAGGTTTTTCACGTAGGTCTAACAGTAGTTTTCAGGTACAGAAATTGAATAAAGTAATCAAATGTAAAATGACACTGCATATAGTCTTTACTGTACAAATTAATTTAATGTTAATCCTTATTAAAGTTACAAAAACATTAAAATAGTATGCTGTTGTCACTTTAAGAGCTGCACGAATCCACATGCGTTGTCTTTTTCTACTGTTTACGTTCACTTAAGCCATAACCATGTTTACCAGGATACTCGCCAATGCGGGCATTTTGAAATAAATGTGAATTTCTCTAAGCACAAGAAGACGTGAAAGAGAATAAATTTTATTAGTAGATGCACAGATTTCTGTGTGAGCACACAAAACTTCTCACACTGAATGAATGACGGGGTCGCCACTGTCATGCAAAGTAAATAAGAGGATGACATCTTGTGGAGAAGGAAAGAAAGAAATATGGAAAAAAGATTGATTCGTGGCTTTTGAGAATCGATATCGAATTGACCACGTTTTAAAAAAAACAATTAATCAAAAAATCTTCCCCCCCCAGCCCTATTATTGAGTGCCCTGTTGGTTACAGTGTTTGTTTACTTTTTGTTTATATTTCTTAAAAAAAAAAAATACTACAATAGGATTACAGAATCAAGAAGTTGCCATTTAAAGTATGTCTGTTTATTATACAAATAATTTAAGTTCAAATTATTATTTTTTTTATTAATTTTCAAATGATTCATTTATAATTTAGTAAATATTAAGTAAAATACATATAAATTTAATTTCAACTATTGTTATGCATGTGTTTTGTGTTTTTATCTTTAAATTAGTGTGGGATATATATATATAATTAGCCACCCTGCTCTTTAAGGTATTTGCATCAGCCATTAAAAAAATCAATATCAGTCAACCACTAATTGTAAGTATGTGTATCTACGCATGCATGTTTCCTTTCCCGCTGTTATTTTCCGGGAGATTCAAGTTTATCAAGATCTCTCCTTCCAAAATGCCAGACAACACCATCATGAAATGGAAAGGGCCAGGCAGTCGTTGTTAAACACATGCAGCCGTGCACTGGTAACTCGGCAACAGAAGAGGAGAGAGTGGGTGAAAGTTTGCAGCAAGGACTGATGGGAGCGAGTTGTAGCAAGACAATTTAAGAATGTTGAAATGTTCATTCCACAAACTGTGCGATCATGGAAAATGTGATGAAACTGCCATTGTGCTTTACAAACTGGGAAATTGTGAGGAATTTGCGTGTGTATCTCCTTTCAGTTGTTTTTTAGAATGAGGTGTTTACATGCAATACATTTCTAATTTGTTGCATGTAAACGCCTTATTCTGAAAAACAACTGAAAGGAGATACTCAGAATTGGGTGGGGTGGGAATTGGAATTTGGGGAATCAGAATATTATCTTAAACTGAATCAGAATATTGATGTGCATATAAATGTATTCAATGAACACGTTAACATGACAAAATAGTCAAATTTGTAATAACATCGTGACTATAAAGGTGTGGTCACTTTAGCGAAATTTTGCAAGTAAAAAGATCCATTTTCTGTTGTCAATAGTGTAGCGATATATGAAGCAGAGCTCAAACTGAATTCATTTTCAAACCAACCAGGTAGTCATATCTGTGTGACCAACTTGAACCCTTTGCGAAATTTCTGCTCACTTGGATTCCTGTTGAAATAACTGAATTTCACATGCAAAAGTTTGCCAAAGAATGGCAAATTTGAAAGCAAATTAAAGCAGTTTAAGCACAATCAAGATGTCATTTTTTATATATATTGAATCTTGTTTTAAAGCTTTGAGATTTAAGTAATGTTAACATAAAAGATGAAAAAACATTACTGTAAAACAACTTCATTTAATAGGACACCAAATATTAATAGGGAGGGAAATGCTGATTCTAGGGCTGGGTTTTGACACAAATCAATTCAATTCAAACTAATTCAATACAGGAAACCCTGTCAGTTCAGTACACTGATAAAATATTGAAGTTTAAAATGAATAAGAGTTCAATCTATTAAATTCCATTGCTATTTTTTTTTTGTGTATTGTGACCAATACACACACAAAAATGTTGTATACAAACTTTAAATTGCTCATAAGGCTGTTTTTATATCAGCCTTTTAATGACACAATTGTTTAAATGTAATCATTTAAGCTGTGGTTATCAACTTGTTTTCAAGAAAGATTTAGTCAAACACAATAAATAAGACATCACAAACAGGTTAAGTAAAAATATGATAAATGTATATAGTGAATATATTTAGCAAAATTCCCCTTTCTCAAGTTATTTTTTTCTAGTGGACCAATGAGTAATGAAATGAATGAATGTCTTTCCTGAGGTAAATGTTATGTTAAGTGACATGTTGTTTATTAATTTATTTGTCTTTCCATGGTTGAAACACAGATTGTGTGATTACATGAGATTTCAGTAAGTTGTACTGTTTCTTTCAGTATAACTGAGGAAGAGCTGATCGGTTCATGTGCTGCTTGAACTGAGGCACTACATCAATCTGTCATGCCACATCAAAGTGCATCAAAACCATATTTATTGTTTGAATTTTGTGATTAACAGAATGTGAAAGCTTTTTCCAAATGTTACAAAGCATCATCTTACAGCACATCAACAGAAAACAGCATAGACTATAAAGAATTGATGATATTAATTCTGATGAATATCATCAATTCTTATCTATTAAAAGCAATTAATCTATATTGCCAACCCAGTTCTCACTTGTAGATTTGCTTTAGGGCTGGATAAAAAAAAAATTTAATTTTCAATTTTAAGCAGTTCTCATTTTTATAAACAGAGTTCGATTCTTAAATCCCAAGATTCGATTTTTTTGGTCTATGCTGTTTTCAGGTAATGCGTGAACAAAACTTCACTAAACATTTGCAGCGCGCCTTAAATCGCATTAAGCTTTGTTACTTTTGATATGAAACAAAATGTCAGCTTTCAAATTCTGTCAATTTTAATATGCATTTTAAAATTCTCTCGCTGTAGTGCCTCAGTTCAAGCAAAGCGGGAGAGCACGTGAACTGATCTCTTCCGCTTCCGCTTTACTTTTATACAGGGTTCCCACGGGTCATGGAATTTCTGGAATATCATGGAATTATAAAAGGTCTATTCCAGACATTGCAAGTCAGGGAATTCTGTACTTTTTGTCCAAGTCATGGATTAGCAGGGATTTTTGTTTGTCTCTTTAAATTTTAGTTTCCATTTATCAAAATGTAATTTTTCTATAGCGCATTTTTTTTTTTATTGCATTGTTTCACGTGTTTTGCGTATTATGATTAGGCTATTTTTCAGCGGCATTTTATTCCCTTCCTGCTCGTCAACTTAAGTTAAATGCAGTCACTTGTACATGTTAACTAAGGCAAACATGCCAGGAAAATGTACATTTCAAGAGCTTTGGCTACAAAATGACCAATTCAAAGACTGTTCTAATCAGCCACGACACGACAAAGGATTCTATTTTTGAAATGGTTTCTATATTTCTGGGATTTTGCAGCTAATAGTTCAGGTCATACAGAGGGAACAAGGACATAAATGCACAAAGAAAAGTATTTATTATACAGTTTTCAATTTTCAAGTTGGTCGTGCGTAGCCGCTACCTTCGTTTATTCACCATGGTAGAATTAATAAATATGAATAAATTAATAAATGCACATTGGATAAACTACCACATTACTTCTGAAGGAAAAATATTATGGGACTTAATTATTTAATAATTATTTATTTCAGACTTATATAATCATAACAATTTACAGAAATAGCCTAGTGTCAAACAGTCTAAGACGGTCTGCAAAAACTAAATGTGAAGAAATAAAAAGACTGAATGAAGAACTTGATGAGAAACAGAAAATCCTCTAAAGCGTTTAACCCCTGAAAGCATGAAAACTATAAATGAATTTCTGTAGAAATAGTAAAGAAAAATATCAAAGTGCATTTAACGGGTAAAAGCACACAAAAAAAGTAGTGTCTATGAATGTTTAAATTAGTTTTGTACTAAAAATGTCTTTGAGCAAGTAAATAAAGCTTGCAAATAGATGGATTTTAAATACTGTCTGTGCGGCTGATTTTTGTCTGCTCAGTGCTCAGCACAACAGCGACCTGTTTTTTCCGTTCATTATAGGTCATGGAAATTCAGCTTTTTAGACAGTGAAAGTCAGGGGATTTGACATTTGGCTTAGAGTGGGAACCCTGTTTATAGTTACAGCACCAAATAAATATGAATAAACATCAGAATGTATGTTGAAAGAAAGAGTACAAATAACTGAAAAATATCATGTCTCATGTAATCGCTCAATCAGCATTTCAACTGTGGAAATCAATCAATCAGTTTGTAAACAATGTCACGTAATGTTACATTTTACCTCAGAAAAGCCATTCAGTGACCATAGCATGTTAGTTATAATTTAGCTAAATATATTCTCTATATTACACTCATATCAATTGTTTAAATGTTTATATTTCGAAAATCAATTTGAGTTGAAACATAATTGTCATTAAGTTATAACATTGTTATAAAAAACTGCCTTGTGTGCAATTTAAATGATTGTAAATTTGAGAATTTCCTTGTGAAAATTGACGCACTGTACCTGATATACAGTATATCCAAATGAATCGATATCGAATTGAAATCGGAACTGAATCAAATTGCAAGCTTGTGAATCGAATTGAATCGTGAAATGTCAATGCCCAGCCTTAATTTGCAGACTCTGTGTTTTTGCCACAGCTGTAAATGTTACTAAAATGTTAAATGTCATTTCTCTCAGCCTCCACACTGAAGGGCTACCCATGTACTGTGTGCAATATTGAGCTAAACTCCGTGGAGCAGTACCAGGCCCACATCAGCGGTTCCAAACACAAGAACCAGTGAGTGTCTTTCATTTTATAGCCCTCTTGAAAAGGTTTACTTTCCTTATTGGTCGACTAATAATGTATTCCCTCATTTCGACAGTGTCAGACCCAAGAAAGGGCCAAATGCATTTACGTGCCCACCTGATAACTACCAGCCCAATTTCCAGTATCCGCCCAACCAGGAGGGGCTGGAGGCCGCAGGGGACTGGGACAACTTCAACGAAGGCTATGAGTGAGAAGATGCCCTCAGCGTTGGCTGCCCTCTGCTCATTTGTGACAAGCTTCCTCTGTTTAGGCACAGGTCAATGTGTGTCTGCACTGTGCATCTCCTAATGCCAGCTATTCACAACAATACATCTCTTCCCGTCCATTGATTCCTTCTGTCACTCTCACACACAGTTGAAGGGACCACAATAAACTTCCACAGCTTTTTTTTCTCCTCTCCATAACCGAAAACAACGGAGGCAAAACTTAAGAGTGCTGCTTTTTTCCAGTGTTAGGAGTATGTTTATTAGTGTTATGTATTTGTTTGGTTTACAAAAATTCATTTCCACATACAGAAGCAGGTCCTGGAGGTGGTTTCGGGAGATGTTTTGTCTTTATGATCGATACTCTTATTTGTTGCTTTTTATCTTAAAATACTCAAGCTCCATGTTTTGTGTTAAATGAATGTCTGTGGAGTTCAAAACCGTTGAATTTGATAGTGTGCAACATTTGGAAAGTTTGTTTTTTTGGGGAGCTTAGAGTGCTTTATTTCTTAAGTTCTGATTTTCTATGTCAATTTTGGAGAAGTCTATGTATTTTTAAGCAATTTTAGTCATTTAATCTGTTTAGGCTGGTCAGTAGTTGTCTTTCATTTTTACATGGCTCCTTTCCATTTCCATATAAACGTAAATCTTTAAGTAGGAAGTATATTGTAATTTCATATGCTTAGAGATTTAAGCTAAAGCTTCAGTTCTCACATCCAAACAGAATTTGTCCTAGTGATTAAAATTGTCCAATCATAAAAAATTAATGCCACTCCATAAGGGTGATTTATTTATTTAGTGTCCATTTAGGCACAAACACATGAGTTCATCTTGACGTTGTCACAATGTAGATTCTTGCAGTATATTCTGGTGTGTTACTCTTTTTACAGTCAAACTACAAAGAAATTGATTAGTTTCAAACATGCTTGTATGATGAAAGCCTTTGTTAGGGTTCAATGTGAAAACGCATTCGAATTTCAAGTAGGAAAAGAAAATGCAGCAGGTTTGCGATGACTGTTGAGCATATGTGTAATGTATGGCTTGCATTGTTTATTTTTGCAATGTACATTGCAGATTGTTCTCGGTATAAGAGACTGATGCCAACGCTAAGACATCAAATCAGCAATAGTCCAGTTAGTGTTTAGCACCTCCATATTAAGCTTCTGATTACAAATGATTGTTTAAGAGTCCGTTTATTCGGGGGAATTGTGTCTTAAGTCATTGTGAATGGTTGAAGCGCTACTTTTTTCTCTAAAGAACCGAATGTGAGAGACCATTAATCTTTTTGTGTTTTCTCAAACTGTAAAAGCCTAGTTTTTTTTTTACTCTCTTGAGCCTATGCTAGATGAATGTTTGATGGGGTGGGAATTTATACAGACTCATAATCCGTTATGGTATTGAACACAATAGCAGTCAGCAGAAGAACTACTGTAAGTGAGTACAGACAGTTGCTTAGCTTAGGAGCCTGAGATGTTATGCTGACAAATGTTTTTGGAATCTTAAAGGCTTCTAAGCAGCACAACAGCAATTACGTGCTGGATTAGGGCTTTTAAACTCGGTAGCATTTATGTTTTTGTTGTCATTTTGCTTTTATTGGTCAATTCTTTTTTTCAACAGACAGTGTGAGCCTAAAAAATGTATGTTACTTTTCATCCAGTAAATGTTTTGAGAAAACTCTTGTATTTCCGACATGTTTTAATGAACATACCTGAAATCACTTTATCTACCTTAATTTGCAACGTGGAAATAAGCTATTTCTCATAAATGTGCATAAAACGGTAAACCAGCGTGTTACGATAGCAAATGAATGTTATCGTATAAATGTTATCAAATAAATACCAGTTTGCAACATCAAGAAGCTCAACAGACTGTTTTCGTACAGCTAAAATAGCTGGAAGCAGCTAACACTGAAAGCCTTGCATTTAAATTAGAAATGGCTGTGCTGCTCTTAAATTAAAAATAAGGTGTATACTTCAAAAGGGCCATATTCTACTTAAAAAAAGAAAAAGTCAGTCCACGTATAATTAAGTTTACCATTTTTCATCTATTCTTTGACCATTTGAATTAAAGGGATAGTTCACCCAAAAATGAAAATTCTGTCATTTACTTACCCTCAAGTATTACAAACCTGTATGAATTTCTTTGTTCTGCTAAACACATTTACTACCATAGTAGGAAAAATTAATACTATGGTATAGTCAATGGGGGTTGAGATCTGGTTGGTTACTGACATTCTTCCAAATAACTTCCTTTTGTGTTGAGCAGAGCAAAGAAATTCATACAGGTTTGGAACTACAGTAGTCAACATTTGAAGTGGATCAAAAAAGTTCATCAAAGTTGTCCTAAGAAGAAGATTTTAATACAACTTTGATGAAATGTTTTGATCCACTTCAAATGTTGAATACTGTACTTGATCTAAATGATGACAGAATTTTCATTTTTGGGTGAACTGTCCCTTTAATGCTGCCCTAAGCAATGTTAGCCTTGCTAACTTTTGCTAGAGCCCTCCAGAGACACTGAAAATTCAGATCTTTTTTTCCCCTGTTCTTACTACTGCACCTTTAAAACTTCTATATGTAAATAACATCTGTTTTGATAGCTGAATATTGAATTCTAGACATTTTAGTGTAAATGGTTTAATTTACGTATGGTTGTAACTTGTGAATGAATGACCTGGTTTTTTTTTTTAATATAGCTAAATATAATGTAATTTTATTTTTCTATAGCGTCGAGTTGGGTCCTGTCCCAAATGGAATCTAAAACCCTTTTGTTCTTGTTCCAAGCCTACTGCTTCAGTGCAGGCTCGGCAAAAGTGTGCATAAAAGGCTCGTATCGGCCACAAAGGGGGGTGCTCATGTGCACCCTTCTGAGACCTAAAATGACAAATGGGACACCTATACAGTCTTGTGGACTTAAACGATAGTTTACCCTAAAATGAAAATTAAGTCGTAAGTTACTCACCCTGGTGCTGTTCTAATGCTGTATGCCCTTCTTTCTTTTATGGACCACAAAAGTAGATTTTCTTTTTTTTAAATCCCCGCTCATGCTCGAACATAATAATGGCAGTGAATAGTGACCGGCATCAAGCTTTTAAAAAAAGACTCTAAAGTATTCCATGCAACACGTGACATATATTCCCAAGTTTTGCAGGTAAATGATATGAAATTTCATGTATTATTTAATGAAAATCCTGACCTTGGCTGTTGGTCTTCAATGCACAGCTACGCGACATGCGTGTTTGCTGCGTTTCGTCCAGGAAAAAGTAGTGAGAAATCAAAATTAACAAAAATGCGACACGAAATGTAATTCCTAAAAAAATCCCAAATTTTGTGTTAATCATTTTTGTTGATCTTCATTTCTCACAACTTGTGTGCTTTTTTTGGGCGAGACAAAAAATAGAGTCACGCTGATAGTGTTACACGAACACGTCTTGTAGCCATGCACTGAAGACCAACGGTCAAGGTCAGGATTTTCATTAAATAATACATTAAATTTCATATCATAAACACCCAAAACACTTGGAATATATGACACGTGTAGCATGGGATCATTCTGTGTTGCATCTTTTTTAAAAAGCTTGATGTTGGTCACTATTCACTGCCATTATGTTTGAGCATAAGTGGGACATTTTAAAAAAATTCTCTTTTTGTGGTCCATAAAAGAAAGAAGGGCATACGGCATTAGAACAACACCAGGTTGAGTGATTTATAACTTAATTTTCATTTTAGGGTGAACTATCCCTTTTACTGGCACATGCACGTGGCGACCATTGTAGTCCACAAGACCACAAGTCTAGTGGGACAGGGCCTTGAACTTCAGGTGGGAAGCTAAATGTTTGTTCTGTAGTCTCTATGTAAAAGATGACACAATTTAGTAATTGTGATGGTTCTATTTAAGTGATAAAAATCATTTGCAGACTTTTTTACAAAATGCACTCATCACCAATAAAATGTGCAAAACTTTGTTTTACTACTGAATTATCCCCCGGTTTAACAGACCCAGACTAAAATGCATGTTTTAGCAGTTTTAATTGAAAGCAACTTGCACTGACATGTCTTAAAAATATTTCAGTCATTGTCATTGTTTTGTCTCAAGATATACACCAGTACTGTTTTTTTTTTTTTCTAAGGCAAATTTATAAAAGCTAAAATGTCCTAATTGAACTAAGGCCTAATCCTGACTTAATCTAAGCCGTCTATGAAATCAGGCCTATATGTAATATATAAATAATTTAAATATTTTGCACTGAAAAGTTTTCCTTGAATTCTTCCAATTTCGTGGTTCCTAAACATGATGAATGATGGGATAGGCCTATGCTTAGTCTCAAATACCATTCGAAGTAAAAAAAAAAAACATGTTCAGACCTTGTCCTCTAGATGGCGTACTTTACACACTACTCTTTAGCTTTTCTTAATCCCTACTTTTAGTGCAAGATGGATATTGGGCCAATTCATGGCTTATATATCTTCTCTGAAAAGCATTTTTATTAATGTAAACTTATCAAAATCAAATCAGTTTTTATAGCTCATATGTTGACAGAACCATTCACCATCTGTAAATCATCATGGATGAATTAGTAGCAAGGTCATAGATTAGAAACAACAGAGACAACTCTCAATGTCATTAAGTCTTTTTTACGGAAACATATAAATCAATCACTAATGAACAGAACAGACAACAGTTTCCAGCATGCTTTGCATTGGACTGGATCAGGAGAGTAAATGTCGAAATTAAGTGCTATTGTATGTGTGTTTGAGTAATTGGAAAAACCTGTTAATTAATGTTCAGTTATATTTGACATTTAAAAGAGTTTCTGTTATATTTTTGCGGTTGCCATTGTGTTGAAGAGTAGAGCTTGTGCTTAGGTTGTGGGTAAGTTAGTGTATATTATTGCTATAAGCAATAGCTGATACAATGTTATCAGTGACAAATAACTTATTTGTCCATTGCAAATGTTTGTTATGTTAGCCACAGAAAAGCTAACATGTAATAACAAGAAAGAGTTCATAATACTCTCTTTTTGTTAGTAATTAGATGTGGAATAAACCTACTGAGTACAACTTTCTACCTCAATTTTTTTGAGTACATTCTAGCTTTGTTTTTTAGCACTGTTTCCAGTTCCTATCCCTCATGTGCTGTAAAAATGAATGCGGCTAGATTTTGCCAGGTATTTCCATTCATAAAAAGGCAGTGGGGAGGAGGCTTGACTATTTTCATTGATAAGATCTATTTACTCGAAGGGGGAGGTATCTGGTGCCTTTCCATTCACTGAGAGAGAGGGGTACTGCCCCTCCAGCGAGGCGCCACGGTGTATAAACAACCCAGTTCTACGTATACCAGCATGCTGAAACATAGACTCCCCTGTGTGAGCAGAACAAACCCCACCCACCACCATTTAAAGCTTGTCCGTATGAGTGTATGTATATTCACTGCAGAGATATTAGCACCGTGTTGGGTTTAGCTCTCCAGTGAATTGCTGTTATTTACAGGCATGACAGATTAATCTCTACAAATTTACCCCGACAAAGACGTTTAGAATTACCTGGACCTCAGTGCTGTGAAAAGAGGATTGTTTCGAGCTGGCTGTAGCGCAACGTGCTGTAACTTTAGTGGTTATAGGCTGTAGTTTCATAGTTTGACCCCTACATTTCATCCGAAATGAGGCCCGGGGAGCTTTGGGTCATGTTGAGTGTAACTTGATGAATGAGTGCTGGACTTTGGCAGACCCATTCAAGTTTACACTCGCATTTCTAAACATGCCCTTGTGTATTGAATGACCACATGGACACTTGTTTGAACCGAGTGCTGTTTGCTAAACCCCTTTTCGGGCTGTGTAGTCATCCTTTATTTGCTGCTTGCATGATTTTTGGCCTGCATGGAATAGACTTCAAGCATACTGTCCTGTCTTTCTTATTTAATGTGTAGCTATTCCTTTTTCTGTTATTTTTTATTTGTCCTAAGGCAAGACTCCACAGGTGAATCTGATCAAAATGAACAATCACAGTACATTAAATCAACTGGTTTGTAAAAGCAAAGTTTTCTGAAATCTACCCCCGGTTTCACAGACAAGGAATAAGCCTAGTCCCAGACTAAAATACATGTTAAAATATGTCAGTGGAATTGTTTTGTTCCAGGATTCACACCAGTAATGTTTTTTCCTAAGGTACATTTATTAAAGGTACTTAAATGTCCTAATTGAACTAAGGCCTAATCTAACTCCTGTCTCTGAAACCAAGCCAGTATGTTTAAAGGGTTAGGTCACCCAAAAATGAAAATAATGTCATTTATTACTCACCCTCATGTCGTTCTACACCCGTAAGACCTTCGTTCATCTTCAGAACACAAATTAAGATATTTTTGATGAAATCCGATGGCTCAGAGAGGCCTCTATTGCCAGCAATGTCACTGAACCTCTCAAGATCCAGAAAGGTACTAAAGACATATTTAAAACAGTTCATGTGACTACAGTGGTTCTACCCTAATATTATAAAGCGATGAGAATACTTTTTGTGTGCCAAATTATTATTTTTTTTAAAATAACGACTTTTCAACAGTATCTAGTGATGGGTGATTTCAATATAGAATCAGTGGTTTGGAGTGCCAAAGTCATGTGATTTCAGTAAACGAGGCTTCGTTTACGGGCTCCTAACCACTGATTCGGAACAAAAGATTCGTAAAGCTTCGAACTTCGAAGCAGTGTTTTGAAATCGGCTATCACTAGATATTGTTGAAAAGTCGTTATTTTGGTTTTTTAGCGCACAAAAAGTATTCTCGTCATTTTATAATATTATGGTAGAACCACTGTAGTCACATGAACTGTTTTAAATATGTCTTTAGTACCTTTCTGGATCTTGACAGGTTCAGTGACATTGCTGGCAATACAGGCCTCACTGAGCTATCAGATTTCATCTAAAATATCTTAATTTGTGTTCCAAAGATGAACGAAGGTCTTACGGGTGTAGAACGACATGAGGGTGAGTTATAACATAATTTTCATTTTTGGGTAAACTAACCCTTTAATTAATATGCACTAATTTGCACACATTTCCAGAACAGGAATCTGAACATTGGATAAAGTCAGGTTCAAAATTCTTGTTTCATACCTTCTGTAATGTTTTTACAGAAGGGATTTTTTTTATATTTCTTTTTATCACTCCATAAATCAGAAAATACTTTTATCAGGTGAATGATTTAACAGACTTCAGAATATAGAATCAAATAGATACATGTATATAGAATAAAACTGGAAAGTTGGAAGCCGGAAGAATTTATGGCTCAGTGCAGGAGAAAAACTCATTTTGAGTAAACAACCTTTAAAGATATGTATTATTATATGTGTATAAAGATATGTATTATTATATGTATACATATGTATAAATTAAAATCTACCGATGCAAATAGATAAAGTACAATAAACACTTTTTATATGTATTTTGGATTTTTTTTCACTAGAGTGAAAGAAGCCAAGTTATGGAAGGAAAATAGACCTCAAAATTGACTAGTGCACAAAAATGGTTTTGCCTGTATGTCTTGCCTTAACAATAATAATAATAATAATAATATATATATTTAGTTTTTTTGTCCTTTTTGGAGCTTGACAGGCCCTGGTCGCTTGGAAAATTTGTTCCCGCAGGATTGTTTATGCATTTTTGAATAATGTGAGGATGAGAATTATTATTTTGAGTGAACTGTCCCTTTACAAATACCTTTATGATGTATTATAAACCTCATAGAAAGAATCACGCTTTAGAGTGTTAATGTTAAGGACAAATCATAATTATTTTGAATATTTTAACTAGTGGAACAGCATGTGTGTTTATGGGTGTGTGGACAGTTAGGATGCAGGAAATAAGGGTTGGGGGTTTGCTCATGGGTGAAGAGAGAAAGTGTTGTTTAGGGGCATGTGGGCAGCAGGAGGCTGTATTCTCTGTTTTGCCTGTCACAGTTTCAGGGGGTTATTGTCTAGGATGGAGACATCCGGAGGTCAATGCCTCAAACCCTGTGTGAGGCAGGGAACAAAACAGCCCTGTATAAGAACAGACCAAATGGGAATCACAGGTGGCAGGAATGGGCTACATCTATATGGAAATGAGCTCACTGTTCTCAGCGTCCCTCTGCAGCCACTGCTAATTTGCTTGATGCGCTGCTGGCCTCTTATTTTCACATGGAAGGAGAGTTAGGGTGGATCTCACGAAAACTGAGAATGTCCAAGTCAAAATAAATAAGTTGCTTCAAGAAAAATTAGTGTACATTAAGGACTATTAGGATTTTTTCCATTTTTATTTTTGAATGACGTGAGGATTTTTTATTTTTTTTGCTTTGTGACATTATTTTCATGACAGTTAAGCACATTTTAGCTAATTTTCTTGCTGTAATGTGTCCAGATGTAATTTTTACTAATTACATCTGGACACATTACAGCAATTAATAATAACTACTCCCATTATGTGTAAGTACTTTAAAATGTAAACAAATATCTTTTTTTTTTTGTTATTTTAAAGTCATTTCCTTTGTGCGATAAAAAGTTAGAGTAAAATATGACTTGGATATGAAAGACAAAAAGAAAAAAATGTAAAAAAAAAATTAAAGTAATGTGTTACTATATTGCATTACTCCCTAAAAAGTAAGTAATTGCATTGCTTAGTTACTTTTCCATACCGGCGTGATGAATCCGATCTTCAACCAGGTGGAACTGGATTAAATAATTTGACTGTTCCGATCCCAATCTGATTTATGATCCGTAACAGTGCCTGAATCATAACCATGCACTGTTCATTGTTGGCCAGAGGAGAACTGGCCCCCCGACTGAGCCTGGTTTCTCCCAAGGTTTTTTTCTCCATTTTTGTCACCTGATGGAGTTTGGGTTGCCGCTGTTGCCTTTGGCTTGCTTAGTTGGGGACACTTGACATTCAACATGATATTCAGTAATGTTTTTGATCTGACACCATTCTATGCGAATTGAACTGAGCTGGACGATGACATCACTGTTTTCTCCAGAGCTGCTGTATAGATAAATGAACTAATATAATAACTAATGATTTTTACAACAGAATGAATCAATACTGAACTTACTTAAGCTGGACAATGACACCATTTTCTTCTAGAGCTGCTGTAGCCAAAATAATTTTCGTGTTATCACTGTAAAGCTGCTTTGACTCAATCTGCATGGTAAAAAGCGCTATATAAATAAAGGTGACTTGACTTTTTATCAAAAGTAATGTGTTTCTTTACCTATGCTTTACTTTTTCTTACTGGGGCTGGGCTTGCTTGAATAAAAAAAGTTATTATTTTTGGCAAATGTAAAGGCCTAGGTCACACCATAAGTGAAATGAATAAGCCTCAGGCTGAAGGAAATGCAAATTCACACCTGTACAGTAGAGGGCGCAGCTCAAACAAACCTTTCAGCTGTGCTACAATTCGAATAGGACGCAGGAGAAGAAAATTCAACACTCTTACTTCAGAAATAATAATAAAATAAAGATGCACAAATGTGTTTATCTAAGTCATTTTTGCTTGTTAGTATAGTTGAATTGGATCGTCGAAGGTCAGCAGCAAAGACATTGGTTAATAAAGTGAGATTAAATACATAAAGTATATTTGTGTTATTTAACATTTAATTATTGCAGGTTTGCGTAATATTCTGAGTTTGCATTTCACTGTTTTTATTAATTTTGAGTAATACTGAATCTGTTTTTGTGCAAGTGAGATGAGTAAATGCTCACATTTATTCTAGAACTACAATAACCATCATGTTTACACAGAGCACACAATGCCTCTGCACTTCCCGATTACTCTCAACATGGGGACAGGAGAGCTGTCAGTCAATACATGGGAAAACAAAGTAACTTGCGTTACTTATTTGAAAAAGTATTTTGTTGTAAATTTAAAAGTAAGGCATTACTAGTTAATTGATAAAAAGTAATCTGTACATAACTTGCGTTACCCCAGACACTGATCAAGACCATGACTAATTATTAGAAATTCTCATTTAATATTTGAATAAATAATGGATAAATAATATAAGAGAATAATATGATTTTTTTTTAGCAAAATAAAATGGACAAATGAAATAATATCTTCACTTTCCAACAAGAACCTCTTTCAGAGACACATTAGAAATGAAACAAGCACAGCTGTTGGCTCACATTTTTCACCCTGGTTGAGTAAACGCTTAGTTTTAGCCACAGAAAGGGTTGAGCCTTTCTCCTGAGATTTTGCAATAATTTTCAAGTGTTTATCCTTTAGAAACAAACAACCCTTAAGATACATGTTCGATTTCAGCTCAAACTTATTATGTCAAAAAAACATAATTTCCCTAGAGCCATGATTCCAGGAATTAACACCACCAGACGTTTATGGGCAGTTACCAAAAGGCTGTTTTATAACGTCAAATCGGATGTTTGCTTGACATAATCCAACAAACATGAGAGAATGTTGAACTGGTGATAAGATGGGGGTCAAACATTTGTTTGCCTGATGGCTGGGACAGCTTCATGGCTGCTTAAGTTTGCAAATACAAAAATAGAACAAATAAGACAACGACTGGAGATAAATAAGTGATTCTTAATGTCAACGACATATAAGAGTATCCATGATAAAGAAAACGGCAAATTCTTAGAAATGTACTCTGTGTATTCATGGTTCCATATGATTTTTTTTTTTTTTTTAATTCTTTAAAAACATTTTCAAGATAGTTTAAATGGTAATATATTTTTCAAGGTAACCCCCCCAAATACAATTAATTATACATTTTGCACAACATGGTGTTTTACAACATGAACTAACCTTGCCTTGTCATTAAAAGTCAAATTATCTGATATTTTAAGAGACTTGTTGACCTGTTTCTGCATGTTAGTTGCATCACATGACTTTTTTTGCGGCCAAAAGTTTATTTTTTGAATAAACAGGACAAAAATGATCCTCACGTCACTTCGTTTGAAACATTGTTATATAATGCATAGACATTCACACATTTTAAGTGTGACAATTTGTATGGTCCAACATTGTCTCCTAAACATTTCTAACGTTAGCAGGATATTTCTAAACGAATCCACGGGTGGAGTTAATTTCATACCACCCCTAAACAAACCCCATAAAGGAAGCTGTATATGTCTGCATGCAATTCTCAAGTAGGATTAGTTCACTATGAGAGCTGAAAGAAAGTCCCATGTACTCCATTTCCTGGGCTCTGAGACAAGTGCAGGTGGCTGAGGGGTTCGGATTACACCCCAATGAAAGTTCCCCCTACCCTCTGGTCCCTCCTTCCTTTCCAGCCCCCCTTTACCCACCAAGCCAAACCTTTCCATGATCTTAGAATTCCTGCAAACTATTCCTAATTCTTCTGACAGATGGACACACTTAATCTGCAGCGGTCAGGCTGGAAGTAAGTGCTACAACCTGTGAACAGGCAACTAGGACAGCCACCTGTCAGGACCCCTGTCACATGATAGGCACCGCATGGCACACAGCTAAGCTATTGGGACGTATTGTGCAGAAATACGCCTGGAATTTTTTTTAAAAATAAAGTTGTACACATTTGAAAAATATTGAACAGTTAACTAGAGGCAGTAAGTAGACATTTCAAGTGCATTTCATCCCCCGAAATCCAAAATTTTTCAGTAAGAAAAACAAAATTTTGAGATAATGATTGTAATTTTAACTGTAAAAATTATTTAGTAAAAATCTGTTAATTGGTTAACAGTAAGTTAACAATAAGGTTAACTTTAGTTAACGTTAGTTAGCTACATTAGTTAACATGAACTTACAATGAATGATAGGCCTACTTCTACAGCATTTATTCTAAACAATTGACATTTTTAAGATCAAAAGTCTTATCTTTTAACATTAGTTAATGCACTGTGAACAAACATCCCAGACAGCAACATAGTGTGGCCCAGATCCAGTCCACATCTGATACATGTGGATTACATGCGGACCAGATGTGGGCCAGAACTGGGCCGAAACTATATTGCTGTCAGGGATGCATGAACATTTTTTAAACCTATATTAACAAAGGTAAATAAATGCTGTAAGAACATATTGCTCATAGTTAGTTCATGTTATTTAATGCATTAACTAATGGTAACAAATGAGACCTTATTGTAAAGCATTACCGGGGGTGTTTAATTTGAATAATTATGTTTCTTCTTAGTTTTTTTTCTTTTTTCAGTTATGTACTTTAGTGTTTTATTGTACATCTTATGTTGTTAAATTAATTTTATTGCTTTATTTTAATGTCATGTGTATTACCATGGTGTTTTGTATTTGTGTGTATGACACTGTGCACCTTCTATATATTAGCATTTCCCTTAGCATGAGGAAAAGCTAATTATGATGAACTTTGATTCATCATGTGTCTTTTTCTTTATTACCAGTGTTATTATGGTGGCTGTCAGTATATGTGTCACGCCTGCCAGAGGGCACTCCTTCCGTCTCCTTTAACGCTTCATGACTACATTTCCCATTACACATTGCCTGGACTCATGTTATGACTTATTTTTTTTATTTTTATTTTTTGTCTTGTAAACATACCCTTATACCCTGTGTGTTCATTCACTCATTGTGAAGTCTTGTTGGTGTTACACTGCATTTCTGAGCGTTATACTTCTGGTTTCTGTGTCATGGTCTTGATCTTATGCCTGTCTCCCTGGATTTCAATGTTTGCCTGTGCCTTGGAATTTTGTTATCTGGGTGGTTTGCTCTGTGGTTTTGACCTTATGCCTGTTTCATGGATTATGATTATGGATTACATTCAATAAAGCTGCATTTGGATTTTCAACCCATGTCTCGGAGCAGTACGTCACAATAAAACACATAAAAGGAATAAAACAGATTTAGAAGCTGTTTGATTTAACAGGGTTTTTTTTTGTTTTTGTAAATGAGTTTTAAATTGTAAAATTTACAGGTTTTTCTGTAAATGTTTATATTTTTACTGTATTTTTACAAATTATTCTGGCAACCACAGCTGCCAGTTTTTTTTCTCTCTAAAACAACAGGATTTTTTAACAATGAGATTCATTCAGAGCCTATTCAAGATGACACATCTCTAACTTCACCCCAAAAAAGGGGTGTTTCCCACAGCATGCCAACAGATGGATATCATTTTGATAGTTTAAGTGTCTGAGGAAGCAGAGACCGAGTGCTGCTTTAAGAATCCATAGACCAGACAACAGGTGAACGGTTACGGTCAGCCGGCAAATCTTACTGATATTCTAACCTATTGAACTTTCCCAGAACAAGGTTCCCCTGTAGACACACATTATTGCATTGCAGGACCTGTTCCATGTGCTTTGATCCACTCAATGTGAAGCAGATCTGTGGCGGTGGCCTTAACAGTGAGATAATGAAAGCAGGCTGGCTGGGAGAGAACTGACCCAGGACAATGCTTCTCTTTCAGGCTGCTGGCATGAGCTGGTGGATATTTGTACTATACAGCTAGTAAAGTGACTTTCCAGCTTCAGCACCTTTAGCTGATAAAGTGGAGTGCAAACAAGAATCAGCTTCCTTTTTGGTTCAGAAAGATCTTTTCCTGGATAATAGCAGTGCCAGAGTGTTTCCGAGCTTCTTCCTGTGTGACAGCCTACTTTTTGCCCTGCTTTTGTAATATACCCTGCTGAAAAATACAGCATTGGTTGCTATACCAGCTCTAACATGCTGGTTTATGATGGATTTTCGACTTCCCCACACCTTTTGAGACTTTTTTCAAAAGCCTAGCGACAAATCTTTTTGGACAAAACTTATCTATATTCTATATCGATTTAGCTACCCGTTTTTGCTACTTTCAACTGAAAACAATTGGTAAAACTGATTCTGAATCTGAGTTCAGAACACGATTCAGGTCGGATTCGAACCCGGATTCTCTTGAGTGCAGCAACACTTCGTAGGTGCCCTGTGATGCGAACTTTACAAGGCATTCCTCCATCTTAGGTGTAATTACAGTCTAATGGGAGCGATCACATTATTTTCGAAAGGTAATAGGAAAGGAATAAGTGAATATTGATTCATCACTTCACAGGAAGTGGAGAGGGAAACTGCACCTTGTGCATCACTCCAGCACTTAAAGAAGTTTGAATAACATAAAGGCGGTAAAAAGAAAGTTGAGGATCCACTGTTATTATTGAGTATCAAGTCGTCATGAAACGAAAGTTTCAATCTTTTTTTCCCTATATTGTGATGTATATCCAAGGGAAACAAAGTATCTTCTTGAAAAAGTAAAAATGAAGGGGCGGGACTTGATTTTGTCCATGGGGAATTGATTGGATGGTTGTAGGGGCCCTGTCAATCAGAACACAGCTTAAGACATTTCGTTTGTGAACAAAGACTGAAAAGTTTGGCATCAAAAAGGAAAGAAAGGATTTATTATGAAAACATAAAAATGACTGACGACCACACACACACAAATATGACACAATTTGCCAAACAGTTGAAGAAATGGATATATATTTATATTTAATTTATTCAGACACCTTGAACATTTCATTCATTAATAAAAAATTACGTCAGACCGATGAAAGCAATTGGAAAGCATACGGAGCCGTCTGCTCTCTAATCGCTCTCGTGGTACTTTGATGTCATACACCAATCGGTCTGTGCATTCACTTGGGTATAAGTCACAATAGGGAAGAAAAAAAGTTGTCGCAACTTCTATTTCATGCCAACTTTAAACACTGTCTGGCTTCTCTCAGTAGATTTGTAAACATGAACATTTTAATAAACAATAATAAAACTTATATTACATAACACAATAAGTGTAATGAATCAGTTGAATGAAAGATTTATTTACACAATCATACAGACAGTAGGTGTGTCCAAAATTGCATACTAAGTAGGCACTACATTTGATGAGGAACAAACCTCAGAAATGTAAAAAAAAAGTATGTTCTGAAAGCTATAGTATTAATGTGTGTAGTGTGAATGAAATCCAGACGTACGTCTGACATCCGTCAGTTGCGTCACTGCCATTCACAAATCCTTTGCGTGGCAAATTTCCATTGCATGCACACTTTGAAATTTTGACACAAGTAGTATGTCATCCGGGTACATTTCGCCTACTCTTTTTATGAATACTGTGAACTCATCTCACATTTCATAGTGTATAACCTGATCTGTTATAGTGGGGAAGTATAGGCAACTTGTTGCCATCTATTGCCACAACACTATAAGCTGCAAAAGGAGTTACTGGAATGAATAGTTAAAGGAATCTGAACCTGTGTGGTGAATGGACTCAGTCAATTCAAATCATATGAATCCAAAGCCCTGTTAGTGTATGACAACATCTTAAAATATGACTCATCCAATAAGAAACTATGCATTTTATAAAATGAATGTATACCCATGTATCCTCTTGAAACACATTCTGAGCTTGAACTCAAGGACCAGAACACATTTGTTGCTTTATAAGCTGGATGTTGCGCTCAAGTTGCGCTTTTGTTTTGGGTGGTGGGGTGAAACAAAAGTCTCAGCTTTGGCTTTTGGGTTTTAGCCTTCCTTCGGACTTATGGAGGAAGGATCTTTCACTTTCCTGCTTGTAATAAGTGACTTCTCCTGTTCCATGCACACAATGGTCACTCTGTTGGGCTCTTTTTAAAGGCGTTGAGCCTGCACGGTTCGGCAGCCCTCCCTGCCGTTTGCTTAGCCACCCAAACGCCAGGCGCAAGGCAAACAGAGCCAGCCTCCACCGCAGCCTTTCAATGCTCCGTCCTGCCTCTAAGAGGCTTATGTCCTCACCCAGGGGTGGTAGGAAGTACTGGATGAATGGATGAAGCAGGGAGGGGCAGGAAGGATGAAGGTATCGGCCCAATCAGCCGTTACTGCTGAGATCAGAGGAGCTGAAGAGTGAGAATGAGCATTACTGCTGTACCTCTCCGTTAAGATTCAAAACTCCCCTCTGTGAACAATTTGGTTGACTTTCAAAAAAGAGATGAGGAAATAGCAGAATGTCACACTTAGCTGGAGATGCAAGCACCTTTAAAGGAATCTCCTCTTTCTGTGCTCTAGGGGTTTTGGCAATTGGGAAGGATCCATAATTATTTGCTAATCTGGGAGGAAGTGCTGTTTGCATGAGTACATTGAGATAGAGGAGAAGGATGGGTCTATTAAATAAGACCCCATTCAGTGAATGAATGAGAATGAAGGGATGAATAGTTCCTTGCACAGATGAATACAAGTGTATTGCTTTGCACAATGGCAGACCACAGGGACCTTTCTTTGAAATCGGGAGTTAATCTGGAAAATTCCTGGCAGCAGGCACCCAATGCACAAATCCTTATGCCTGGAGAATGGCACACTGGCACAACGTCCATTTAAAGGCCAGTTAAATGTTTTACAGCCCCCATGCAAGTCCAATGCCGAAGAGATAAATACAGCCAGCACGTTTTCGAGGCCAGTCTCGCTTCAGTCTCACTGTTTTATCTCAAGAGTGGCTTGGATTTACGAGATAGGACACTTTATTTTTGTCCTATCTCGTAAATGATTCCAAATTACATAAAAATGCTATTCACACATACAATCATTTGAATACACCTTCTCTATGATGAGCATATTTTTAATTTATTTCATAAAAGTTAAAAAGTCAATCAAAATTAATATAATTAATTGAATCAAGTGGTGCAAACAAAAACATGCAAAAAATACATGCTGTGACATAAATTTTGGTAAAGTTACAAGCATTAAAGTTTGCTGCTTCAGTATTTTTATACATGGAAAACAGAGATTAACATTTTAAACGTGTAATGTTTTAAAGGCATTTATTGGTAAAAACATTCATTATTTACAAAGAGTCATTATTTACAGTGTTGACACTTCTTCATAACCTCTGCAATTTGCTCTGGCATGCTGGATATGAACTTCGGGGCCAAATCCTGACAGCGATCCACTCTTGCCTTATTAGTGCTCACAGTTCATCACAGTTTGTGGGCTTCTGCTTGTGCTCTCACCTTTTGAGGATTGACCACAGGTTCTCTATGGGATTATTTCAATGTTTCCAATTTTTTTTCCAAACTGTCAATTTAATGATCTCCAAGCCACTTCATTTTTACTCTTGTCTTGTGACATGGTGCTCCATCATACTGGAAAATGCATGGATCATCACCAAATGATTCCTGGATCATAGGGAGAAGTTGCTCTACGGTTTGATTCCATTCTTTATTCATGGCCAATATTGAGCAAGCTCTGCACTGGTGGTGACATGAATCCGTTGCTGACTCCTCAGGAGGAGGTGGTCCTGATGCTTGCTGGACACTCTGGGACATCCTGAAGCCTTCTTCACTGCAGTTGAACCTCACACTTTTAAGTTCTTGATGATCCGGTAAATAGTTTTTTCAGGTGCAATTTTCTTTGCAGCAATTCCCTTGCATGTGAGGCCATTTTGATGCAAAGCGATGATGGCTGCACATCTTTCTTTGGAGGTAAACATTGCTAACACAAGAACACAATGATTGGAAGTACTTCTTCTCTCCATTTAAAGCAATCAGTTTGCTCCTATAATCCAATCAAAATGATACGGACTTGTACTCATTCACACTTTCCCATGTGCTGATGACATGATTATTGTAATGATTTTGGCTGGTCATTTTGTGCTGGGGCAAAAAAAAAAGCGAAATTTTGGTTTTTGTAATGAAGTTTTTTTTTTTGCAATTATTTTAAATGCATCTGATAACGCTGCACAATAATCTAGAGAAAAATGTGAATCAACACCACAACAACTGAAGCAGTAAACTTTACGAAACACAAAATTGATGTCACTGCCAATACTTTTGGCCACGGCTTTAGAGAGGACCTGATATTTAGTTATTTTACATATATGATAATCTGACCAAAGCCAAAAAATAAATAAACTAATAATTAGATATTTGTGATAAAACATTTCAACTTTAAGTTTTTTAACTTCCTACCTTAAAGACTTTTTTTAAACTTAAGAACTTTTTGAAAATAACAACTCCTGAATTGCTTGTTTTTTTACTTCATTTGTAAGTTGCTTCGGATAAAAGCATCTGCTAAGTGAATAAATGTAAAATATGAACACTCACATGTATTAAAGGTGTGAGGGAAATATATTACTTTTACTTGATAGTTATACCACATGAAATTTTTCTAAATCAAATGAATCCAACTTGAATAAAAAGCATAAAAAGAGTAAAAAAAAAGAAAAAAAAAGTACAGTTCAAAGAACTTTGCAAACGTTGTAAATTAGATTTTTAAAAGATTTTTCCTTTTCTTTAATGTGAACTCTCTAATGCCATTGACCCTTGAACTGGCCACCCAACTGTCTCAAGACAGCACCATTTCCAATACTAGTTAAGCACTTCCTTTACAGGAAGAGGAGGGTTGTGCTTTAATGTTAATACCAACATACAGATGTGGCGCAGTTCGGAACTGTGATTCAGATCAACCGAACACAAGACTCATTCTTCATTGTGCAACGGTGGCTAACCTTTTTTTGTGCCATAAGCCAGGAAATCCTGTGTTGGCGTGCCGGTTTGGCTACCAGTCCATTGTCTAACTCCAGCATCAGAGACTCCATTGAAGTTCTCCATCCAGCTGTAAAATTGGGTAGAGACGGGACCCCCTCTAAAAACAAGATATTGCCCCACTCAGCTGGGTTAGAGCAAGCCAAAGGTGTAAGCTTTAGGAGGGCAAACATGCCTTGTTCGCTTCCTGCTTCTTCCTTCTCCCAGTTTCCTGCCTGGAGCTATTGCATTTCATGGTGCATTTCCCCACATGTATTCTGCAGTATTAAGGAAGGCCCTCCAGGAGTGCTGTTAGTGGAGGAGATGTTTCCTCAGGAAGTGATAGCACAGTTTGTCTGAATGAACACAGTCAAGGAAACAGAGGTGACCAGTGAATTGAGTTTGGAATTGACAAGAATCCAAAGCCACTACCAATTGGTTTCTGTGAACAAACTAAACATGCCTGACCAAAGATCTCAGTGATTTTCTGGGAATTTTATTGTTCCATAAAATTCACTAGAAATTATTCTTTTAAAAAACATGTTCTCTTGTGTTCTCTTCAACTCTTTCAACACAATGCAGCAAGCTTATTTTACAACATAATGAGAGTCCTTTACTTAGTGTGCATTGCTTTTAGAAGAGCTGTTATAGAATTACACTGAAGAACTGTCTGCCAAAAGTTAAATTTTCGATGCATTATTAATACAGAATAATTCCAGTCGATTTATCAATATGATGGATATAATATGTTTTTTTCTATAAAAGCTTTTTGCTTTATACAAAAATAATAAAAATATTAAGGACCCAAATATTCAGTAAAACATCTATGCAAATTTTATTTTAAGCATTTTAAGTGAATTTTAAGAGGATTTAGCCACACAAACTAAGATGAATAGTTGGTTGTGCAGTGATGTACACAATAGCTACTAATCAGGTGTCTTGTGTAATAGCTGTTACTATATTGTGTATTTTAATATGACTAGAACTCTGTATTGATCAGCATCCAGGTGTGTATCCATTTTATGATTTTATTTATTTATTCACTTTTTTATTTTTTTTATTTTTTATTTTTTAGGATAGGGCCAGTCATATATGAAGTTCACCACCCAGACAAAGATAGGGAAAGCTAAATCTACCATTTCAACCTCATCAAAGAATGGCGAGAGAGAATGCCTGAAGCGAAAAAAAGGCCTTGATGGCATGCAAGGTGGTCCCAGAAGATGATGACAAAGTGGATGACGAGGCTGTGAAACGTCCCCAACTTCTGGTGAGCCTGGACCATATGAAGAGAGACCAAAGGGAGAAGATTATGAAGGTCCTTGCTGACTACCCTGAAATCTTCCGAACTGAGCCTAGGAGAACTACTGTGTTGGAGAATATGATCCATCTGATGGACCCTACCCCTATTTGCCAGAGACCTACCAGAGATCCTCATAGCCCCATTGAAAAGGGAGATTCCATTGATGAGAGACATGGGAGTAATAGAACCATCAACCATTGCGAAGAGTAGTCCAATACAGTCCTGGTCCCTAAGAAAGATGGCTCGCTAAGGCTGTGCCTGAACTTCAGAAAACTCACCGCTGTCTGTAAGTTTGAAGCTTATCCAATAGATGAGCTGGTGGAAAGGATTGGAAGGGGCCAGGTACATCACTACATTGGATCTCTGTAAAGGATACTGGCAGGTTCCACTGGAGAAGAAGTCCAGGGAAAACACTGCATTCAGGAAACCCATTGGCCTCTTACAATTCACAACTATGGCGTTTGGGTTACATGGGGCTCCGGCAACATTCCAATGGCTTATGGACCATACTGTCCAAGACTGTGAGGACTGCTGTGCCTCTTAATTGGATGATGTCATCATTTATAGTAGCACCTGGGACCATCACCTCCAACATTTGCACTGAGTCCTGAGCAAGATCAGTGAAGCGGGCCTGACACTGAACGTATCTATGTGTGAGTGGGCAAGGCAAGAGACCTGATACCTGGGATTCCAACAAGGAAATGGTGAACTGAGACCTCAGGTGGACAAGGTTGAAGCCATACGCAACTGTCCCGTACAAAGAAGGAGGTATGTTCTTTTCTAGGATGAGTTGGAGGGTACCGGCACTTCATACCACAGTTCTCCATCATGGCTGTACCTCTGACTAACCTGACCACCAAAGCTGTTAACAAACCAATGACTTGGACTGAGGACTGTGAACAAGCCTTCACACAGTTAAAACATCATCTGTGAACATCCCCAGTCCAGGACTTATTTTCTGACAGACAGGGCATGTGGAACAGTATGTACGTTCATCTGTGTTCATTGATGGCCAAAAAAAGCAAGAGCTGATTCTGTGGTATGTTTTCTGATGTATCTATGTAATCATGACAATATTGCAAAAAATTGCTATTTTTTTTAAGAATGGTAAATGGTTACAGGAACTATGATTATGCACATACATATATATATATATATATATATATATACACACATATACATGTACCCCTTTTCAGATTGTGTTAAATAAGCAATGCAATTCATTTTGAGGTATGCAAACTCCATGAAAAGTTACTCTTGGTTTAAATAGTTTTGGAATGATGACCATTAGTCGTTTTTTTCTGCCATTTGCTTTGATTTTTCATTTTGTTCTTGGCATGAATAGTCTTGGAGGTCTTTTGCCCCACTGATGGGCCGCCAAGCCAAAGGGCACACCTTACTGTCCATTCACACACAAAGACCACATTGAGTCTGCAGTGCTGGACTGAGAGTCTTGACCTGTAGCCCTGAGATAAGCCTTCAAAACAACAGCTGTGGTGGAGGAGGGGTGAGACCTGGGCCTGTGGCCATGGTCACGCATGGAGGCCTGCTGTTCTTCAGTTGAGATGGCCAGATCCCTCCACTTACAACAAGAGGGCTTTTTTGGAATTAGTTCTATGAGTGGTATTGGATCAGGATATGGAGCATTCTTTGCAGTATCTTTGTGTTTAATGTGAATATTATGATACAAACTAGATAGTAGAGTAGTAGTATCTATCTATCTATCTATCTAATCTCTTTTATTTGAAATAATTTCAGAATAACTGTTTTAGTGTTCATTGTCTCTACCGTCTCACTCAATCATACACACACAGTCACAGTCGAAGCTTAAAGATGTTTTCAGCTGTCATTGCTGGCTACATAAGTGGTTCTTTGTTCCCTGCATGCTGTGAAAGTGCCGGTTTGAGCCACTGCCGGCCTCCCCGCAGCTCCCCTCCACCCCACAATTCTGTGACGTGAGGTCACCGCTATGCCCTACCTGAATCGAGGCCCTTTGTCAACCCAGGAGACCCCACCAATACTGAGGGAGACCTGCAACTGGATCTCCAAGTTCCTTTGGCTTCTTTTCCACTGTTCTGTTTTCTCTGTCAACAGAGCACTTGAGAGAGTGAAGGGGCAAAGTACTTCTGGTCTTATGGTGATATGGGAGTGCAAGGACAATTTAATCCTCCGCGGCCTCTTGCCCTGAGACCTTTATGGCTGGTGTGTTCCTTTGAGAGGCTAAATGAATGTTCAGACGCACAGCTGTGCGAGAGCTCAAACGAAGTTCGGTTCATGACATAAATCTGCCCTTGACTGTGCTTTATCTCCTATCTGAGCTAAAACGGCGATCCAAACATAATTCAAAATATTTGTGTTTGTTTTCTACGAAACTAATTGACGCACTTAATGTTGTTTTCTCATTGACTTTGTCCAGAGCTTTTCATTGCTCCCTTGGCACTGCAAAATATCAGCATTTCTTTTATTTAATTAAAGTTACAAATCATACATAAGTGCTTGTCCTCTTTCCAGAACATTTCACAATACAGTTTTCCCTTTGAAAGCAATCTTTAAATAAGGATTTTCTTGTATGTTTCGAGTAGGCCTCAAGCATGATCGAATTACCGAACTCTGTTGCGTTATTAGCTCTTGGCGCAATTTGACTGTAAGTCTCAAAACAGATGAGATGTTTTTGGTTTCAGATGAGACAGATTTTATGTTTGCGAATTAAACGCTTTTGATATCTGAGATTTATTTGACATTTATTGTGGTCGATTGTCTGATGTGGAATAGATTGTAAGCCTACAACACTACAAAACATATCTCAATCCAATGGGACATTGTGCTCTTAACAACAGAGAGACATTACTGAGAATTTATGGCTCTTAGGAAAAACTCAGCACAAATGAATAGTGAATTAAGAGGGACACTTTTAGTGCCAGCATAAAAACAAACTCTTAATGCCAGTGCTGAGAACTGAGCAAAGTCCTGATTTATTCCTGACAGAAACATCGTCACAAGGGAATTTGAGCGCTTAGAAATATTTTAGAGGATCCATTACCTGCGCACAGCATTTTGTGGCACTCGAAAGTATAGAAAAATAGTGCTGAATATTTCATTCATTATTAATTAGTGTGATGCCAGTAAGTAATCCTTCGTTTATGTTGATTATCTCATTTAATATTTATTTTTTAATTGAAATTGCTTTTTATTTTAAATTGAATTTACATATACTGGCATCAATCAATCAATCAATAAAATGTTAGGACATAAAAATGAAAAAAAAAAAATTTGACTAAAAGTTGAAATAATTTGCTTGATTATTTTTAATTTATTATATTTGTACTTTTTATATTTAGTTTTGAATTCTATCTACAAATCTTACACAATTGCATAAATGAATAAAGAAATAAAAAATAAGAACCTAAAAATAATGAAATCATTTGCTTTATAATTTTTCAATTTATTTTATTTTTTTACATTTTAACTATTGTATCTTATACAATGCAACAAACAAACAAACAAACAAACATGTTAGAATCTAAAAATTAGTGAAGTTCCAAAATGTAATTTAGGGAGGAGCAAGCCCATCTAATCTTCTAATCAACAGCCGGAGTATATAAGCAGCTGCTTACCTCTCTTCAGTCTCAGCTGTTCCAGCATCCCTCCACCTCCCCAAACTCCACCTTCATCTCAGGTACCTTGTCCTATTTAATCATATCCTATGTTTATTCACTGGGGGGGAATCAGAGCTTGAGTTGAAGCCGATTTATGACTAAAAGTTGAAATCATTTGCTTGATTATTTTTTAATTAATTACTTTTATTTTTACATTTTAAATACCCTGTAAATGTCTTGATATCAAGATATCAAGTTGCCATGACTTGACATTATTGAAACAATTTCAGTTAATTGATCAATAGAGGCAATCATGACATTACAAGATGACATGTTACTAAATGGCAAATCAACAAAAATGGCACATGGTCAAAAAGGCAACCATATTAAGTATACATACCCCAATGCATGATGGGAAGAAGGCAAATGGGACCTAATTTGATTTTTTTAGTGTTGAATCTGACTTAAATAAAGCATCGATCCACTCACCTACCTGCTGTTCGTATCACTTCAATGTAAAAAATCACAGTATATCATAAAATGTACATAAATTTACACAAAATGTTTAAAGCATTATTTTCACAGTGAATGTGACCTTACATGTTTTCTCGTGTGTAAGGAATGACAAACAGAGGTGAAGTCGGGAAGGAGAGAGACAGCACTAAGAGCCCCAGGGACCGGCTGCTGGTAATGGCTTTTGACGCTCACTTCTTCCTTAATTTGCCGATTAATGGGTGACAGATGCGCATAATGCTTCTGTGCATGGAGCCAGCCAGGAGAGGATGGAGCGGGAGTGCTCATGGGATGAGATAATGCCTATGAGGGGAAAAAGAGTTCCTCTCTATCACCCTCTCTTGCCCCTTTTCTCCCATCGCTGCTGCCCCAGTGTGATTTCCAACAGATGTTCAGCACAGAGAGAGTCGCCTACCAGTAAGTTCAGCATCCTGAGAAATCTCTGGATCAGAGTTTTAGACTGGGAAATGTTTGAGGCGAGGTGTCAACTTGAAATCACCTGTAAATCTAAGGCCAGGGTCTTTAAACTGTGAAGGTTCTGCAGGAGGTCTGATATGCACAACATTTGATTTTTGTTAACACTTTATTTTGATGGTCCACTTTAGACCTTCTACTAATTATAAGTACCTTTGCAACTACGTCAACTAACTCTCATTAGAGTATTATTAGACTATCTGCTAAATATCTGCTAACACTTTATTTTGATGCTCACAAACAGAAATTCTACTGATTATAAGTAACTTTGCAACTACATGTCAGCTTAGTCTACTAACCCCAACCCTGACACCCAAACCTAACATATAGTCTACTAACAGTCTACTACAATCTACTGATACTCTAATGAGAGTTAGTTGACATGTAGTTGCAAAGTTACTTATAGTTAGAAGAATGTCTAAAGTAGACCATCGAAATAAAGTGTAACATGATTTTCTTATATAGGCCTACATATAAAAAATATTCTACATATTTAAACATTTTTAATAATAATAAGTCTGGGTGTGTAATGTTTGAAAACATCTCAGGTTACGTATGTAACCATAGTTCCCTGAGAACCAGGGAACGAGACTCTGCGTTGGCAACCGCTATGGGGAACGTCACGTGACTCGGTGTTCTGAAAGCCAACTATCCAATAACTCCAATGCCTATTGGCCGGCGACAGCCTATGACGTCATACGGCGCGACCCGGAAGTATAAAAGGCGCGCCTTTTGACTGGGGAGGCAGTCATTATCCATCGTCTTGAGGGACTGTTCAGCAGGCAGCCCGAAGCATGGCAAGGAAACGCAGAGTCTCGTTCCCTAGTTCTCAGGGAACTATGGTTACATACGTAACCTGAGACGTTCCCTTTCGAAAGGGAACTTCTACTCTGCGTTGGCAAATGCTATGGGGAACAATGTACCCACGCCGCCATGTTTAAGGAGAGTGCCTGCCAAGAAATATGGCTGAGACAAAGGCTCCAGAGCAGTTAGAGAACTGCTCGGCAACTCCCCCTCGGGTCACACCAGGCTGTCAGTGACAGCATTCCCTTTGGGCAACAGCCCAAGCTGAACTTCAAGAAGGCCTTCCTCAGAGGGCCTACAGAAGCTGCTAAAGTGTCTGGAACCAACTTTTCCGAAGAGAAAGTGGTCCCTTTAAGGGAATGTGGCCAAGGAACCGAAGGGAACCTCAGCCAGTCACTAGACTCAGCCTCAGCCAATGCCACCAGGGAGGGCGACCTGGTCTGTCACGAGACAAACTTAGTCTTGGCCAATCCTGTCTGAATACAGAGCCTCTAAAAATGCATTCTTCATAGAAGATAGTAAGTAAGAGTGACTGCAAAGAGGCAGAAACTAACTCAAACCCAAGCGTAGAGACGGGCATCCCGGAAAGCAGAACTCAGCTAAGATCGATGAACCCTCGTATTGAGGGGAGTATAATCCACTCATCCTGGGATCTACTCAGTGCTTAATTAACGCACTGAGGAGGCTGTGCAGTAGAGAACTCTGATCCAGGGGAGCACAAACCAGCCTGAGACTGAATCTTAGGAGGAGGCCTGATTAAGGCCTACCACCATGATCAGCTTAGGGAGCTAAGCACAATTACAAACGTAACCCTAAAAGGGAAGTACAAAGCTCACCTAACAGGTAGACCATGCAATGGGCACATACTCATGGAAGCCGAGGAGGGGCCTACAGCATGATAGTAGCTCTGTGAAAACAGAAGTCTATACAGAAAGTGGCCTGGTTTTAAGGGCCACCCTGAACACCTGTCTTGCTGATGTAGACAGACGACTTCAATGGCAGCATAAGATGCTGCAAAGGGCCCGCATGACAATCCACCTAACACAATCCAACAAGCAATGTACTCAGTAAAAGCACCTTTTACTCTTTAAAGCAAGAGGAGTACAGCGTACGCCAATACGTATTAAGGAAGGCCTGGAGGGGCCTATAAACTCAACAGACACGTGGCATCAGCTCGTGGCAGTGTTTAGGCCCCAAGAACGATAAACAACCGGACAAAAAGAAGGTTGGATTTATCACTTGGGCCTCTGGCCAGCGATAGTGTTAACAGATAAATCTCAAATAGAAATATACCTAAACATACTCCAGTGTGTTCAAAAAGGCGGCCAGTAGGGCCTATCAACCTCTAAGACACACGGCGTAAGTCTCGTGGCCATTTCTAGGAGCAAAAAAGATCCACCCTAGGCGCTAGGTGGCTTCTTAGCTCAACTAGAGTAGAATCAGACTCAGGAAGGCAGATGTAGGTTAAACCAAACCTTAGTAAGGTTTCACTACCATAATCAACCTGAGGGGCCAGCCACTCGGAATACTCTGTAAACAGCACCTTGTTACTCTCATAGCGAGAGGAGTACATGACTGAACTCCATATGTTACACCGGAGGCCAAAGTAGGCCTGCCTAAGTAACACGTGGCATCAGCAAGTGGCTACCATAACCATACCACCCCAAAGGCCATGTATTAGAAATTTCCAAGATGGTTAATACATGAAAAACGCTACCAAACATCGTGAACAGGCCTGATAGGGCCTATCCGTCAGCGATGGTGGCATGGTTTCCCAGGCATCCTGCCAACAAGTCGACTAGAAAAAGGAGGCCTTAAGGGGCCTCCATTCCAAAGTCAAGTGGCGATCAGCCCGTTCACAGAATAAAAACACAAACTATGCCAACATGTGAACTAAAAAGGAGGCCTGAAGGGGCCTGCCGATTCAATGACACGTGGCTTCAGCCCGTGAATTTTAAGGGAACCAAGCTACAAGGAACCAGCTCTAACCCAAATAGCTATGGGAAGCTAACTGCGATCTGTGCTAGGCTACACATTCCAACAGGCAATGTACATCATGTCCAACATGTGACTGAAGGGAACCAAACAAAGCCAACTTTGTATACAGGAACAAAACAAGGTCGAACATTTAAATAATTAATTCAGATCTTGCCTTACCTTCCCGTGGCTCAAAGACCAAAGACTCTTCCTTCACTTGTTTTAATGGGAAGGATAAAATCTATGGTTCTAGAAGCCCAAAGAACCCTTTCACTATCAAGCCAGAAGGCGGGCCTTCAGAAAAGTTTCATCATGGGCCCGGCCGTCAGCCTGACTGTTCAAAGGTGTCATCCTGAACATGCACAGTGATTGAAAATGCCCGGGAGGCCGAGGAAGAGGGGCGAAGGTAGATGTAGGATTACCTTCGCCAAGAGAGGGGATCGGTCAGCGGCGTAGCTGGCGCTGGTGATCGATCACGTCCCTTAAGTCTATCTTCCTCTTCCTCTTCCTCGTATCCCGCCGCTTCTGCGACTTACTCCGAGGTGGAGGAGGCGCTCGAGCGGCAACACTAGATTTCTGGCCCTGCCTCTGAGCCTCGGCTCGAGACGGGCCAGGACCTCCCGGTTGTCTGGGCCCAGGATCGGACCTGAGCGGAATGCAATTCTTGTATGCTGCTGAGTGTGCCTTCGCCTCCCTGACCGTCTCAACGGAGCCGCCAAAAAGTTCAGTCGGCGAAACCGGGGCATCGAGGAGAGAGCCCTTCTCTTTCTCCCCCGATGTCCGCCATGTTCAACCACAGATGCCTCTCCGTGGCCACCATGGCCGCCATCGATCTCCCAGTCGAGGCGGCCGTCTGCTTGGTGGCCCGGAGAGCGAGATCCGTGGTGCGGCGCAGCTCAGCCACCGCATCAGGGGACAAACCCTGCCCCTGATCCAGGTCCTTCAGCAAGTCAGCCTGGTAGGCTTGCAACACCGCCATAGTGTGCAAAGACGCGCCAGCCTGACCTGCAGCAGCATATGCTCTGCTGTTCAGACGAGATGTCACTTTAAGGGGTCTGGATGGCAGAACCGGAGCTTTCAGTGTCGGTGCACTGCCCGTGACGAGATAGTTAGCAAACGTCTCGTCAATGGGCGGCAGCGACACATACCCATGCTGGCCTAATCCCTCCACATCAGCGGGGAAATTTCGCTGATGTGGAGGGATTAGGCCAGCATGGGTATGTGTCGCTGCCCCCCATTGATGAGACGTTTGCTAACTATGAATTCTGGCTGAGTATGGGTTCTTCCATGCCCTCATGATCTCAACGTGAAGATCTGGAAGGAATGAAAGGCTCACCGGAGTTACGGGGTTGTGGTCAGAAAGAAACCGTTCATCTAACCTGCCGCGAACGGGCTCTTTCCTCATGCGCTCCCACGGCAGCTGCAGCCTGCCGGCGGTGCGCTCCGCTACTTCCAGTAGCTCGGCATATGCTGGGCAGGGAGGCTTGGAGAAAGAAGCAGTCGCAGCTCCTTCTTCCTCCACTGCCATCTCCTGCTCACGGGGGCTAGCAGCCAGAAGAACACTTGCTCCCGGATCCGATGATGTCAGTGATAAGACATCATCGTCATCCAGGAGCTCATCCCCGCCAGCCGCCGCCAGAGGTTGAGAGACTGTAACACCCCTCTCAAACTTGGCGGCGAGCTCCACCTGCGAGCCCCATGAGTGCAGCCGCCGCTCTGCCTCAGCACGAGCAGGGCCGGACCCACGAGGCGCAGATGTTGACGCCTCTCCTCTCGAGAAGAGGGCCAGGCGGGAACGGAGCGTTTTCATGGGAAAACGCTCACAACTCTCACAGACAGCGCCCTCAAGCACTGTCCGTGCGTGTTCTTCTCCCAGACAGTGTAAGCATAGGGTGTGCGGATCTTCCGGAATCAAAAATCTCGGGCATGGATCCGCACACTTCCTAAAACGTTTCTCCTTGTCCTCAGACATATTAGAAGATGTAGACACAGACAGTCCCGAAAGACGATGAGATAATGACTGCTTCCCCAGGAGCGGCTTTTATACTTCCGGGTAGCGCCGTATGACGTCATAGGCTGTCGCCAGCCAATAGGCATTGGAGTTATTGGATAGTTGGCTTTCAGAACACCGAGTCACGTGACGTTCCCCATAGCGTTTGCCAACGCAGAGTAGAAGTTCCCTTTCGAAAGGGAACTGTGTTTTCTGAAAATTACAGTTTCAAATGATTCAAAACTGAACCCTTTTTGTTTATCCTTTGCTGTACTTTTCAAAAACCCTTAAAAAGTTGTGCTTTCTGTTGCTCATGTGAGAAAAAAAACCCTTTGTTCTTGTTTCCAATTTATATTTGAACCTTCCGCACCACAGTCTTAAATTAGTTAAATAAAGTTTAAAATGAACTTAAAGAGTTATGAAAATAGGATGCGTATCAGATCGCATCATGTGCGGCAGGCCTTAAAGTGACAGCAGCCTAATAAACTGGCTGCTGTCTGTCATTATTGTTAATCAAAGAACAAAAGAAAAGAGAAAATCACTCACTGCTCTTGACTGAATAACTTTTGTAGCTTTAATAAAAATTTATCTATATTTAATTTATAATTTATAGTAAAAACTGTGTGTTGCTGTGGTAAAATTTATTTGATAACTATTCAATTTCTGTATATTTCATACCTGTTTGATCAATATTTAAAATATACTGCCTTTATATTGTTTCTACATTAATTTTTGAATTAAAAAGACAGAATGTGAAATTATTACAATATGAAAATATATTTGTGTGTGTGTGTGTGTGTGAGACAAATAAAGGAATCAAATAAAGGAATCGTAATACATTGATTAAAGTAAAATAAAGTATGGCAGAAAAGTTTAAACTTTAAAAGGAGCTCCTAATTACCCCTTTTTGTAAATTGACAATGTAATTTGAGTGCAAACAATTTAAAATACTAACATGTTTTTCAAGAACTCTGATTTTACAACACAGTGTGTGTGTGTGTGTGTGTGTGTGTGCTGAATGCTGAGTAGATTTCCTGCAGTGAGTTGCAGGGCTCCGGATCTGAGGGCAACGCGCCCCCACTAATCCCCCCTTCCTGTTTTGTGTAAATGCAGCGCCGCAGAGGAAGAGCAGGATTTATTTGATAATTAGGCAGATAATACCTTACAGCCAATTACCTGAGATGGGTGGGTTACGAGCGTGTTTGTGAGCGTGCAGGGCTTGTGGAAGGGGTGGTGACATCCGTATCGCTCCACACTTGTTAATAAACATTCACCGATCCAGATTTGCAAAAGCTTGGATTCCTGTTGGCTGGGTGAATCATTGCATGTGGAAACTAAGCATCTAATTGAATGCTGTCAAGTAAACAGGCAAGCGTCGGAATCTGGAAGAGTTTGTGGCTTTGCAGTCCTGCCTAAGCAATTTCACCCTGCACTCGCCTCTCTATTCACATAAATATGGCCATGGATCAAAGCCTGGCCCACAAAATAGCATCAGTGTGGAGATGCTTCTGTAATGTGGTTTGAAGAACCAGAGGGTATTTTTAAGACCGAATGACTGCGAGAAATCTTTTGCAGTGAATGAGTTTTTGAACCCTGTAATCTGATCAATTTTCTTTCGCAGCTGAAATGGAAAAGAAAGGAATGTGCTCTAAAGGAAAAGACAGATTTACTCTGCTAAATTAGTCTGTAAAGGAAGTCCTTTGTTTATTTTCAGCTGTAAATGGGATCTCCTGTCAGCACGACATTTGCCTTGGCCTTCACACTTCTGTTTATTGGTATCTGTGGGCAAAGAATCCTCTGCAAGCCCTTTATACTCTGAAGAACATCCATATCAATCTCTGGCTTACTTTGTCTGGATATTTGCAGAGATACAAGGAGACATGCATTTGAGATAATGAGCCAATAACTGTATTGGAAAAGGCATCCTATGGTCTTTAAGACATCTTCAACACAATTCAAACTTTCTTGATATATAAACCCTCTTGCATGGGACACCTTTCCTTAAATATGAAAAAATATTCGATTACACTTTATTTTGATGGTCCACTTTATACATTCTACTAACTATAAGTAATTTTGCAACTGCATGTCAACTAACTCTCATTAGAGTATTAGTAGACTGTTAGGTTAGGGTTAGGTGTTAGGTGTTAGGGTTCTGGTTAGTAGAATAAGTTGACATGTACTTTCAAAGTTAGTAGGATGTCTGTTGGCGAGCATCAAAATAAAGTGTTAGCAGATATTAAGCAGACAGTCTAATACTAAGTTAGTTGACATGTATTTGCAAAGTTGTAGATAGTAGAGTGTCTTGTGCCTGTATAGGTCTGTTTATAAAGATTGAAAAATATCAAGCATGATGTTATTAGACAACACGTTGATTGCAAAATGTATAATAAATAAAAAGTTAAATATTATATAATAAAACATTTTAAAGGTATATTGCCAAAAGTCAAGTCAAGTCAAGTCACCTTTATTTATATAGCGCTTTTTACAATGCAGATTGTTTCAAAGCAGCTTTACATTGATAACTGGTACATAATTTTGGCTGCATAGCAGCTCTTAAAGAATAGTGTCAATGCAGGCAGATCAGAAGCACTGTTGATTAAATGTCAAGAATACTGTTGAATATCAAATGTCAAGTCAAATGTCAAGTGTCCCCAACTAAGCAAGCCAAAGGCGACAGCGGCAAGGAACCCAAACTCCATCAGGTGACA
>RJVU01059915.1:7992521-8008678 GCA_003731715.1 Anabarilius grahami
AGCCAATGCAGTGATGACAGAACTGGGCTAATATGGTCATACTTCCTAGTTCTAGTAAGAACTCTAGCTGCTGCATTTTGTACGAGCTGTAGTTTATTTATCAAGCGGGAGGAACAACCACTCAGTAGAGCGTTACAGTAATCTAGCCTTGAGGTCATGAACGCATGAACTAACTGTTCTGCATTTTTCATTGAGAGCATATGTCGTAGTTTAGATATATTTTTAAGATGGAAGAATGCGGTTTTACAGATGCTAGTAACATGGCCTTCAAATGAAAGATTGGTATCAAAGAGCACACCCAGGTTCCTAGCTGACGCCGAAGACTTAACAGAGCAGCCATCAAGTGTTAGACAGTATTCTAGGTTATTACGTGAAGAAGTTTTCGGACCAAAAATTTGAATCTCTGTTTTTTTCTGAATTTAGTAGTAGGAAATTACTGGTCATCCAGTTTTTTATATCAGCTATACATTCTGTTAATTTAGCGAATTGGTAAGTTTCGTCAGGGCGCGAAGAGATATAGAGCTGAGTATCATCAGCGTAACAATGAAAACTAACGCCATGCTTCCTAATGATATCTCCCAAGGGTAGCATGTACAGAGTGAAAAGCAACGGTCATAGTACTGAGCCTTGCGGTACTCCATATTTAACTTGTGATTGATATGACATCTCATCGTTTACTACTACAAACTGATAACGGTCAGATAAGTATGATTTGAACCATGCCAATGCAATTCCACTAATGCCAACATAGTTTTTGAGTCTATTTAGAAGAATATTGTGATCAATAGTGTCAAATGCAGTACTAAGATCCCGTAACACTAATAGAGAGATAAAACCACGATCTGATGATAAGAGCAAATCATTAGTAACTCTAATGTGAGCAGTCTCAGTACTATGGTACGGTCTAAATCCTGACTGGAAATCCTCACAGATACTATTTCTTTCTAAAAAGGAACATAGTTGTGATGAAACTGCCTTTTCTAGTATTTTTGACAGAAAAGCAGCGATTAAAATATTTTCTGAAAAAATATATTCACTTTGGAATAAGTTGACTGTGCATATTTTTTCCCATTCACTGTTATAGTAATTTTACATGGAATAATCTAAAGAAAAACAGGTTCAGTTCAAACTGTGTAACATTTTTCACAATATTATTTCAAAGCAGCTTTAATAATATATTTATATTATACACTACCCGGCCAAAAAAAAAAGTAGCTGTTTGGATTTTAATAGGCAAATACTTAAGTCTATGGATGGATCATTATTACAGTGATTATTATTTTTATAGCATGTTATATGTTTGGCAACGGTTCTTTTAACCCTAAAAGATGGAGTGTGTAGCTTTTCATTTCTTAAACAATCATGTATTAAGATGTATCATGGCCATATTCCAGGATGACAATGTCAAGATTCATCAGGCTCAAATTGTGAAAGAATTGTTGGGAGGGAGCATGAAGAATCATTTTCACACATGAATTGGCACTGACCTTAACCTCAGTGTAAGTTTTTGGGATGTGCTGGAGGAGACTTTACAGAGTGCTCACCTCTTGCATTGTCAATACAAGATCTTGACCAAAAAATGATGCACAATGCAAGAGGTGAGCACTCTGTAAAGTCTACTCCAGCACATCCCAAAGACTTTCAATGAAATTAAGTCTGGACTCAGAGGTGCCAATTCATGTGTGGAAATTATTCTTTCACAGTTTTAACCCTGGTGAATCTTGACATTGTCATACTGGAATATGGCCATGATATGTCTTCCTACATGGTTGTTTAAGAAATTAAAAGCTATACATGTTATACAAACATATAACATGCTAGAAACATAATAATCACTGTAATAATGATCCATTCATAGATTCTTAAGTATTTGCCTATTAAATTCCGAACAGCAACTTTTTTTTTTTTGGCCGGGCAGTGTATATATTAGCTTTAATTATGTATGTATAATTTATATTCAAATTCTGTAAAAAAACCTTTTTGTGAGGCCTGGGACACCAGTATGAAAACCTCTGGCTTAGAACATACATGTATTACCTAGACTAATCTGCAATTCATGACATTTTAGCCATAGAAGCTAAATTATAACACTTTTGTCTGATTGTGTTGGTGATTTGACATATAAGTTTGACATAATGTAAGCTTGATAAACAGTTTTGGAGATTGTCTTTCCCCATTCATGAGCTGTAGCTAAATGGGGCCACCAAGATGGCCGCCAAGTGGACTGACTTGCCTAAAAATGACTTTTATATTTCTCATGTAAACACACTAATGAGTTAAAATGCTATTTTCACTTCATTTAAGCACAGACATTTCCCTCATTTTGGTCTTAACTTGAAGTTTTACAGTGTGTCATGCCTCAACATCCACTGTTTGGAAACTGTCTCTTTTACACTCTGATCCACTTCACTGGAGGCTGCCATTTTCCAAAGTCTTGGGCTAGTCTGTGCCCCTGGCATGCGTGTCGCTCCTTAGCTTAAGTGTTCGCGTGGAAGATCATATCGTGTTGGTTTATCCATTCGATACTGATAAACATTTATTCACCCCTCCACCCTTTCTCGTCGGCCTCTGCCGTGCCACTCCAGGTCATTAAAAACTTGTCACAGTTTGGGCTGGTTTAAAGGATTGGCATGGATAAGTTGCCGTCACACGTCTTGTTGTGGGAATGCTGATAAAGTGGGTTGGTTTGGAGATTATGGCAGACTATGAAGGGAAGTGAGGCGGTGAAGGGGCCCAGATTCCCCATTCCGATTGCAGGGGCCCATCCCACTCCTCCCATGCTTGAAATCCAAGCCAAATCAATTACACTCCCCCGGCACCTCAGAAATTACAGAGCAATAAATAACCCCCAGAAAAATATGAAGGAGTTATGAGGGTCTGCAGACGGTGGTGAGGCCCACGGCTCCTTCATGGTTCCCTCTTCTCCCCCTCCTTCCGTCTTCGCCGCGCTCTTCCTCTTTCAGTGACTGAAGATTAGGTCCCCTTGATTCCTCCTACATCTCTAGTTTCAGGGCTTTCTGTTGTCCATGACCTACAGTCCAGCTTTAGGATATGTGATCCAGTGTGTAGCAAGTGCCCTGCTTCTCCTGTAGCTGACAGGGATTGTGAGACATTTATATTGTTTCCTGAATTGGACCTTGAGCCCTTAATGGAAGCCAATATCTCACATTTTAGAAATTCATCTAGTTTTGTTTTATTTTTGTCTTTGAAAAGCTGTCTAAAAATACCCAATTTAAATAGTTTTGATATTTATTATTCATGAATGTTTTATTCTAATTAATTATAGTAATTAATACTACTAAATTTAATAATGTAGTATTGCAGTTAATAATTGAATAAATATTCTGTATTTTTCTCTAATTAAATGAATAAATCCTCATTTTATTAATTTATTTATTTTTGAGACGTAACTTTCGTGAAGACATAAGGAAAGTTTCTTAGTGAAGGCTTTGATTCAGCTACACCAACACACTCTTATGGCAATTCATAGCTATTTTACGTTCCACTGAACTAGTGGCTAATTTGTATGAATTCATACAGTATGTCTCATTCGTGCCTGTTCATATCACCTCCTTATACCCACTGATGGTTAGGTTTAGGGGAGACTTTCATGCTTACATTTTTTTTTTCTTCTAAAAAAAACCCATTTGTTTCCATATGAATCACATTGTACTAATTCAATTGCCATCTCATAAAAAAGTTTCTAATTTTCTCATGAGATCGGGTTGGATACACCATAATAATCAGGTAAACCAAGATGTATTTACTATATACAATATAGTTATATTAGCTTAGATTTTTCTAATTCGTTCTAACCACTCATTGTACGGAACCTAGTTTTGGCTAATTACAGCATGTTTTCTGATCTGACCTGACAGACTCCACTTATCACCACACAAAATAAACTCACATAATCAGTCTCCATATTTCTTGTGTTTCTCAAAGACACATAAAATACATTTCTAGCATATACATTTTAGCAATTTCAGCTAAAATGAACTGAAAACAGCTTTTAACAGCATTAATAGTTGTATACTTAAACTTATTAATTACCTAATGAAATGGTTAGGTTTACTCATTGTGAAGACCACACTTTAAGGCAACTCACTCAAATTTGAGCCTATTTAACATGTTAGCATTTACAGTGTACTACTGAAGTGCTCATGGAAAAATAGACTAGTCTGACGTCAAGTTTAACTAGGTGGAATGTCAAACTCCACTATATAATCCAGCAGCAATATATCTTCAACATAAACTCTGACGTTTGCCAGGCAAATTCTGACAGTTCATTTCAATGAAGAAGTCCAATTCTGTGTGAAAATATAAGAGCAAAAATAAAATGGCGCAATTTACTGGGGGATGTTTACCCTTCACACTTCCTGGCCTCACACACTCTAGGCATTATCCACAGAGGCTCTGTGTATAGACAAGTGTTCAAATACTTCCCTTGATCAGCAGATAGAGAGAAAGAGAAAACACACTCACACACACACAGATAAGCCATTGTGCTCTCGTCCGGAGCACTGGGCTGAAGGCTAAGCGGTTGAACATTAACTTTGAACTGCTGAACGGTTAGCATGACTCAACTACAGCGAGTCCTTACAGCGAGTCCTTACATCATGTGTGTAACAGTGAGAAAATGTACAAGATAAAATTTTCTATAACATGAGAAATTAGGTTTGTGAATGAGTCTAATGCTTGTGAGTGTTTTTCTTAAATAAGTATGTGACGGAATGTGTCCAGATTAAGAGAGATTTTGTAAGTGTGTGACCTTAATTGGAACAGGATACAGGAAGGCAAACAGCTGATGTAATATTCTAAAGTAATTGCTACATAATTACTCTTGCTGGCCTTACTGCACTACACACTGGTTTCTGTAGATAAAAATGACATTGACATAGTGCCCACTGTAAGATGTTTCCATTGGCATACGGTCTGTTATTACTTTGCTCTTTAGCAATGTCACTCCTCAAGAGATTTTGATAATAAGATTGACAAATGACGCCATGTTGCATGTAGTATATCAATTGTTTATCCTAAGTATGTACATTTCAGGGCTGCACATGTGCAAAAAGGAAAATGTGTCAGTTAGAAATACTTATAGGAATAGATAGTAAAGCAATGGTAACAGATTGTAATAGTACTTTGATATCCTTTGTGAAAAAGTACACTTTAGCATACTTTTAAAACTTATTACCTAATAATATACTTTGAAATAAAATGCTTGAATGTGAACTGAATGTAATGTTTTTGTAAATTATATTAAATGCAATTTGAACTTGAGAGTGCTTTTCTGACCCACTTATTGGTTCACTTTCAAATTAAAATTAGCCCAAGCTTTACTCACCCTCAAGCCATCCTAGGTATATATGACTTTCTTCTTTCTGATGAACACAATCGGAGATATTTTAATAAATATGCTGACGCATCCGAGCTTTATAATGGCAGTGAACGGGGTCATGAGTTTGAGCTGAAGAAAGTGCTTCCATCTACATCCATCCATCATAAACGTGTACTCCACACGACTCCAGGGGTTAATAAAGGCCTCCTGAAGCGAAGCGAAGCATTTGTGAAAAAAAATAAATAAATCCATATATAACAAGTTATGAAGCAAAATATCTAGCTTCTTCCATATTCAAGTTACGAAGAAAATGTAAACTGGTGTTGCGTCAGTTACACTTTTCCGTAAGTTGAATAGGGAAGGCGTAGGACGTAACGTAAGCTTTTTGAAGTGGAAGAGATTTACACTTTCTTTGTACGTTGAATACGGAAGGTGGTCTGGTGGAAGCTAGATATTTTACTTCATAACTTGTTAAATATGGATTTATTTTTACACAAACTCATTGCTTCACTTCAGAAGACCTTTATTAACCCCCCTGAGCCGTGTGGGGTACACATTTATGATGGATGGATGGATGGATGGATGCATGGATGCACTTTTTTTCAGCTCATACTCGTGACCCCTGTTCACTGCCATTATAAAGCTCGGATGCGTCAGAATATTTATTAAAATATCTCCGATTGTGTTCATCAGAAGGAATAAAGTCATATACACCTAGGATGGCTTGAGCGTCAGTAAAGCTTGGGCTAATTTTCATTTGAAAGTGAACTAATCCTTTAAGTAGGACTTAAGTGGATCTTTATATGTAATTTTATAATTAGTGGTACTTCTAAATGTACTGAGGCATGACAATGACCTCAACTTCTAGCTGCCAACCAATAATCAGCAGTAGAAGCAAGTTTTTGATCTGAAACACCAGAACAGTGATATAAAAAATTATGGTCTTGGGATGATTCAAGCAAATGTCTTGAAGACGGCTTGAAACGCATGCTTGCTTGGACGATTTGAAACAAAGACAAACTAGGTGACTTCCAAATAGCAGTAATTCACAAAAGAGATGTACTGTTTGACTGAATTGCATCAGTTTAAGTCAAATTAAATCACCAAAGACAAAGTGGCTGCTATTGACAGATTCTGAAAGACAGTGAAAACTTACATCATTGAAGTTTCAAATGAATTGCCTATGAACTAAAAAAACAAGGACAATTGTAGTATGTTTTGGCAGGGACATTTCCAAGGACAGCTCCAGCCAACAAAATTGGGGACTGTCCCCGGACAACACGGACATCTGGTCACTCTATGTAAAAAAAAAAAAAAGAAGTACGAAGCCAGAGCTTGTTGCAGTCCAGGGCATTTGGTAGGCTGGTTTGGGCCTTTGCCCTTTGGCTAAACATTCAGGACATACAAAGACGAGAGACGCCTAGTCCATGGTGGACAATCTCTTATCTAACCAACACCAGCTGGTTGAGATTGTCTCCATGGAGCGACAGACACATGTGGACTGTAGTGATAGTTGTCCCGATAATTATCCCATCTAATAATGGTTTGTTACACATGAAAGATAAGTGATGCAGTAGACATGCGTCTAGACAATTTAGATGGTGACACTGAGGTGTGATCAGAAAATCAATCTGCATGATTGAAGTAGATGAAATGCAAACAAAGCGTGGGTAGCGTGTGAAAAGAATGCATTGATCTGATGTTTATACAACAAATACTGGCCTCGTTAAATAAAAATAAACGTTTGATCAGAAATTTAAATCCAACTCCCACGCTAAACCTACCCATCACAAAACCAGTGACTATAAACCTAGTTCGAGATTCTAACGTTCTCTCAGAAATTCAAACATCCTCTGCTCACATATTCACAGAAACAAGACACAAAAATGGCTAAGTATTTTAAATTATACTTTATTTAATATAAAACAAACAATAAACAAATAAATTAAATATTTCCAAAATAATTCTTTTGAGGGGAATTTATAATAACATCAATTGTTACAATGGGGAATACACAAATGGAATGTCATGTGGTTTATAATTCTTTGTACAATTTTTTTGTACACAAAGAATGTGCTCTTACAGTTCTAGAGGTGTCATGGACTATTTAAGAGTTTGTTTCTCATTTAAAGGTCAAACACCACTGTAGCTGCCTGAAAAGAAGATTTTGAGCTCTGATGATAAATCGAAATTGAACAGTTTTGCTCTCATTGGAGAAATCAACCACCAATTGTCCCAGAATGTGCCCAAAGGGAACCGTAGGAGCGTCCCTGGCTGAGAATGCAAAGTACTGGGTAAATTAACTTGAGAAAAGCCATTGGTTTCTTATCAGCTTGTGGGATGAGGCTTTGCATTCCCTGAAGGACATTGCTGAGTTTGTTTAGAAAGGCCAGCATTAGCATTTGTATATTAAAAGATAGTGCAGGATAAAGATGGGCAGCTGTAGCCATTAGCATAATAAGGGGCTTTCTCATTTGCACACAGGCCTTAGACAGCCCCCCAATCACCCTAGCCAGCAGTCACACACATTACAGCTGCATGAGACCATTGTCCACCTCGGGCCTATGCCTGGAACCCGCAAACAAATCGGGGTGGTTAAAAGGTTACAGCCAAACAATGGAGGATTCACCATTTGAAATCAATCAATATCAAGGCATTTCACATTCATTCGAGTCCTTTTCTTCCGTACAGTACTGACAATGGAAGCATTGCTGGTCCCCGCAATGTCTTAGTTTGAATGGGGTGAATGGTCGGGGAGAAGACCACGACAAACCATGCTTACCAAACGGTGAAGCATGAAATGAACAGAACAACAGGAAGTTGAGTGCTCAGAGGTTTAGCCTTGACAGTGTACAATGGTATGAGCAGCGAACAATAGCTATTGTAAATGTGTTGAGGAAATGATGAATTGTTCAGGGATAGCTTCAGAACAGATTTACATAATTTCTTCACCTACGTAACACCTTCACTTTATATCATTTAGAATAATTTATAAAATGTAATTGTCTTCTGTAATGATATGTACATAAAATATTTTAAGATATTCACAGGAAATCAAAAAATCAGGCACTTTGCTGCCACTACAACATGCAAGATCCTGAGATTTAAGTTTTTTAAATAAAAATGTAGAATAATTTTATATAGAGAGAGATTTATATTTATTAACGCTATTCGCTTTTTATATCAAAATAAATGTTCTCTTTTTTAAAAAAAAATCTGGTTTGAAAACGCTCCTTTATGCTGCTCCAATGTAGCTTTCTACATCTAGCAGCACCCATTCAATTAAAACTTTAAACAAAAAGCTCATGACCCGTCCTCTAGTAGAAATTTGATGATATGAGAGTGAAATGATTCATCACCATGTTTCATAGTGCCAAGCATCATTATAATGTTCTTAGGCATAGCAACAAAGGCGAAAATCCTTATACCGCTTTTCATAGCAACATCTGATGTCCACAAGCCTTCAGCCAAAAAGGACTATCGCATTGTTGTCTTGAGGTCCATCCTAGAGTGCACATCATGGTAGCCAAGGAGGCATGGGACAGTTGACATAGCATCATGGGTAAACACTGAATCATTGTCTGAAGAGCAAGAGCTGGAGGTGTCCTCACAAGATGGGGAGTACTGTTCGAAAGGGGTGGATAGGTCCAGGTACTGAAAATGTAAAAAAACAAATCATTTAGAGGTTTGGATACAAAACAACAACTTGTGGGACTCAAACTGCTGTTGAAATAGGTCTTTACCTCATCTGAAATGGACACCAGCACCCTATCAAGCTCTTCCACAAGCTGTTTGAATGTTGGTCTTTGTGTTGGTACTGCATGCCAGCACTCTCTCATCTTCATGTAGCTATAAAAGCAATTTGAATATAAGTAAATCAACTTGAAGACTGAAATTAATCATGTTTTTGGGTGAACAGATTGATGCTTACAGTTCATGGGTGCAGTTGGAAGGTTTGTCCATTCGATGACCTTCCTTCAGCAGCTTAAAAAGCTCCTCTACCGGTATCCCAGGATACGGCGATCCCCCCAGTGTGAAAATCTCCCACATCAAAACTCCAAAAGACCAACTGTGGAAGCAAGAGTCCAGAAATGTCAGTGCACCATGTAGGATAATCAGCCTGAGCCGTGCTAATTCAATCCTCTTGTTAAGAAACTTTTTAGTCATTAGGACATATATTTTAGTCATTAAAAACATCCACCATCAAATCAGGATTAAACTATGCTGGTGCATTCTGGTTAATTTGAACAGACCGACATTCCAGCCAGGGGGATCCCTGCTCAGCTGATTCTTTGGCATAGCTGTAATGATTAGCCAGACTTACACATCGCTCTGGTGTGTGTAGACTCTGTCAAACAAGGCTTCTGGTGCCATCCATTTCACTGGCAGACGTCCCTGAAATTGGAAACAACAGGGCTGTGAGTGGGACAGTTAGCTGCTACACAGGCCGAGCCAAAGCACTCCACTTCCTTTTGATCCACAAAAATATGACTGCCCACTCTTTCGCTAATCCCCGCCCCCCTTTCCCCAATTATCTTCTATTAAGCTGCCTGCCAATCAGTATGGACACATTACACATCTGTCTTTCAAAGCATTAAGGCATCAAACAGGCACGAACAGGGCCATGCAGCCCTGCTTACAAATAGGATGTCTTCAAAAGAGCAAAAAACAGCTATATACAGATGTAAGCAAGTCTTGAATTAATTTTTACTTACATTGGTGGTTTTTTTGTAGTAATCGATCTGATGCACTCCTCTTGCCAAACCAAAATCTGCGATTTTCATCACATTGTCCTCTGTCACAAGAACATTCCTTGCTGCTAAATCTCTGTGAATACACTGAAAAGAGATTTCTATTTAGTTAAAATGACACAAACAATGTTTTGCAGACTCTTTTCCGCTTCTGGTAAGTAGATAAACATGTTCACAGTGAGGCTAGAGTTTTGTTCCCGCAAACCAGATGAAACAGAAATTACAAACTACTTTCTATATGAGGTATGCTGTCTAAATCAACATATAGCAAGCAACATTTGCAAAAGTTTAAACAAGCCTAACTTTAAATAGACTTGGACTTCACAGAAAAACAACACAGAGCTAGTTTCTGATGTAAATGCATGTCATTAAGTTTATTTTGGTTTTCTATTTATCATTTTAAATAGAAGTGGTATTTGAGGATTGAAAAAAAGGACGAAAAAGGCCCCTGGTTTGTGGCCCTTAATGGAGGGGTTTCAGACGACTGCATTCTTAGCAGGCCACAAAAAGCTAGTAATACGATCCAGTGCACAGGCGGGTCCAAGCGCTTGCTTGCTAACAGATTTATGGCAGTGCTAAAAAGGACAAAGCCCACAGAGACAGGATGGACACAGCGGTAAACACGACACACCACCACTCCACTAAGGAATGCTTGGCATCACGTGTCAGACAAAGGGATGTGTTGATAAGACGCAGGGGGCTGGTTTCAAACCAAAGCTAATTGAGTCCTGCAAGCAACTTACTCTTTTGGAGGCCAGATACTCCATGCCTCTTGCTACTTGGTAGGCACAGGAAACTAGGTCTTTGAAGGTGAGCTGTTCCTCAGGAACCTTGGTCACATCGAAGGTGTAGTCCATGCCTGGAGGTCGACGTGCTCGGAGGTATTCCCGTAGGCTGCCCTTAGACGCATATTCAACCAGCACGTAGAGTGGACCTGATCCAGTAATATAAATTGAAATTAAGTTAAATGTCCAAAATGAACTTAGTACAACCATGAGATGTCACTGTGTTTAACTTACCATCCTGTGTGCAAACACCAAGAAGATTTATGATGTTCTTGTGCTTGTCCATCACCTTCATTAGCTCCATCTCAGAGATGAGGTCTGCCAGGTCTTTGTCAGTTGCATCATCTAAAAAAAGACAGAAAAATCCTTCTTAGTCTGAAATTCAGAAATGCTCAACACTTGACTACGATACCTGTAAGTACAAACTTACCTTTTAGCATTTTAACAGCTACCGTTGCCAGTTGATCTTGATTTTCTTTATTTATGCCATAAGCCTCAGCTCTCACCACTTGACCAAAACAGCCCTCTCCAAGTGGTTTCCCTAAAGTCAAACTAGCACGAGAGAATTCAAATAAACAGTCATTTCACCATCATATAAAAGGAAACATCTTTTACAGTTATGGTTGCTAGTACTACTTACTTCTCTCTCGGAAACTCCCAGTCAGGGTCATAAGGCAGTTCAAACTCCATAACTCCAGCCAGCATTGGGGAACAACTGGAGGAAAGACGAGCCACCCTCATCAGTGATGCACTTGATTTTCCAGAAGAATTAGACTCCACAGAATACTGTAATAGGGTCCAAAACATACAGGATTAGAAACCAGAATGCTCTGCTGAATTCCATGTTCTTGGGGAATTATCATGAGGTTTGTTCAGAAGTGTCATCTTACCTGTCTGCGTAGAGGAAATTTGGAGAGTTTCTGCACTGGGAGCGTATCAAAAGGCTCCCGACTGGGATGAACCTGCATGCGGCAGAGGACCACGATAACTATGGCCATCACCAGTGCCAGGAAGCCAGATGCATAGATGATGATGTCAGTGTACTTGGCCTCCATAAGGTCCATCTCCTTGGCCACGTCCTCCTCTGTGGAATTGATATGTTTTCATTACTTGTACCTCTGAGTCACAAGCAATTTTTATGATTTGTGTCATCAATGTGTCTATACAAACAAATCTACCTGATAAGACTGTAAGCCAAGCAGACTGATGAGAGAATCCAATGGAGTTTCCCGCCAAGCAAGTGTATTCCCCAGCATCCTCCATTGTAATATTGGTAATATATAAGACTTCAACTTCAGACATGTTCAAGCTTCCTGTCTGAGAAGGTGGAAGAAACAACCAACATTTTAATGCTCATTCATTCCATATACTGATCTGGTAATGTGATTTACCTCCAGAAAAGTGTAATAAATGACTCGCTAAATACCTTCACGATCTTCACATAAGGAATGCCATCAGGCCCATAACGGCTTCCATTCATCTCTATGTGCTTTAGCCACTGGATGTGAGGCTGGGCATCACTGTAGACTTTACACAGAAACTGAGCATCTCCACCCACTACAGCTGTAGTATTTTTGGGTAGACCAGCTTGAAGGATGGGCCTGTGTGGAGAGCGTTCTGAAAGAAAAAATCAGAAGGTTCAGTACTTTGATACTATATTCAAAAGATATTTAGTTCTATCAAAATCCTCAACATCCAAAAAACAATGTTACCAAAGAAAGATTACATTCAAGAGCAGAAAGATAATCTAAGGCACAGGGATAGACAAGCGGCACTTCCAAAGCTGATCAACGCTCATTAATTAGTTCCATTAAGGGATTTTTTAGAACCAGCCCCATATATTGGGTTGCTTTGATGTCGACGGGCTCTTTATTCCCTGTTCTTCCCTCCCTTGTCTGCTAGGACACAGCAGTTGACCCCACGCCGGACTCTTAACAAACAGGTCTGTCACAGGTCAGGTAGAAAATTGGTCTGGACGCCTCAACCCACAGCGCTTCCAGGCACGTACCATACAGACCGATGCCAACCCCCAACCGCATTCCCTTGGTGTGATGATTTTTATTGCCCTCTTCCAGTGTAGTTCTTAAATATCTGTATAGACATGTATAGCCTCGGGTGAACCCTGGTGCCTGTGGTGAAGCAGTGTGCCCTGTGGCTCTCTCTGAGGTGCATTTGGTGCCTGTCTTGCTATGTGACGCCACTGAGCTGCTGGTACAGGATCTCACTGATTTGATGCTTATTGCCTCTGACACTTGCTAAGCATGGCAGACCTGCGATGGCTCCTCGTGGAGCCAGGCGGCTGTCTAGAGCAGGCAAGCAGAAGCCCTCTTACCCAACACGTCCAAGAGGTAGGTGTGAGCAATGGACCCATATTTGTTCTCCACCACACAACTGTAGTTCCCACGGTCTGAGGGAACCACACTCTCCATGACCAGGCTCCAGTGTTGATGTCGTAGCTATGAACACAAAATGGTAATGAGGCGGTGCTGATATTTATTGTGAGATTTTGAAAAGTTCAAGTCATTGCTATGTCTCCAACAAACAAAAATATCAATCTCTCACCTTGATGCCTCCGATCCGGTGCTCTCCTCTGAATTCTCTGCCATTCTTTAGCCAGCGAATGGTGGGAAGAGGGTTCCCTGTGGCAGGGCAGCGGAATTTGACAGTGTTTCCAGCTGGGACTGCATAGAGCTTCTTCTCCATCCTTTGAGTATGAGTCCAGTATGGTGCTAAAATGTAAAAACCAATGGTACATTTCAAGAAACTCAAATGCGAGTAAATGCAACTAAATTTGTAGATACAATGAACACTAACCTCTGGAGATGTAGACCTGGTCATTTTCGGTCTCAGGACCAGCGTCATCAATACCATTATCCTCATCATCATCTCCTGATCCTACAGCATCTACAGGAGAATTAAGTGTTCAAGTTATTAGATGAACATTCAAAAGAAGGGTTATTAATGAATACTACAAATCTTCTTAATGGAAACCAAGTGGCAGAACCTACCTGCCACTGTGATAGTGAAGTTGCGTAGAGACTCTTTGGTGCCACGCAGCATACACACATACACTCCTGAATCTTCATAGGTGGCATCCGCAATCTCCATGACTGCTGCCCTTATCTGGATACGAGCATTGTGTTGCACCCGCACACCACCCTTGAACCACTGGACAGCTCCAGGACGGTTTGTGTCACAACGGAGTTTTAGTACATCTCCAAGCTCTAGAAGTAGATGCTCTGATGTTTCCTCAGTTGGCTCCTCAGAAACTTCTTGGACAAAACATGAAAAACAAAGTTGCTAATAGCACCACCATCACACTAAACAGAAGCTGTGACCTTTTAACTGTGGTGGTAATTTTGTCCTACTAAATAGTCATAATAGTCATGTTTTCATGGCAATATAACGCGAATGGCTGACCTGTCAAAAAATGATGGCAGATCAGCCCTAAAGATGAGAAGGTTAAATGTTATCAGATGCTATGGCTTACCTGATAAGACCTCCAGCCAGGCAGAGCGCATAGTTTGACCAACTGAGTTTTCTGCCTTGCATACGTACTCTCCAGCATCTTCCACAGAGACATTCACTAAAGGAAGTATGTTGACTTTGGAGAGGTTCTCAAGAAGAGGCTGCGGGGGAAACAAATGTAACATTACTCCCTCTTTCATGAAGACAGAAAATATGCATTAAAGAGGATCTTTAAATCACTTTCTCACCGTAAGCGCTGTAAGAAGTGGTGATCCGTCAGGCCCCTGGCGATTGCTGTCCTTTTTGAACCACTGGAAACGTGTTGAGGCTGGCTGGTGGAGTTTACACACCAGCTTCACATGCCCTCCAACTAATACAGTAGCATTCTCAGGAAATCCAGGAATAAGAATTGGTCGAGAAACTCGGATATCTGGCGGAACAGAGAAAATTAGGTTTTGAACAACTACTTCTGTAATTAGTCTGTAGAATGTACCACATTTAATAAACACATCTAATTAACATAACTTCTCGCTAATTGCTAACTAGAGCCTTTCTCACAGAGATCACCACTGTTTTGGAGCAAATCAGGCAAACAAAGCCACAAACAAAAGACAGAACAGAAAAACATTTCTCAGCTGAGAATGACCTAACTTTGACTTCACAGCAGTGTTCCTTGTGGCCTGGAGGTGAATGTGATTTTGAGCGTTTGAGTGAAGAACGCCCCCTAACCAAGCAATGTCACCTCCAGCACTGAAGCATAACATTCTTCCAGCAATACACTAATGAACTTCACTGAATAAAACTAGGGCCTGGCCGGTATCTGACCCTGAAGAGGGTGTGAATGGTCAGCAGGAAAATAAAGGACAAGCTAAACAAAACACACAAACACATGCGGCCTCTAAAAATAGGCTGAATGGCTCAACTGGCAAACTTTACATGAAAAATATGCCTCATTTTGTAGGGGCATGCAGTCCACATTTTATCATAGCATTTAATATTTATCAAAGGGTTGATCATAAGAGGGTCATTTGCAGTCCTGAAGTATCACACTACTAATGGACTAATTGAAAACTACTTTTTTCTTTTTGAAACTTTGAAATTTTATAAAGGTCTTCTGCATACTTTTATTAACCACTAGAATCCAAAAAAGACTCTAGTGTTATTTCTGAATTTAAAATGTACATAAAAGTTATATAAAGTTATATAAAAGGAATTATAGAACTTATTAGCTGTAGATAAATCAAATTAATATTACTATGAAATGCTTGTATTTGTAGTTCCTCTTCAACAAGTTCATTTCTGCCTCTTCTTGTTCTTTTAGCTCTGCATTTCTCACTTGCCTGGTGGCTCGGCCCATTAAAGCCTTACAGTTGTCAAATGACTTTAATTTCTTCTGGCAGCGACTTAGTGGGGCATTGTTGGGCTGCACCACAGGGTTTTTCAACCTTTATCACCTTCCTAGCACTGTATGTAGCTCACAAGTGTTCAGAGAAAGATGCTTTTAACGAACACTTTGCCCCAGCATTCACATGGGTCTACATTTTTCCCCTTAATTCTCTAGAACTCAGAATGGTGCACTCAGGCTGAGCATATCAACAACAACCAAACATAAAATGGCATATAAAGCTTTTGGGTAATCCTGTGATTTAAAAAAAAAAAAAAACCTCTGATTTGTATACATTAGGCTTTTTTTACACACACAAACACAAAAAGAAATCTGGGAGCCAGGTCTGTGTAAGTCTTAATAGCTCTTGGAGATAATAGGATACCTCCCTAGCAGGTACAAAATCAAGACAACCCAGTGTTTGTAGA
>RJVU01060050.1:0-26191 GCA_003731715.1 Anabarilius grahami
CATGGCACCCCAGACCATCACTGACTGTGGGAACTTGACACTGGACTTGACACTGGCATTTTGGCATTTCCTTCTCCCCAGTCTTCCTCCAGACTCTGGCACCTTGATTTCTGAATGACTTTGGACCACTGAGCAACAGTCCAGTGCTGCTTCTCTGTAGCCCAGGTCAGGCGCTTCTGCCGCTGTTTCTGGTTCAAAAGTGGCTTGACCTGGGGAATGCGGCACCTGTAGCCCATTTCCTGCACACGCCTGTGCACGGTGGCTCTGGATGTTTCTACTCCAGACTCAGTCCACTGCTTCCGCAGGTCCCCAAAGGTCTGGAATCGGTCCTTCTCCACAATCTTCCTCAGGGTCCGGTCACCTTCTCGTTGTGCAGCGTTTTTTGCCACACTTTTTCCTTCCCACAGACTTCCCACTGAGGTGCCTTGATACAGCACTCTGGGAACAGCCTATTCGTTCAGAAATTTCTTTCTGTGTCTTACCCTCTCGCTTGAGGGTGTCAATGATGGCCTTCTGGACAGCAGTCAGGTCGGCAGTCTTACCCATGATTGCGGTTTTGAGTAATGAACCAGGCTGGGAGTTTTTAAAAGCCTCAGGAATCTTTTGCAGGTGTTTAGAGTTAATTAGTTGATTCAGATGATTAGGTTAATAGCTCGTTTAGAGAACCTTTTCATGATATGCAAATTTTTTGAGAAGGCCCTGTATATGAATTGGATCGCACAATACAGTTATTGAAAAGGTCAAAGTAATTCATAAAACAACAAAAACTAGTGAACCTTTTTTTTTTTTTCTCATTAAAGTTTATTAATTTACATTGTAACATTCTTAATACAAATATAATAGAAATGCAGAAGGGATTCTGTTGGTAGAGACTCATCAACGGTGCCATTAGATCTTAATATAGTATTAGATTTTAAAGCTCCACCCAAATGTAAATGACATAATGTACAGTATTTCTACCAGCAGTATTCAGTGACATTGTAGCAGTTGGTCTTCCTGCATCATTTGAAATGGCAGACATTCCATTCTTATGTTTTCTCCTGATGTTTTTAACTAGTATGTATCTCTATTTCATGTTATGTTATTATTTAATTCTTCCTCCAGAATTTACTAATGGGTGCCCTGAATGATCTTGAGTGAATATATTGAAAACGACAACAAAATTTATCGAGAATGAATTTATCATTAATTAAAGATGTGTTCTATACACTGTCAGAAAAAAAGGTTGCTGCTGTCACTAGGGCAGTATACTATAAGGGACAAAACTGAGAAGACGCTAATATGTACTTTTTAAGGTAATAATATTTACCATTTAGGGGTAAGCAAGGTACAAATATGGTACAAAGGTAGGCTACCTTTTCAATTTTGTCTGCCCCAGTGACAGTGCTGTACCTACTGTTCATATCACAGACAATATTAAAATATAATTTCCTAATAGCACAGCACACCCATCATTACTGCCAACATTGTCTTCTGAAAGAAATTTAAATAAAACAGAAAAAAAGCCTATAATACAAAATCATATATAGAAATATGTAGAAACATATTTTCTGACCGAAACTGATTCTATGGTCTTAAGGCCATAATTGATTAATCTTTAATGGGAATACTGCTGATATTACAATAGAGGGCACTGTCTGCCTTTGTGATGCCCAGTCCAGCAGATCAGAGATATTAGATAGGATTCATGTTTCTTGCTTCATTTTTAAAAGAAGAAACAATAGAAAGAAAAAAACAACAAAATATTACAAAGCATTTCAAAATCACAAGAAAACAGTCAAAAGAACTCAAGCAGGAGACAGTTCTAGAAAATCACATCTAAAAATGTAAGAATCCAACGTTTAACAGAAAGTGAATGAGGAGGTAATCCAAATATTCTTGTTGTTTGAGCATGTGGAGTTGATTAGTAGCTCTTTATGTAAATCTTCTGTTGCATATTTAAACACCAGACATGAGTCAGTTTATACATTCATCTGATCACTAGAGGGAGAGAAGAACAAACTGTGCTGTGAAACACACCATGATCTCTTCATCTTTAGTGTTGCTTCTGGCAGTAGTGTCCTGTAAGTTTAGTCTTCTGTGTGATACATCATTTTGTTGCTAAAAAAAACTTGTTAACCATCTTAAAACTTCGTATAGCTTTGTTTTCTCTTACTTTTATTGAATCTCTTACTGTTATTCATTGTTGCTTATATTATTATTATTGCCTACCACATTAAACTGACATCGCTAGCTTGTAATCTTTGAATCTAAATCGCTGTTACAACGCGTTTGCATCTCGCTAGCTTGTTAACTTGTCATCAGTCTTGTCATCTAACTTTAATCGAGGATAGTAAGAATGCAGGGGCTTCAGATACTGTTTTGGATGCGACTAGCTTAGTGAACTCTGTACATTGTTCGGTTCCGGCTGTAGAGCCCGTGCAGCAGGGCACTTGGGTAACGGTGAGGCGGCCTAGCTGCGGAAAACACCACTCTCCCTTTCAAATAAGAACATCAAACAGGTTCTCCCCACTCAGTGACGCACCCACTGAGAATCCTGTTGAAAGCGCCCTAGTTATTGGCGATTCTATTGCACGGAACGTGAAAATAGAGACACCAGCCACCATAGTCACATGTTTGCCGGGAGCCAGAGCATCTGACATCAAAGCAAATTTAAAAGTGCTGGCTAATGCTAATCGTAAATACTCTAAAATTATTATTCACGTCAGCACAAATGTTGTTCGACTTCGCCAGTCGGAGATCACTAAAATTAACATTAAAGAGGTGTGTGAACTCGCAAGTACAATGTCAGGAGAAGTAATTTTCTCTGGTCCCCTTCCTGTTCGTAGGAGTGATGAGATAGTTAGCAGATTATCATCACTCAATGGCTGGCTGTCTTAAGTGGTGTCCGCAGAATAATATAGGTTTCATAGACAATTGGAAAAGTTTTTGGGGCAGACCTGACCTGTTGAAAAGAGATGGTATTCATCCCTCTCGGGATGGTGCTGCTCTTCTCTGTAGTAATATGGCACATAGTCTTAGAACTAAAACATGACAAACTGGGGCCCAGGTCAGGAAGCAGACAGACTGGCTAAACCGACCGTCTGCTAGCTGCCTCACGTTACAGAAGTCAGATAATTCCCAACACATAGAAACTCTCGCACCTAGATATTATCACATAGAGACTGTGTCTGAACCCCGAATTAGTAAAAAACAAAAAACTTCCAAACCCATTTAATGGTAAAAATGTAATTGATGTTCAACAAATAAAAAATAGAGATAATAATGATAAACAAATGATAAAGCTTGGGTTGTTAAATATTAGATCACTTTCTTCAAAAGCACTTATTGTAAACGATATTATCACAGACAATAAACTAGATGTGCTGTGTTTGACAGAAACCTGGCTAAAACCGGACGATTACATTACTTTAAATGAGTCTAGCCCTCAAGGTTATGATTATCGACACAATCCTCGACAGAAAGGCAAAGGGGGAGGTGTTGCTGTAATCAGGGGCGGACTGGGGCAAAAATTCAGCCCTGGCACTGTAGCCACACCAGCCCACATTACCACACCCACAGACACACGCATTTCCAGGTGAAAAAAGTACACTTCCATAACGTACTTAAAGTGCTCTATTTTCACACACTAATTTTGTTCTTTAATATACTAAAAATTCTTAAGATAATGTTAAGAACATCTTAGTGTACTCAACTGTGCTATTTTTAGACACTAGTTACCACTTGTAGTACTTGAACCCATAACACTTCAAATACAGAGATAGTAGGCTATATTAAAAGCACATTTTAGTTCTAATTCATGGTGTCTCAAAATAGCACAGTTGAGTACACTTAGATAATCTTAAGAAGTACTAAGAATTTTATTTAACACTATGGAAGTACAAAATTAAGAACAATCTATTATGTACAAAATTAGTGCGTGAAAATAGAGCACTTTAAGTACATTATGGAAGTTTACTTTTTTACCTGGGTTGCTAGACGTTTTTGACTATATTGCAAGTAGCCTAAAGCAGTCTGTTTACCCTAAATCTCACCTTATCTGCTGAAATTTCAGTCATGTAATTCAGTATCACTTGTAACCAATTATCACGAAGCAATGACATGTTAAAAAAAGTTTGAGGGTTATGCTACGCTCGCTGTTTAATACAAAACAAATAATACTGAAGCAAAGTCGCGTGAATTGCATGAAAATGACTTTAGCTAGCTGTATTATTAATTTTTTTTTCTTACCTCAGCACTGTTCTCCGCTGCAGCAGCCGAATTTAAACCCTTAGAAAAGAGTTCGGTTAATTTTAGGCATTTGGCAGCATTGGACTTAAGAGCCTTTTTTTGCTTTCTCCAACCTTTTCTCACTTTTACTGACTATTTGCTTGTGTTGCGCTCTCTCTCTCTGATGACGTGCTTGATTTTGAATGAGTTTGATTGACAGGCGATCTAACCAATCATAAAGCCGTATCCATATTTATGTCAGACAAGCAGTTAGATTGTCGTGGACTTGAATCGGGTTGAAGCGTCTAAGCTGCCGCAAATTTCACAAGAAGAAGAAGAAGAAGACTTGAATTGGGCTGCTTGAACTGAGGCGCTACAGCAATCTGTCAAGACACATTAAAGAGCCACAAAACGGTATTGTTTAAGTTTCTCTTGTCTGTCGACGCATTGTCAGTGTCATCTTTGCTCCAATGTATTTTTCACTCAGAGAGAACATGATGTGTGGCGTGAGAGCGCCATGGCTACACATAACAACAGTAACTAAAAGGGGCGGGCCGGTCGGCCCATCTCGGAACCAGGTCGGCCGTTGCCGACTGGGCCGGCCATTTCTTAACATTTATTATTATTAATATTAACCGTAGTGAAATCGTGCTAGGAATAAAAACCCGTCCTATTAGCTGTCGGCCTGCAAAAACTATTTATTTATATATATTAAAAATAAAACTGACCGGCCCACATTAAATAAAATAGTCCGGCCCCTCTGGCATTTGCCAGAATTGCCCGATGGCCAATCCGCCGATGGCTGTAATTTATAGTAATATTTACAGTATCAGCCAGAAGTCTTTCAAATATAATTCCTTCGAAGTGATGGTGCTTTACGTAACATTATGTAAGTTGACATTTGTGCTGGCTACTGTATACAGGCCACCAGGACACCATACAGACTTTATCAAAGAAATTGCTGATTTTCTATCGGAATTAGTACTAGGTGTAGATAAAGTCCTTGTTGTTGGTGATTTTAATATCCATGTAGATAATAAAAAAGACTCATTGGGATTGGCATTTACAGACATTCTAAACTCTATTGGTGTTAGACAACATGTGTCAGGACCCACTCATTGTCGTAATCATACTTTAGATCTAATATTGTCACATGGAATCGATATTGATGCCGTTGAAATTCTGCAGCAGAGTGACGACATCTCAGATCATTATTTAGTCTTGTGTATACTACATTTAGTTAAAGCGGCTAAACTGCCTCCCTGCCATAAATATGGTAGAACCATCACTTCTACCACTAAAGATCGCTTTATAAATAATCTTCCTGATCAGTTTCATCGCCTTAGTATACCAGACAGCTTAGAAGATCTCAATGTTGCAACAGAAACTATTGCCTCTGTCTTTTCCAGCACATTAGACTCAGTTGCTCCTTTGCGTTTAAAAATGATTAAGGAAATTAATCCAACGCCATGGTACAATGAGCACACTTGGCCCTAAAAACAGCAGCTAGAAAAATGGAGCGCAGCTGGAAGAAAGCAAAACTAGAAGTATTTCGCATTTTGTGGAGAGAGAGAATGATTGAGTACAGAAAGGCCTTAAAAACTGCTAGATCTGCCTATTTTTCTAAACTTTTAGAAGAAAATAAACACAAACCTAGGTATTTATTTGATACAGTGGCTAAATTAACAAGAAATAAAGCTTCAACTTCTGATGTTTCCAAAGAGCACAGCAGTAATAACTTTATGAACTTCTTTACTTGCAAGATTGATAATATTAGAGAAAAAATTATAACCATGCAACCGTCTACTACAGTATTGTGTCAGACAGTGCATTGTAGTGTCCCTGAAGAAAAAATCAATTCATTTACTGCTTTAGGAGAGGAAGAATTGTCTAAACTTGTTAAATCATCAAAATCATCCACATGTATGTTAGACCCTATACCGACTAAGCTATTGAAAGAGATGCTTCCAGAGGTCATAGATCCTCTTCTTAATATTGTTAATTCATCTTTATCACTAGGATACGTACCAAAAACTTTTAAGCTTGCTGTTATTAAACCTCTTATTAAAAAACCACAACTTGATCCTAGAGAATTAGAAAATTTAGAAAATCTCACTTTTCTGTCAAAAATACTAGAAAAGGCAGTTTCATCACAACTATGTTCCTTTTTAGAAAGAAATAGTATCTGTGAGGATTTCCAGTCAGGACCGTACCATAGTACTGAGACTGCTCTCATTAGAGTTACTAATGATTTGCTCTTATCATCAGATCGTGGTTGTATCTCTCTATTAGTGTTACTGGATCTTAGTGCTGCATTTGACACTTGATCACAATATTCTTCTAAATAGACTTGAAAACTAGGTTGGCATTAGTGGAATTGCATTGGCATGGTTCAAATCATACTTATCTGACCGTTACCAGTTTGTAGTAGAAAATGATGAGATGTCATATCAATCACAAGTTAAATATGGAGTACCGCAAGGCTCAGTACTAGGAACGTTGCTTTTCACTCTGTACATGCTACCCTTGGGAGATATCATTAGGAAGCATGGCGTTAGTTTTCATTGTTACGCTGATGATACTCAGCTCTATATCTCTTCGCGCCCTGACGAAACTTACCAATTCGCTAAATTAACAGAATGTATAGCTGATATAAAAAACTGGATGACCAGTAATTTCCTACTACTAAATTCAGAAAAAACAGAGATTCTAATTTTTGGACCGAAAACTTCTTCACGCAATAACCTAGAATACTGTCTAACACTTGATGGCTGCTCTGTTAAGTCTTCGTCGTCAGTTAGGAACCTGGGTGTGCTCTTTGATACCAATCTTTCATTTGAAGGCCATGTTACTAGCATCTGTAAAACCGCATTCTTCCATCTTAAAAATATATCTAAACTACGACATATGCTCTCAATGAAAAATGCAGAACAGTTAGTTCATGCGTTCATGACCTCAAGGCTAGATTACTGTAACGCTCTACTGGGTGGTTGTTCCTCCCGCTTGATAAATAAACTACAGCTCGTACAAAATGCAGCAGCTAGAGTTCTTACTAGAACTAGGAAGTATGACCATATTAGCCCAGTTCTGTCATCACTGCATTGGCTTCCTGTTAAACATCGTATAGATTTTAAAATCTTGCTAATTACTTACAAAGCACTAAATGGTTTAGCTCCCCAGTACCTAAGCGAGCTCTTAATGCATTATAGTCCTTCACGTTTATTGCGATCTCAGAATTCAGGCCAGCTGATAATACCTAGAATATCAAAATCAACCGCAGGCGGTAGATCCTTCTCCTATTTGGCACCTAAACTCTGGAACAATCTTCCTAGCATTGTTCGGGATGCAGACACACTCTGTCAGTTTAAATCTAGACTAAAAACGTATCTCTTTAACCTGGCATACACATAACACATTATCAATTTATATTTTCAAATCCGTTAAAGGATTATTAGGCTGCATAAAATAGGTCAGCCGGAACCGGGAACACTTTCTATAACACCAGATGTACTCGTTACATCAGAAAAAGAATGGCATCTACGCTAATATTAGTCTTTCTGTTTATCCCGAGGTTTACCGTAGTCAACCGGATCCGGGCCGTATCCAGCTGAGACCAAGGACCGGAGCCATGACACGACCACAACGCAGCCCTGAAGTATCAGCAGAGATCGAGTCGACTAGATCATCCATTGTGAAGGCCTCATCGACACGACAGCCAGTAGCACAGTTCCTCAACAAACCGTCCATACCGGCGTGATGAATACGATCCTCAACTGGACATGACCACAACGCAGCCCTGAAGTATCAGCAGAGATCGAGTCAACTAGATCATCCATCGTGAAGGCCTCATCGACACGACAGCCAGTAGCACAGTTCCTCAACAAACCGTCCATACCGGCGTGATGAATACGATCCTCAACTGGATATAACTGAAATAAACACTTTGATTGTTGCGATCCTATCAGACTTATGATAGCAACCTGATTCGTAACAAAGCACTGTTCGCCAGAGGAGAACTGGCCCCCTGACTAAGCCTGGTTTCTCCCACGGTTTTTTTCTCCATTTTAACACCTATTTGCCACTTGTTTGCCACTTGTTTGCCACCTGTTTGCCACCTAATGTCACCTGATGGAGTTTGGGTTCCTTGCCGCTGTCGCCTTTGAATTGCTTAGTTGGGGACACTTGACATTTGACTTGACATTTGATATTCAACAGTATTCTTGACATTTAATCAACAGTGCTTCTGATCTGCCTGCATTGACACTATTCTTTAAGAGCTGCTGTGCAGCCAAAATTATGTACCAGTTACCAATGTAAAGCTGCTTTGACACAATCTGCATTGTAAAAAGCGCTATATAAATAAAGGTGACTTGACTTGACTATAAGGATTCACTGAAAAGCAAGTTCAGCATCACCAGAGACACCTCCAGTAACACAATAACACTGCAGGGAAATAACGTGCAAGCTCAAGACACAGCTGTGTATTATTGTGCCAAATATTATACACAGTGAGAGACGCAAACAGCCTCCCTGTACAAAAACATCATCATATTCACATTAGGGTATTTATCATTTTGTCCTCAAACATTCAAAACCAATATTCATAAAATGTTCATCATTCACAGCTGATATTCATTTGACGATATTAAAATGTATGTACCACCATTAACAGAAACTAATAAAGCATTATTTGTTTCAATAGAAAGTCAGTAAAATCCATCACCTCTTGCATCTCTTTGCTTTCATCAGGTTATAAAGTCTGTTGGTCCGTAAAGTTCAGTTTTGAGCTTGTTTTGACCCAGTGTTACTGTTGTCTCAGAGGTGCGATTGAAGTTTTCATCTAATATTTGAGCAGCATTAAGAATTATTAAAAAAAGATCAAATTAACATGCACCAGTTCCCACACAAGATTTTTTATTTTTTCGATTCTCTTTTCTGTTGATTCAGTTATCAGGCAGCATGAATAAATATCATGTTATCCAGTTGACTGCAAACAGCATGAGCACGTGTGATCAACAAACAAAAAATAAAATGCAGAAAAAAAATCTTATTGTGTACTGTGACATATAACAGTGAACAGAAAGGTGCATATTCACATTCACGTCATACTGTGCTTAAATAGTTTGGCCCTTCAGTCATGATTGTACCTTGTGACCCTCCCAATGCAAATCAAACACTCCTGTATGTTTGTTTAGTATTTATGTGCTTCTGATTGGATCTGGAGCGTTACATCACCACTTTCAAGATGAAGAGTTCACTCTGCTTACTGCTGCTCTCATTCAGCGTACACCGTGAGTTTTCTCATGAAACACATTTCTATTATCAGTTCTAATACATATGTTTCAAATGAAATAATAGGTTTAAAATGTCAAAGCACAGTTCAGAATAAGCCTGGAGAAACTCTGACTCTGTCCTATAGAGGATCCGGATTCAGCTTTAGCTGCTGTAGCATGCACTGGATCAGACAACAAGCTGGAAAACGTCTCAGGTTACATATGTAACCATAGTTCCCTGAGAAAGGGAAAGAGACGCTGCGTCCGATAAGATCGCTTTGGGAACGCCCCCAGCGTGATTGTGTTTGATGCACGTCTGTCAACTAGTCCAATGGCAAGAGTGAACGTCACGGGCGGGTGACGTCACGACCAGGAAAGGATAAATACACATCCGGTGAGGCCGGCTTCAGCTAAGACTGCCGAAGCAAATCGATCACAAGGATGCAGGGAGTATGGCAACGCGATGCAGCGTCTCGTTCCCTTTCTCAGGGAACTACGGTTATATACGTAACCTGAGACGTTCCCTTTCGAGGGAACTCACGCTGCGTCTAATAGGATCGCTTTGGGAACGATATACCAAAACGCCGTAATCCCAAAATACCTGTCCGTGTGAAACTGTGGCACACTAAGACAGTAAAACTGCTGACCCTGGAACCGCATCCAGGTCAAGGTCATAGTACCTCACGAAAGTGAGAGGCGAGGACCAACTGGCCGCATCGTAGACTTCTTTGAGGGAAACCCCCAAAATTAAGGCCTTGGAGGCCGCCATACTCCTGGTTGAATGAGCTCTGCCAGCTAAAGGACACTGCTGACCAGAGACCTCATAGGCAAGTGAAATAGTCTTGACTATCCACTTGCTTACCATTTGCTTGGACGCAGGGCGACCCCTGTTATGCGGTTCATAACACACAAACAGTTGATCTGCTTTCCTCCACATGGGCATCTCTGTGGACGTAAAAAGATTCAACTTCTCCTGGTCTGGGGTTAAAAATGGAGGAGGACAGAAGGCCTGCAGCACTATAGGCCGAGGAACATTGGTCAGGACCTTAGGAATATACCCAGGCTTAGGGTAAAGGAATGCTTTGACCATCCCAGGTGCAAATTCAAGACACGTAGGGGATACAGAAAGGGCCTGAAGGTCTCCTACTCTCTTCAGGGACGAAATGGCAAGAAGGAAGACAGTCTTTAGTGTCAGAAACTTATCTGAGACTGATTCAAGTGGCTCAAATGGAGCTGTAGATAAGCCCTCTAAAACGATAGCCAAATCCCAAGCAGGGACCCTAGTGCGTGTTGCAGGCCTCAGCCTCTGGATGCCACGAAGGAAACGAGTTAACAATGGGTTTTTCCCCACAGTAGTACCATCCATAGGGGCATGGTAGGCAGAAATAGAAGAGACATACACTTTTAGTGTAGATGGGGTTAACCCAGATGAAAAACGACTCTGTAAGAACTCTAGTACTGAACCTATCGGGCAGTAGACTGGATCTAACTGTCGTTCATGACACCAAGAAGTGAAGAGTTTCCACTTCAGGGCATATAGTTTCCTTGTGGAAGGAGCTCTGGAGTGAAGAATGGTCTCTACATCCTCAGTTGAGAGACCAGACTCTATGAGTTGGGCCCCCGAGGCCAAACCCACAGGTTCCACATTTCTGGGCGGGGGTGTAGAATCGTGCCCCCCGTCTGAGATAGGAGGTCCCTCCTGATCGGAATCCTCCAAGGTGAGCCATCGAGAAGAGCTATCAATTCCGAAAACTATGTCCGGCTCGGCCAGTAAGGTGCTACTAGCAGTAGACTTATCCCTTCACGGCGAATTTTCTCCAGAACTCCCGGGAGCAGAACAACTGGGGGAAATTCATACAGATGCAGCCTCGGCCACGTCTGTACCATGGCATCCAGTCCAAGTGGAGCTGGATGTGTGAGGGATAACCAAAGTGGACAGTGCGTCGTATCCTGAGACGCAAACATATCCACTTCCGCTTGGCCAAAAATCTCCAATATGAGCTTCACCACGTCTGGGTGAAGTCTCCATTCCCCTAGCCTCAGCCCCTGCCTTGACAGGATGCCTGCTCCTATATTCTGGGTCCCTGGAATATAGATTTCTCTCAAGGAGAGCATCTTCACCAGGGACCACAGGAGGATCTGGTGCGCCAGTTTGCATAGTGGACGGGAACGCAGACCCCCCTGTTGATTTATATAAGAGACCACCGATGTATTGTCTGTCCTGACAAGCACATGATGGCCCCTCAGGTCTGGGAGGAAGTACTTCAACGCATTGAAGACCGCCATCATCTCCAGGCAATACATGTGCCATGAAAGCTGATGACTCCTCCAAAGACCCTGAGCTGAGCGGCCTTCCATTACCGCTCCCCAGCCCGTTAGAGAAGTGTCTGTCGTTAGAGTGGGGCAACCCTGTGTGGGGCTGCCCTCAGAAGTCTGACACCTCTGGCGTCAGGACTTCTTCTGCGCAGCCTTCTTAGCCTGAAGTACAACCCTCAGGTCTGTCTTCGGCTTAGAAGGCTTAGGCTGAGAGTGCCGTCCCAGCCCACCGTATCTTTGAGGTGGAGCACGAGAGGCGTTCTTGAACTGCGTCTGGGCCAATCCCCTCTCTGCCATCCAAATCCTTCAGCAGGTCGGCTTGGTACGCTTGCAAAATAGCCATAGTATGCAAGCATGCACCAGCCTGACCTGTTGCCGTATATGCTTTACCCACTAGCCCTGATGTAGCTTTTAGTGGCTTAGTGGGAAGCGTAGGGGCCTTCAGGGACGATGATGAGCCTGGGGACAGATAGCTCGCGAGTGTCTGTTCAACCTGGGGCATCGCCCCATAGCCATACACTTTCAGCCCCCTTATATCTTAATAGTGCCTGACGTGAGGGTTGAAAAGTCGTGATGAGTATGGCTTCTTCCATGATCTCGCTAACTCATCATGAAGATCATGTAAGAAAGGAAGGCCCCTCGGTGGATGTGATTTAACAGATGTTAGGAAACACTCGTCTAGCTTGCTTTTAGGACGAGCGCCCTGTTTCTCGGCTGGCCATTCAGTATTCAACTTAGACACAGCAAGAGTGATCACCTCCACCAGCTCCTCATATTCTGGGGAAAGAGATGGCGAGTCTTCTTCCCCCATATCGACGCTCAGCATATCCAGCTCCTCAGAACTGGAGTGCTGAACCAACGAGCCCTCTCCCTGGGCCACCAGAGAGGGGGCGATGGATCTACCAGGTGAGGGCTGAGAAGGGGCACTCGTGCCCATCTCAAGCTCCGCTGATAAATCCATTTGCGAACCCCATGACATCTTTCTCCGTGCTGCCTCAGCACATATTTGATGTAGATCTATCCTTTTCAGAGGGTCTGCCATGGGTCCAGAGCCATGAGGAACGCTGGCCTGCACACTTTCCTCAAAAAGTGAGAGGCGGGAGAGGAGCGTTCTCAGAGGAAGCTTCTCGCAATGCTCACATTCAGCCCCCTTGAAGGCTGAAAGAGCATGCTCCGCTCCCAAACACATGACACATAAATCGTGTGTATCCCTACCCGTAAGGAAACGAGAGCAAGCAGAAGCACACGGTCTTAATGCCTGGTTCGCCATTGTAATATATATATATATTGAGCTGTACTATATCGGGACAGACAACAATAAATATGACACACAGAGCGCTTTGCTGCGGCAGAAAATCTGAAGTCTGTCTTGCTGGATGTGTATTTATCCTTTCCTGGTCGTGATGTCACCTGCCCGTGAAGTTCACTCTTACCATTGGACTAGTTGACAGACGTGCATCAGACGCAATCACGCTGGGGCGTTCCCAAAGCGATCCTATTGGACGCAGCGTGGGTTCCCTCGAAAGGGAACCTCTTGTGTGGATTGGGCGTGTTTATCCTGATGGTAACAGCCATGACCACGCTGGACACTTCAACAGACAAACTGAAATCACCAGAGATAATTCAAAGAATATGGTATATCTGAAACTGTCTGGCTTGACAACAGAAGACTCAGCCACATATTACTGTGCAAAACAAGTTCTTGCACGGCTGAACAAAAATCACTTGAGTGTTTCATCTCTTGTCACTAGAGTTCAACAGGTGGCAGCAGAGAATAAAAAATCCACAAAATACAGCCTAATGAGAAGATATACCATCTGTCACAGCATTATGAAAGCCTATTATATTACAGTTAAATTTACAGTGAAGTACACTATAAAAGCTCTATCATCACACAGCACAAAGGCATATCTGACACCTTTACCACAACACATATTTTTGATATGTAGATTTGTGGTAGTGGCTACACATTTTACAGTGACAAACTAAAAATATGTTTCAGATAACCAGAGACTCTTCCAGGAGTCTACAAGTGAAAGTGACTCTACAAGGGCAAAATATCATAATGAATATCAGCATCTTACTGTGAATACAGTAATAAACAACAAGCAGTTCTAAAACATATTGAATAATAATAATACAAATACTCTAACATAGGAATATAAAAATGCAAGTGTTCAATTGTTTCAAGTGATTTTTATTTTCTAAGTTGACAAGTCTGCTTCATTATTACAGGCAAAAGCGAGGCCTTTAGACTTTCAGATGCAGGTCCAACAGAACTATGATTACTGACCTACTGCTTTTGTTGCTTTCCAATATACCAATATTAGTTATATCAACCCCTGAATTAAAATAATTAAAGTAGATGGAGATATATAAAATGTCCAGCAGAAAACAAATGTTGACAAAACATAAACTTGATGTCATAAAATTCTATAAGAGCAACATAAGAGCAATAAATTGTAAAATAAATATTTTTTTTAGCATGTGGAGTTGATTATTAGCTCTTTATGTAAATCTTCTGCTGCATATTTAAACACCAGACACGAGTCAGTTTATACATTCATCTGATCACTAGAGGGAGAGAAGAACAAACTGTGCTGTGAAACACACCATGATCTCTTCATCTTTAGTGTTGCTTCTGGCAGTAGTGTCCTGTAAGTTTAGTCTACTTTTCTGTGTGATACATTATTTTGTTGATAAAAAGCTTGTTGTTAACAGTCTTTAAAGTTCATGCTATTTTACTAACAGGTATTATTGGATTTGATACAGGTATTCATTCAGAGGAACTCACTCAGCCTGAGTCTCTGACTGTCCGTCCTGATGCCACTCTAACTATCAACTGTAAAGTCTCATATTCAGTTACTAGCTCTGCTACAGGCTGGATTCGTCAGCCTGCAGGAAAAGCTCTGGAATGGATTGGATTGATTGACTCTGATGGAAGCTTATACTACAAGGATTCACTGAAAAGCAAGTTCAGCATCACCAGAGACACCTCCAGTAACACAATAACACTGCAGGGAAATAATATGCAAGCTCAAGACACAGCTGTGTATTATTGTGCCAGAGAATCACAGTGACAGACGCAAACAGCCTCCCTGTACAAAAACATCATCATATTCACATCGTATTTATTATTAGGGTATTTATCATTTTGTCCTCAAAAGGTCAAAACCATTTTTCATAAAAATGTTCATCATTCACAGCTGATATTCATTTGACGACATTAAAATGTACACACTAAAAACTCCTGGGTCAAATTCTGGGTTAAATACCTGACCCAAATGTTGGGTTAAAATAACCCAACATTGTAGTTAATATTGTTATTTGAAATAAACACGACGTTTATTATTTCTACAACTTTATTCCAGCGTTAGGCATCACTTTCCCAAACACACCGAACAACCCGCGCTGCACATGCGCATCCACAACCAACAGCACACCGTACCGTATTTAACATAATAGAAGCACCTTATGCTGTAATGAAAAGAGTAGGGGAGGAATAACATGTTAACAATCTCCCTTTACTTAAAGAAATAAAACCCCTTTTTTTTTTGTTGTTATAAATAAAAAAACTTGTATAACAAAGTCCAAAATTACCGTAAACAGAACAGTTGTTACACACACAATTGGAAGTGTGCAATCTTTTCAAATTTACCCTTTTAAGCTTAATATCCACAGTCCTAGGCTGAGTGCTTTCCATAGCACCATAGTCCTTCACTGAGTGCTTTCAATAACACCAGAGCAGATGCTCCCTTTTTTGTAAGACAGTCAGCGAGTTGAGCTTTTGTATCGGACCAGAGTATTTTCTTTATCCTTTTGTTCTGTATGAGCTCCTTTATACTGCTGATGTCCAGTCGAAGTCGTTTCTCAGAGACCTGTTTCGTTGACTTAAGTGCATCAAACAGAGAGTGATTGTCCGTAACACAGATCAAGGGAGGAGCATTCATCTCAGCATTTCCAGTGGTGAGCTCAGAAAATAGGGTAGCCAGAAACACAGCATTATCTATTCCATCTGACAGGGCCAAAGTTTCCCCTGCCAGAGTACTCCTCACCACACGTCGAATTCTCTTAGATTGCCAGCTGAGAGGAGAAAGCTTCCCTCCTTCTCCCATGAGACCAATCAATGTTCCCCCTTGTGTGCCCCCATCAGGGAGATTTCCAAGGGAAGCGTCACTGAAAACAATAAAGTTCAGAGCATCATTGTTTCCCAAATGCTGAAACTTGAGTCACCTCTTCAGATTTAATCTTTCTAATGACCTTATTTGTCTCGTGAATAGACTGGACTGTGGCATCTTTTATATTAGACGCTAAGCTGCTTGCATCAAACATAATGTCTGGTCTGGTTTGTTTTGCAACCCATAGTACCTGTCCTATTTTTGACCTAAGCTGCTCTTTTTCAGTCTCATTAAGAGAGGCATCTCTCTGCACGTGCTGCTTGCAGGCGAATAGGCTGTAGGTTTTCAATGTAAGTATGTTGATGTACATGAACTACACCATTAATAGTGACAAAGTCCATTCCGACATAGCAGAAATTGTCATGTTCTTCACGTCCAACATGGAATGCAGACTTTAGTATGGGTATCACATCTGTTGAAAAGTTTTCTGAGCCAGCCCAAAGAAAATCATCAACATGACATGCGAGTACTCCAGTAACCTTACACTGTTCATCCAACCAGTAGAACACTGCCGGATCTACTTGAGACATTCTCCCACCTGTGCTCAGCATGATGTCTTTCACCTTGTTGTACCAATACAGTGATGCATCTGCAAGGCCATAAACGCATTTGTTTAGTTTCCATAGAATGCCTTTCTTTTCTGCTTCAGGAGGGGGCCGGACATAGATTTCTCTGGACAACTGCATGCCCTGCAAGAAAGCAGATTTGATGTCCATAGAATGAACTTGCCACTTATTTTGACAGATTATTGCTAATAATAGCCTCAGAGAGTCGGAAGCACATGTTGGGGAGTCTTTCTGCAGCTTGTGAATGTTAAGCTCTTCAAAACCTCTGGCTACAAGTCGTGCTTTGGGGATAATGCCACTGGGAGTTTCTTTGAGGCTACAGACCCATCGGGTAGAAACACACTTTTGACCTGCATTATCAACTTCCTCAAAAACATTGTTTTTGTTCCAATTCATAATTTCATCCTGCTTGGCTGCATCAAATGAAATGTCTTTTGTAATGAGTACATCATTCTCCCTATCAGTTGATTCAATGTTAAGATTATCAACACATGACATATCCATTGGCTCCTTTTGTCCATTACTGCCGTCAGGTTCAATATGTTGCAAATTAAACCAGTGTTTGTATTTTCCGGAGGCTTTACCTGCTCTGCCTAAAACCTTAGCTCTCTGTAGCCCATCACCATCCTGTTTCATAAATGTCACGGTCTGTCCTGCTCTTATCTTCACACCAGCAGAAGAGACAGGGTTATCACTAACATTGTGATCTGTTACAGTTTGTGTCATAGGATGGAACACTTCTCCTGTATTCACCTCATCATCGCTGATGTTTTCCTGTTCGCTGTCTGTGTTTTCTTCACCATCTGAGCTTTCTGTTCCGTTGTTTAAACTGCATTTTTCATTTGCTGTGTCTGTGTTGTTCTGAACAGTTTGCTTTGCAGGTTCCTGATCCTGTGTGTTTATCTTGCAGAGCCTGGACTGATGTACTCTAACAAGAGTCCCCCCATGTCTTACAAACACAACAACTCCATCTTGACCGATAACTGCTCCTGGTCCCTTCCACTCAGGACAGTCTGCTCTTTTGTAGTATACCTTGTCTCCTGTCACATACATGTCGTCTGTGGGTCTGAGCTGTTTACGTAGTGCTCTTCTTATCCGCTCAGAAGTTTCTGCTTCAGTGAATGCTTTCCTAGAAGCATGTAATGCAGAAATGTGTTCTCCAACTCTTGCACTCATAGTGGTTCCTTCTAGAGCAGGTAGTTTGTCGACTAATACAGAAGGAAGGTTCGGATTCTGTCCAAACACTAATTGATATGGACTGTAGCCATGAACATTCAACATGCTGTTCTTGGCCATGAGGGCCCAGTCAAGGGCAGTTTGCCAGTCACATCCATTTTCTCGTTTGACCTTCTGGATTATCTCAGTGAGCGTTTGATTATGCCTCTCAAGTAGTCCGTTGCTCCATGGACTGTACCCTGCTGTTGTTTTTGTCTCAATATTAAAGTTTTCAGCCATGTCTCTGATCTCTTCGTTGTTGAATTCTCCACCATTGTCACTGTACAGCCTCTGGGGGGCGCCATGGACACTTATCCAAGTGTGAATGAAGGAGTTTACAATTTCAGATGACTTCTTAGTTTTAACAATGTTTCCAGCACTGAAACGTGTAAAGTGGTCGATAATATGAAGATACCACACACCTGGCTCCAGCTCGTGTAGATCCACTGCCACGGTCTCGTTATATTCCGAAGCTAAGGGCAGCCCCACAGCAGGCCTTGGCTTTGTCTTTTTGTATTTCTGGCATATTTCACAGTCAGATACTATTTGTTGTAAAATAGTAAAGCATTCTTTATCATTGTTTCCTGAACTGTGAATGAGTCTCTGTAACCTGTCTGCCGACGCGTGACCAAACTGTTTGTGGAGCTTCAGAAGGACTTTGCGTTTCTCATCTGGAGACATATTTTCTGTCACTGTTAGGACTTTTTCTTCAGTTTGACCTCTTTTAGTTTCTTTGTCTCTGATATTGACACAGTAATGTCCAGAACTAGTAAATTCAAGAGGAATCCAGTTATACATTCTTCCTTTAATATCCATTTTTTCTAACTTAATTAAAAGTCCCTCTTTCCACATCATGTCATATGCCTTTTCGACATCAAAAAATACCCCAACTAAAGCTTCCTTATTTACCTGAGCCTTTCTTATTTCAGATTCCAGGCACAGTACTGAGTCCATTGTATTACGTCCTTTCCTAAATCCACTTTGATAAGGTGATAAAATATTATCTCTTTCAATGACATACACTAGTCTACTCATAACCATACGCTCCATTATTTTGCATAAATTAGATGTTAAAGCTATAGGTCTATAGTTATTTGGCTGTGTATGATCCTTGCCTGGTTTTGGAATTGGCACTATGACCCCATGTTTCCAGTCATTTGGTAACTTTCCTGATTCCCAAACCTTATTAAAAAGCCTCAAAATTGGCTCTAATGCCGTCTCTGATAAATGTTTTACCATCTCTTAACAAATGTCATCTCTTCCTGGAGATGTTTGCCTAACCCCTGCAAGCGCTTTTTTCACTTCATACAAGGTAAATTCTGAATCCAACGTACTACCCGAAAGTCCTATTTCCTCCAATAAATGAGGATATTTACTTAGTATCTGGTCCCTAGCTTTCCTCACATCCTCTGCTAAATTTGAATTACTATGAACTTTAACGAATGTTTCTGCAAACACCTCTGCTTTACCGCTTTCAGATATAATTTGTCTATTATTATATTCTAATACAGGTATGTTGTAATCTCTTTGTAACCCGCCCATCTTTTGTATCATATTCCATAACTCACTTATTTCAATGTCTTCCCCTATTCTATTACAAAATTCCCTCCAATAATTTCTTTTAGACATCCGAATAACTCTTCTCACTATAGCTTGTGCCCTTTTATAACTAACTAAATCATTAAAGTTAAGTGACCTTCTTACCCTCTTGAGTGCTTTATTTCTCCTTTTTATTGCCTCATTACATTCCTCATTCCACCATGGCATAGCTTTCCTCCTGCTGCCTGCCTTCCTCTTACCTATTACTTCTTCAGCTGTACTCTGAAGAACTTTGCATATTTCATCATTAAAAACATCGACATCTTCTATACATTTACTTATTTCCTTCATTTTGCTTTCACATAACTCCTTATACTTATCCCAGTCCGCTGACTTGAACCTCCACCTAAGCATTCTTTCCCCCACTCTTTGTTCTATATCTACTCCAACTTTACTGCAAATAGGAAAATGATCACTTCCTATTGTACTTTGTATTAGTACCTTCCATTCACATTTACTCGCTAAGCTTTCAGAGACTATTGTCAAGTCTAATGCTGAATGCCTTCCCTTATACAAATCAATTCTAGTATGACTTCCATCATTAATGCACACTAATTTTCCCCAATCTAGCATATCTTCGATGATCTCACCATTATAGTCTGTTTTTGTGCTTCCCCATATAGAACTGTGAGCGTTAAAATCACCACACCACACCGTTTTTTGATTTCCATTCCCTCCTATACTTTCTAGAATATCCTTGCTTAACCTATCACATGGATTGTAAAAATTAATTATTCTAATACACCGTGATCCTTCCCATATTTCCACCACCACAACTTCTATTTCCCTATCTACCTCAACTGTTTTGTACCCAATTCCTTGTTTTATAAAAGTAGCTACTCCACCTCCATTCCCTTGATGTCTATCCCTCCGAATAGTAATATAGCCCTGTATTAGAAAGTTATATTGTGATTTAAGCCAAGTTTCCTGTATACATATAATATCTGGGCCTTTCTCTTGGTTTGCTATAAATTTCTTAAACTCCTGTCCATTTGCTATCAAACTTCTTGCATTCCATTGCAAGATAGATAACACCATTAAGATCCACCACATGTTGTCTGACTATCTACTGTTTGGCTATTTAATGTTGGAATCTTGAGCCTTTCATTTATCATGTCAACAGTAACATTCCCCAGATCCAAGTACTTTTCTGCGGCTCTGATAATGACATGATGACATGTGACATGTGGCCAAGTATGGTGACCCATACTCGGAATTTGTGCTCTGCATTTAACCCATCCAAGTGCACACACACAGCAGTGAACACACACACCGTGAACACACACCCGGAGCAGTGGGCAGCCATTGCTGCGGCGCCCGGGGAGCAGTTGGGGGTACGGTGCCTTGCTCAAGGGTCTCACCTCAGTCGTGGTATTGAGGGTGGGGAGAGCGCTGGACATTCACTCCCCTCACCGACAATCCCTGCCGGACCTGAGACTCGAACCCATGACCTTTGGGTTACAAGTCCGACTCTCTATCCATTAGGCCACGACTGCCCCAATGATTTTGATTCTTTCAGTCCTGCTCTCAGTTTGAGCTGAACAGTTCACTACTTCAGCAATAAATGCTACAAATGCCACCTTATCATCCACTACTACCTTTTCATCTCTTTGCTCTTTCCTCTGTTGTTTTGAATGAATTTCCTCATTCCTAGTTTCATTTGTTTTAGGAATCTGGTTTACTTTCTTCAATGCCTCAGCGTATGTTATCCCTTCAGTCATTCTAACATTCTGAGCCTTGACTGCTTTTTTCCGTACCTGACAACCACCGTATCCTGCACTATGTTCCCCACCACAGTTGCAGCATTTAGGATTTACACCTTGCCCACACTTGCCGTACTCATGTTCGCCTCCACACCGCGCACATCTCTGTTTACCTCTGCAAACTGCCGCTACGTGACCAAATTTTTGACACTTATAACATCTTAGCGGTGGAGGAACGTATGGTCTTACCGCATATCTTACAAATCCTAAATAAACTTTCTCTGGCATTTTATTTTCATCAAAGTTTATCATTACTGAGAGGCTGTCTGTCTTTTCGTTATTTCTAACACACTTGAGCCGTCTGACAAACTTTACCGCTGCTCCTGTGATATTCTTCTTAATCTTCTCCTCCGTGACATCTGTCGGAATCCCTGATACAACACCTCTAACCCAATTCTTTTCGTCTGGTATCGAGCATATCACCTTATGTCCAATCATTGATTTTATACCCAGAGCTGATTTTTGCTGCCTACTGTCTTTACAAATCAGCATCAGATTGCCATCCCTCAAAGTCTTAATGCTTTCGACCGTCCCTATCGTTTCTTTCAATGTTTTCGTCAGCTTCAACGGATTAATCGCATTTACCGAATCAACAAACTTCAACAGTACCTTATACTCCTCTTTCCTTCTTCTAGCCTGGAGATTTCCTTTCTCACTGCCCAAGTCCCAATTCTTCTTTCTTTTCCGATTTTCTACTACACTCCACTTACTACTTTCATTCTCGCCGCCTCCACTATCCACATCCTCCATTTCCGGATCACTTTCGGAATCTACGCTACTTCCTTCCATCAGCGCTCCAGTCACAATCCAGCTGTCGCTACCGCCTACGCAAACGTCCAGCCTAGGAACAGAATCGCCCTCTCCGCTGCTTCTTCTTCTTCTTCTTTCCTGTTTTACAGTGGTTGGCATCCAGCTTATTGATGAATTACCGCCCCCTTCTGCTCCGGACAGTGACTATAAGACCATTTCAACTGCTATTCGTCGAAGTAAGGAAGTGACGTCTTTGGTCCTCGGAAGTTTCCGGTTAGTTAGCGCGCACATTCTAAACATTGGCGGGAGGCGCTTCAGTCCGGTGATACTGCGACAATTTACAGATAATAAAATGTCCAAATTAAAATTAGGACCGTGTTGTTCGGTGGTTGGATGCTCTCTCAGGCCGGGAACTAACTTGCTTTCTGAAATTAAAGCGTTTAGATTTCCGAAAAACAAAACGCAACGCGACGCCTGGATTGCAGCAGTTAAGAGAGAAGGCTGGATACCAACTTGCAACTCTAGGATATGTAGCACACATTTTATCTCTGGTAAGTAAACATTTATTTCACTGAATTATTTGAATTTCTATACGTTCACTATAGACTATAGTATGATGAATCATAATTTGAGTTAGCATTGTGGCTCCGTCATTGTTTTCATATAGCATGTAACTTAACTAGATAGCTAGCGTTTTGATACGTTTAGTGAAAAAGCCAGGTTTTTATTTCCATTCCATTTCTAAATGTTCTGTGGGCTGTAATTAGGAAAGTAGCAGTTTACAATCATTGTCTAACTAGCTGTCAGATGCAATGTATAACACTTAACAATAATGTTTTATTGTGTAAATAACAATAACGGCGTTATTTCACAAAATAATGATAAGCAACATTTTTACAACAGTTATTTTGTTAAATGTTAATTACGAAATGCACGACTGTTATTAATTTGTTAAACAATAAGTCTTTTTTTAATATTGCACATTAACCTGGTTAAGTTAAATATTAATTAAACGAATATTAACGTTGGTTAGTTGTTAATTATTGAACATTTTAATGTTGTCAAACCACAAAAAACAGCGTTGTGCTTTATGAAATTGTGAAAAATAGTAACGTTATAAATTAGAATAATTAAACACTGTAAAATGTTAATTGTTCATGATACCTAAAATATTTTTTTTTTTTACAGGGTAGTATACAGTGGTCATACTGATAGCTAGCTAGTTTATTTTTAGATTACATAATTTTAAAATTCACTGCTAGCATGAAATTGTGTTAACACAATTAATGTTTTGTTCACCATTCTTGGTCTTTGTCATCATCTATCTTCCACCAGTGATGTGTGAAATCTATAGCCTATCCCAATTATGTTGTTCTACTTTTGTCTTTAGGCAAGCCATCAGATGACCCTCTAAATCCAGACTACATTCCATCAAAACTTCCTCACAGACCTGACAACTCCAGAAAGATGGACCGATATCAGAGGTCTCTAAGACGAGCATCGGAGGTCTCTGAGACAAGCATTAGAGTTCAGCCCACTGAGGAAGTTGGGGACATGGACATAGATGTGACAGAAGTTAAGTCCTACAATGACATGTGTGTTGGAACTGATCTCACTATAAGGGATATAGAAGAAATGCAGAACCTGAATTCATCTTATAAAGACCAAGTGACAAGCCTACAGTCAAAAGTACAAACACTCACCTGTGAAAGAAAACAACTAAAATCTGACGTGGATTTAAAAGATGATCAAACCATTCACTTCTACACTGGCCTTCGCTCATCCAAAGTGTTCTTCGCACTCCTGACTTATCTCACCACTGCTTGGAGTCCAAGAACGCTGAGTCCTCCAACACCTCTTCAGTTTTACTTGGTCTTGATGAAACTGAGACTTGGCCTCACACATAAAGATCTTGCCTACAGGTTTCATTGCAGTTGTGCAACAATCTCTGCAATATTTCATGACTGGTTAGACGTAATGTCACAGCGTTTCTGCTCTCTAGTACATTGGCCTTCCAGGGAAGAGATTAAAAAGAGTCTTCCTGGCCTGTTCAAAAGCCCTCCATTCCGTTCAGTGAGGTGTATCATAGACTGCAGCGAAATTTTTATTGACCGACCAACATCACTAAGTGCAAGAGCGGTGACATACTCCAACTATAAGTCCCACAACACCATCAAATTCCTGGTTGGCATCAGTCCAACAGGGTCAGTCACTTTTCTTTCTAAGTCTTGGGGTGGGAGAGCCAGTGACAAAACAATCACCAAATCATCTGGTTTAATTGATCTTTTGGAAGAGGGAGACATTGTCATGGCTGACCGAGGGTTCAGTTTCCCTGAGTATTTTGCTGTGAAAGGAGTCCAGCTACTTATACCAGCTTCAACCCGTGGAAAGACGCAGCTTTTAGGACAGGAAGTGTCTGTGTCACGTTACATGTCAAGGATGAGAATTCATGTGGAAAGAGCTATCGGCCGCATTAAAAAGTACAGCATTTTGCGACAAACACTCCCCATAAACTTGGTCAAACGAAGACGCAAAGACACGGTGGCAACTGTTGATAAAATACTACTGGTATGTTCTGCATTATCTAATTTGGACAAGTCATTAGTTCAGTAGAAAAAGACACATTAGACACTAACAAGTGGTTAGAAACCTTTTATTTTTTATTAATTGAATGATTGTGTACAGTATTAACATTGGTGGCAGATTAAAAACATGAAATGTGTCATTGTATATATTGTGTATATAGATTTATGTTTGATCTTTAATACTTTTTTCTAACTATCTGCAATTATTAAACATTTGTTAATTAGAACATTTGCTGTACTGCATTTGATTGAATTTTTGATTGCATTTGATATTTCACAACAATTTAACTTTTAACAGATCACTAAGAAGGCTGTGTGATTTCACATTTATGTAGATTATGGTGAACATGCTGAACAAAACCATTGCTCACCTGGATGCCTTTTTAAGCCTACACATTTCAGATGAAACACCTTGTGACAGACAGAGCACTGTGTGACAGAAGTTTTAGACCTACATTTACACAAACAGGAAGTCTCTGCGATCAGAAATTGTCTCTGCGATCAGAAATTGTTTCTTCAATTTGTGTGTGCAAATTTCTGTGAGAATGTGCTGTCTGTAGAAGAGATCCAGTTTTGGCCTGATCTGAGCCCAGTACTCTTCAGAGAACTCTACCTTCTGAGTGTGGCAGTCCTCCGTTGTCCAAATGACAAAGTAAGAAGTTTTGAGTTCACACACTGCCATTTGCCCCTGAACTTGTGCATAGTATGCATGGTTCTTTTTAAGCTCAAAGTTTTTCCCTAGACAGAAATCTTGGCTCTTAATAGCATCAGTTATGGACATATTTGCATATTTTAAGGGGCATTTTATTTCAAGTGTAGAAGGTGGGCAGCATTTGCAATGAACTATTCCATCTGGGCTGGCGCCTAAATGAGGAAACTTGGATTGGTAGTAAATCCAAACTTCTTTCACTGATAAGCTGTCATGACAAGTCATCTGGTTTGAAGTAAAGGCTTCTCTAGCTAGTTTTTCACTGTTCTTACCCCAAGCTAAGGCTGGTGCATTTCTGCTTGATGTGTAGCCCAAGATTTTAGATGTCATGCTAACATGACTTGTCTTGCATTTTAACACTTCATGAAAGTGACTTGCAGTGATTCGGCCCTGTCTCTGCTCAAACCATTGTTTACAAGAGGACTGACCCAGTGTACTCTTTTGGAGATGGTTACAGTTCAGTTCACTAAAGTAAGCAGGGATGGTTTGCATGATTTTATCCAACTCCTTTTGTAGTTCAGCTTGTGTGCTTCTCATCAAACAGATGTGTAAGGGGTTTTGGCATGTTAGTTGCATCTACAGTGCTGTCAGTACAAGGTGTGTCACTCTGGACCATCACTTGTGCTTCCATATTAGAATCTGCCTCAGCTGTAGTCAGACTATCAACCCTGCCTGTGCTCTCCTGCTCTCCCTCAGATGCAGTGTCTGTGTCACTACCAAAATTTATAGTGGTGAACAGTGCACAGTCTGGGATCTCATTCTGAAATGGGAATAATATTTACGTCATAGTCCATTTTTTTTGAGTAGCACATGACACTACAGATATTTTCAAAAAACACAACTTTGCACGTTAAGAGTAAATGTACATATGCTGATGACTGTCTAGTTACATATTGTATTAAACATTGTGTATATATAATAGGGATGTGCGATTTAAACTGCAGTTACAACTGCATAAATCATATTTTAAACAAAACGCTGAATATTGATATTTTGAAATTTAAAAAAAATATATAAATACTGAAGAG
>RJVU01060056.1:5497-16672 GCA_003731715.1 Anabarilius grahami
ATATATATATATATATATATATATATGTATGATGACTATATTGGCTGTGATTTAAAAACACTTGCTACAGATAGCAGTGTGAATGGCACTGAGCAAAGTTTTGCTGCTACAAAGTGAGACATTTTCTTCTCTGGGTTTAACAAAAATGTCTTTCAGTTTAATATCTGGGCCACCATCTGTATTGCATTGAATCTCAGGATTGCTGACTGCAATTGTGTTATTACAGTGTAATTACTATAAATCAGTAAACCGTCAAGACAGATTAAGAAAATTGGTCCCACTTTATATTAGGTGGCCTTAACTACTATGTACTTACATCAAAAAATAAGTACAATGTACTTATTGTGTTCATATTGTATTGCAAAAAACTTTTGCTGCTATTGAGGTGGGATACGGGTAAGGTTAGAGACAGGTTTGGTGGTATGGGTAGGTTTAAGGGTGGGTTAAGGTGTAAAGGATGGGTCAACAGTGTATTTGTAAATGTAATTACAGAAAATAATAACAGATGTAATTGCATGCAGGTATTTTTTAAAATATAAGTACAATGTACAAACATATGTACACAATAAGTGCATTGTATCAAAGGATATACAACAACATATACAAACAAAAATCTACTTTTCTTCAATGCAGAGTTTTATTTTCATTAAAAAAAAGTAAAAGTCAGTAATAAAATATAAACAGCTCAAATAAATGCAATAGAATAAAGAGAGTTATGAAACTATGTTTTTTTTGGGTTAACTGGGTTTTTATTCAGGTAAGAAATACTACAGAAATTAAAGTAATCAAATGTAAAATAACACGTTGTGCTGTTTTGCATTGGTTACCTTAATTTCTGTAGTCTTTATTGCAAATAATTCTTACCATTAAAGTTATAAAACGTATTCAGTCAAGAGCAGAAAGTGATTTTCTTTGTCTTTTGTTCTTTGATTAACATGACAGACAGCAGCAGCAGGAATACTGGACTGCTGTCCCTTTAAGAGTTTATGAACGCTGTTTTAACGGACCCAATACTGTTACACACAACATGGGTTCACTTTCTTAGCTATTTAATGATTCAAAACTGACTGTGTTTATCTGAATACTCGCCAAGATTGCCTGTGCCGCTAGTTTTGACATACTTTTGTATGTATTTGACAGTTTAAGCGCAGGAAGGCGCTTATTTTGGTACTTGTGACTCTGTTTGATTTCTGTCTCTGTTTGAGACTGAGCGTGGCTTGTTCGCTTCACTTATATAGATCAGTAGTGCACGCGCTTTCGGTGTGAGCGTGAGACCTGCGGGAATGACTAAAATGATGTGCAATACAAGCACTACTTAACCGGAGCGAATGAGACAAGAGAGAGAGGAGGCGCCCACGCGGGTGTGTGTCACTTCACCATGACAGAGAAGAGAGCGGGAACGCGAAGCTGACGTTATTGCCTGATTCTCTGACCCAGTTTGTTTGCTGGTTTCCATGGTTGCAATACGTGGTGTTTTCCGCCAACTGGCAACCTGTGATGTCGAAATACTATTGGATAAACAGCAGCACACGGTTTCGCACAGACCAAAACAAAAACAGACATTCCGACACGGAACGTACATTTTCAAAGTAGAATATCTGGCTGTAGCATTGTTTTTCTGAGAAACAAGTGAGCAGTGGAACATTTTCTGTATTTGTTTGACTGTATTTTATTTTGACAATAAACAGGCTGCGATGTCAAGTTATAGTAGGCTAGATACTAAAACTGATAGTCTATGGCGCCGGCGCGTTCACTTGAATTTTCTTATAAAAGCGGAAACAACTTAAAATACTCAGACATTTATTGTCATAAGAGCAACACCATTCGAATCTGTGTATAACTATTATTGTAACTCTTATTTGTACTCACACAATAAAACATTGCTTGAAAAATAAAGACAAGCAATGCCTTTCCGTGAACTGCTCAAAAATTTATCAAAACTCAGCATATTAGATGGTCTACTTGTCGCAGTTTTTTTCTTTCATTTTCTTAATATGTTAATTATTTAGGTGAAATATATTTCGTGTATGCCTATATAGGAAAAAGCTATTTATTCCTTTTATAAGATTTTATCTCGTTTTTTCTCCGTTCACAGAAGCGCTGCATGTGATGCAATGAATCCTCATGTTTTGTTGTTTCTTCTATGTGCTATAGCCTAAACTAAACCCATGGGATTTTTTTCCTCATTCTAATTTAACATAATCTTGTCAGTTAATGAAAGGATCGTGTCGGTTGAAGGTCAGGGGTGGAGGAAAGAAATTATATTGAAAATATAATTTTCAACTAATATTTAGACTATATTTTCTTATATTTCAGGTTTATTTCGATTAGCATGAATGTTTTGAATAGTTTTTTTAGTCAACAATAGGCTAATAACCTTGCAGGCAAAACATCCACTGAACTGCAGTATACCTATACAGGAATTTTTCTAGCTATTTAAGCTACGAATATTTACAAATATTCACGAATTATTTAATGCCGTCTGAGACACAATCTCTGACCGGGAGTCTCAGACTCATCGAGGCCAATAAACCTACAGCTGCAAACATAATTTACATTAGGCTATTTTTAAGAATAATGACACAAATGTTGGAAAAGTAATGTAGATGAGTGTCTGGTGAGTGTCTACATTCCTCCGCAAGCGCACGTGAGCTCGGCTTTACAGATACTCGCTGATATGATCACAGAGAGCGAGCAACAACACCCGGACTCTGTTTTAATCATTCTCGGGGACTTTAATAAAGCCGTTCTCTCACGTGAACTTCCAAAATACAGACAGCATGTTACTTGTCCCACCAGAGACAGTAATACACAGGACCACTGTTACACAGCAATAAGGGATGCATATCACTCTGTCCCACGGGCATCTTTGGGGCTCTCTGATCACTGTCTAGTTCATCTCATACCGACCTACAGGCAGAAACTAAAATCAGCTAAACCTGTAGCAAAGACTGTAAAGAGATGGACCACCGAAACAGAGCAGACTTTACAATCCTGTTTCGAATGGACTGATTGGAGTGTTTTTGAAGCTGCTGCCAGCGATCTGGAGAAGCTCACAGTGACCGTTACATCATATATCAGCTTCTGTGGGGATTTGTGCATTCCTACAAAAACTCATTTCACTTACAACAATGACAAACCCTGGTTCACTGCAAAACTCAGCCAGCTCCGTCAGGCCAAAGAAGATTCTCGCAGAAAAGGGGACAGAGTCTTGTACAAACAGGCCAAATACACACTGGAAAAGGAGATTAGAGTGGCAAAGAGGAATTATTCTGATAAACTTCGGAATCAGTTCTCTTCTAATGACACAGCTTCAGTGTGGAAAGGTCTAAAAGACATCACCAATTACAAGACACCATCCCCCAGCTCTGTGGCAAATCAACACCTGGCAGACGATCTGAACGAGTTTTATTGCAGGTTTGAGAAATCACCATCACCATCATCATCATCATCATCATCATCATCATCATCATCATCATCATCATCATCATCATCATCATCATCATCATCATCATCATCATCATCATCATCATCATCATCATCATCATCATCATCATCATCATCATCATCATCATCATCATCATCATCATCATCATCATCATCATCATCATCATCATCATCATCATCATCATCATCATCATCATCATCATCATCACCATTCACACCTCCAACAACCCCCCTCTCCCCCACACCTACAATTCAGTTCAGTGAAGATGATGTGCGCCAGGTCTTCAGAAAGAACAAGAGAAGAAAGGCACCAGGCCCAGACAGCGTTTCACCAGCCTGTCTGAAAACCTGCGCTGACCAGCTGGCCCCCATCTTCACACAGATCTTCAACAGGTCACTGGAGCTGTGCGAAGTCCCCTCATGCTTCAAACGCTCCACCATCATCCCCGTCCCAAAGAAACCCAAAATTACTGGTCTTAATGACTACAGACCTGTGGCTCTAACGTCTGTGGCCATGAAGTCATTTGAAAGACTGGTTCTGGCTTATCTGAAGGACATCACTGGACCCTTACTGGACCCCCTGCAGTTTGCTTACCGAGCAAACAGGTCTGTGGATGATGCAGTCAATATGGGACTGCATTATGTTCTCCAGCATCTGGACAGACCAGGGACTTATGTGAGGATCCTGTTTGTGGACTTCAGCTCTGCTTTTAACACCATCATCCCATCACTCCTCCAGCCCAAACTAACTCAGCTCTCCGTGCCCACCTCTGTCTGTCAGTGGATCACCAGCTTCCTGACAGACAGGCAGCAGCTAGTGAGGCTGGGAAAATTCTCATCCAGCACCCGCACCATCAGCACCGGCGCCCCTCAGGGCTGTGTCCTCTCCCCACTGCTCTTCTCCCTCTACACCAACGACTGCACCTCTAAAGACCCCTCTGTCAAGCTCCTGAAGTTTGCGGACGACACCACAGTCATCGGCCTCATCCGGGACGGAGACGAGTCTGCTTACAGACTGGAGGTTGAACAGCTGGCTGTCTGGTGCAGTCTTAACAACCTGGAGCTCAACACGCTCAAGACAGTGGAGATGATCGTGGACTTCAGGAGAAACCCCCCTGCTCTCCCCCCACTCACCATCATGAACAGCACTGTGACTGCAGTGGAGTCATTCAGGTTCCTGGGCACCACCATCTCACAGGACCTGAAGTGGGACATTCACATTGACTCCACTGTGAAAAAGGCCCAGCAGAGGTTGTACTTCCTTCGCCAGCTGAGGAAGTTCAACCTGCCACAGGAGCTGCTGAAACAGTTCTACTCTGCCATCATTGAATCCATCCTCTGCACTTCAATTACCGTCTGGTTCAGCTCAGCTACCAAATCTGACCTCAGAAGACTACAGAGGGTAGTCCGGTCTGCTGAGCGAATCATTGGCACAACCCTCCCCACTCTCCAAGAACTGTACTTATCCAGAGTGAGAAAAAGGGCAAAGAAGATCACTCTGGACCCCTCACATCCAGCACACTCCCTCTTTGAACTGTTGCCATCTGGTCGACGCTACAGAGCCCTGAGCACCAGAACGACCAGACACAGGAACAGTTTCTTCCCTCAGGCAATCCATCTCATGAACACTTGACAAACTTGATAAAGGTCTATGACAATATAGCATTATTGTTGTATCCGTAGCGCCAGGCCTGTTTACCGGTATTTTAGCTAAATTATTTTTGAATAGGCCTATAATAAATTGCGAATGAAACAACAATAATTTTTTTCTCTCAAAAACTTAATTCTGACTTGGTGCATGTGGCACAATCAGGTGCGAGTTATTTTCCAGAAAATAAGTATTGCTAAATAATAAAATTGTGTTTTATTATGTAGCGCCTCCTTCAGGTCACCAGGATACCGTGAATGAATGGACACCCAGGTGAGTTAAACAAGAGGAAACGTGGACCAGTACCTCTAGGTTCTTAAGGAGCAGTAGTGAGAGATTGAAAGAACAGACAGCCAACAAAGGTAAGTTCAAATTAAATTGAAAAGTTTATATAAAGGAAAATGATAAATGAAATGAATTAATTGTTTCTCTTTCAGATAAAAGCCGAAACAATCAAAAAGATTGATGATCAAGAAAATAACAATGAAAATTACTGATTGACAATAAATTCAAGAAAAACAAAGAAACTGGCTCTGGGTTTGTTTACTTATTAGAATGATCTGTTATTTATCTTTCTTTAATCTCTTTTTCCTTTTAGGACTTATTCCTTTTAATTTCTAGTTTAATATTTTTATTTCTAGTTTAATATTATTATTTTTAGTCAGTATTATTATTTTTAGTTTAGTATTTTTTAGAATATATTAGTAAATTTTTTCCTATTTATCTTTTAGTGTTCTAATTATTTATTTAAACCGTTTTAGATTTTAGGATCCTTAACTGAAACCTACACTAGTCTATTTCAATTGTTTAAATACTCTTTACAGCTTTAAATTTGAATGTGATATTCAAATCGACAATTCAGAAAGAAAAAAAAAATAAAACTTACATTTCTAATATCTCACCCAATAAACCTTATGTTCAAATTAAATTAATATAGGTATTGAATAATGAAACAAATAATAAAAAAACACAATTCAACTGTTACTGTGTAAACAGTTCAAACACCAATAAATTCAATAATGTATTTTCAAATACCAGTCTCTGAATTCAAATGGAAAATCAATCATCCATTACCGATTGAGACGTTAGATGCAATAATCCAGGCCTACCGTTGTGTTGAACAATCGACCAAAACTGAGTTAGATGCAATGATCCAAGCCTTCTTCTGTCGTATTGAACAGAATAGCACATAAGAAAAAGAGAGTTCAACGTCTGTTCACTCCAGTGGTGGCTACTGGTCTGTCAGAGAGGGGAAGCTCATTTTCGGCCTACATCATAAAATTGTCTATTTATTTAAAAGTAAATTCTGCCCTACGTTCCTTTTCAAGAAAATGGTCTGTGACCCTGTCGTACCAACTAGGAGTCTTTTCAAGTGACTTGACCAGTGTCCTCTCAATGGCCAGCAGAGCTAGGCTGCTTAAACGGCCTTGGCCCATTGTGTTTCGGGTGTAGGACTTGAGTCGCTTTAAACAGGAGAAGCTCCTTTCTACACCTGCAGATGTAGCTCCAATTGTTGCCACTAATGAGAACAGTTTGTAAAGCTGAGGCATTGCACTGTCCAACTCCATGTCTTTAAGGAACACCAAGTAATCACACAGCTTTCCCCTGTTACCAGGCAAGTCCTGATCTGAATACAGGACTTGAAGTTCTGACCTCAGTCTTCCTGAATCAAAGTGATGGCCATAACTTTTCAGGACGCTTTGGAAGGCCTCCTCTGGAAATACCTGTCTCATGTCATCAAATTTCCCTGGATTGACTAATTCTAAGAAGAGCATGCTTTCCAAATTTGAAAAACGTCGAGGAATCTGCTCCAAGATGTTATCAAGGATGGCCATGTACAGATTTCTGTATCGCACTTGGGGATCCTGCAATTGGGTCAGACGGCGCTTTCTCATGGGCTCATCTCGTCGGTCTGATGTGAGATCTGCTGTTTTGGCATAAATGGCTTGGAAAGCCCCCTCTGACCTCTTCTCTTTGACAAATGCAAGAAGAGATTCAATTCTGTTCTTGCAGTAAAGAACATCCATCACCCTCTGCTGGACAATATCAAAGACCACATCAGTCTCAGAGAAGATTTGTTCATATGTGTACAACATGAACACAAACTCAAAATCCTCCAGTTTCCTCACAAAGCCTTTGGCACAATCCAGTGTATCATCATCCATTGTTGTATCTGCAATTATGTTCTCAAATGTCTGCAGGAGGCCATCATAATTGTTTGCCACAGTGCTCACTATCCGTGATGTGAAATTCCATCGAGTAGGAGCGTTTCTGGGCAACCTTGAACAGCCTGCAGACTCCAGAAAAGATGTCCTCTTTGTGGATTTTGAAAAAAATGTGGCAAATCCAGAGAGTGATGCAAAAAAAATTCTGCACTCAGGCAAGCATTTAGCCCCCTCTGACAGCACCAGATTCAGTCGGTGTGCATAGCAATGCACAAACATTGCACTGGGGGCTATTGCTTTCACTTTGGCCTGCAGACCATTGAGATCTGAAGCCATGACAGCAGCCCCATCATAGGTCTGTGCCACAAGCTTGTCCTTAAAATTGTAGCCCTGCATGTTCTCATTTAATATTTCAAAAACGGACTGGGCATCTCGCCCCCCCGAAACATCAAAAAATCCAATAAAGCGCTCCTGAATTTTACCTGCACTATCCACATAGCGAACAATGACAGAGAGTTGGGCATGGCAGGATATATCAGTTGTTTCATCCACCTGCCATCCAAAAAAGGGAGCATCCTGAATTTCATCTCTGATCTGATCAGAAATGGTGGCTGCAAGAGCAGAGATCAAATCATTTTGAATAGTATGGGACATACCAGAAAAAACAGTTGAGGTCTCGAATTGTGTGGACAGGACAGAGTCATATTTAGCTAATGTTTCTGTGAACTCCCTGTAATTCCCCTTGTTGGATGATTCACTACTCTCATCATGTCCCCTAAATGATAGCTCCTGCCGGCCAAGCAAGGATGTCACATCAATAAGGCGGTTTAGGAAGGCCCTGTTTTGTTTGACTATTTCATTATGTTTAGCCACTTGAATGCGAGCACCTTCATTTATTGCATGCTCAACCCTGATCCTGCCCATGCAACTTAATCTTGCACATGCACTCACATGTTCATTGCTCTTTTCATGTCTTTTATATGCCCTGTCAAAGTTAGACAGATCTCCAAACCCCACCTTTGACCAAACAACACATCCGTGAGATGGTTTCATCAAGAGGCATGGCCAGCAGTACATTTTATTTGTCACAGCACTTCCAGTCAGCCAGCTAACTTTTCATACCAGGAGAGCTGAAAAGACCTGTTATTTTTCCCTATCTTTTGCACTAAATAAATCTTAGGTGTTGATCTGCCCTGCTGTTTAATTCTAAGTTTTTCCTCGTAAGGAACACTTTCAAATGGCTTCGCCAAAATCAGGTCGACAATATTAGCACCGTCTGCCATCGTGCGCAGTTTCACCCACGACGCTAGCCTAGCCTACTAACGTTATATGAATGAATGAATGAATGAAGGAATGAATGAAAATATTAAACTCTGTAAAACTGAAACAAGGAATGTGGTGTATAATTGTGTGAAATGTATGATGAAAATCAAGCAATTTCGCCAAGCAAATATCAAAGAAATAGGTTGCAGCAGTTTTTATTTCGACTGAACTTGAGAAATCCGCGATGGGACTGAGCGCGAATAGCTTCAGTGATTCCTTATAGTACAGAATCGCTGTCAGTCAAAAGGAGATGCAGTCTTTCGACAGACCCTCTAATCATCACGCAGAAGCTCGGAGTCCGGGCCAGCCCACTCCCCATTCACCCCCAGAGACGCTGAGCGTCCGTGGGCGGGACATAATCGCAGCGTTTATCCAATGACCGTCTAGTTTCGAAGCGCTGAAAAAAACTGTTCAAAGCAGCCCCATTGAAGTCAATGGACGCTGGGCTTCAATAGGGAAATGCACTGTGACGCTGCGGGAATGTATGAGAAGGAAATCGAGTCAGCCGACCTGCTATATGGAACTCGTCTTTGAGATGAACATTTTCTAACGCATTTTTAGTCAATAAAATGTTAATACAATAGTACATATTTGACCATTAATTTTGTGACATTATAAGGGAAGCCGAGCTTCCCTTGCAGTCTTAAAGAAATCGTCCCTGTTACATTAATTTAAGACACGACCGACTGTGTTTTCAATTAATCAATGTTATTTTTGTATTACTTGACCTACCCGCCCACGGATTATCTGCAGCGCCCGCGGATATAACTTTGCAAGTCAATTCACAAGTTCTAGCCATTTGCGTTAATCTTCTGTCCTATAAAGACATTCAGTGAATAATATATGATAGTATATTTTACTAGATACTTTACCTTAAAGCAGTTTCACTGAGCACAAAAGCAGATTCTTTACCTGCTTCTGACCTTGCTATGCAAAGTAAGACAAACGTTGTTCACGAGCTCCGCAACCGAAACAGCAGCTGCCTTTTATGGTGTGTTCACACGGGGCATCGGCATTAACGCTTCTCATTTACTTTGAATAGGTAACGTCATGCATTGCCGAACTGAATTGTGGGTCGCTTCATTCATGTTGCTCGAGGCAGAAGTTAAACATTTCAGTTAAAACTTTTTAAGCGCCAACGCAAACGTCAGCCAATCAGATCTCCCTATGTAAATACTAGCAGACGCTAGTTAATTGCATTCATGCAACACCGGAAAGTAATGTGATTGGCTGTTGTCACTATGATGGTCGTGTCAGCACCAAGCTTCAGACACGCCCTCCATCAAGCGTTGACGCCAACTCCCCATGTGAATGCACCGTTACAGTTCCTCCTGAACCAAAACAATGAGCTTATGCTGCGTTCATGCCATAACTACCATAATTAAGAGAAGGCAACCCGTGATGTTATACTAGGAGCGGCAACATTGATGGCAACACCACCAGTGCCAAAATGAATCTGCAGCAGTCAGGTGGTACAGGTCAGAGCTCTTTAAGTTGTTTATGTTCATTATTATTGTAATGTTATGTTTGAGACATAAGGAAATTTAATGCTGTCTCTCATGATGCTTTTGCTCCCTGCTGTGCGTGTTCATGTGTTTTGAAGGAGGCGTGGCTTTGGAGATGCTCTGAGGGGAGGGTGGGATCTTATGCTTTTAAAGCTAGCTCACTATTGCTAGCCTCTCAGAAAATTACCTACCCTACCTTTAAGCCTGGTGATGAAAGTTATTGTATGCGAGAATAAAATAACATATTTTAATGTATTTTTAGACTTTTAAATACGAAAAAACAGGAAAATCCTGCACAATATATTATTGTGGCGAGGGGGGCGTGGTTCAGCGAGGTCTGCAGCGGGAGAGAGCGTCAGGAGACGCTTGGTGAATGAGTGGGGTGAATGTAAATCACGAACACCTGTTTCTCGTTCCAGTGATTGGCGCGGAGACAGGATAAAACACCGTGAGAAGCAGGAGTGTGAGAGAGAGAGGGGAACTGCCATCATCCAGCGGGTCGGTCGGACCCCAGAGCAGCATAGACAGCGCTTCCGCTCCCTGGACCTGGGTGAGTCCGGCCGGCCCTTCGTCATGGCCCAACAGCTCCGGGACTCGTGCCGCAAATGGTTACTGGCTGAGGGAAGCGACGTGGATCTGGTCATCGATCGCGTGGTGCTGGAGCAGTTCGTCACTCGGCTCCCGAAGAAAACAGCCGAGTGGGTCCAGTGCCACCGCCCCACGTCGCTGGACTAATCCAACTGGCGGAGGACCACATGGTGGCGTGCCCAGGGGTCGGCGAACCCCTTCCGTCTGCCTCTCTTCTCTCACCCCCCTCTTTTGTCCCCTCTCTTTCTAGACCTGTTCCTCTTCCCAGGTCTCGTCCGCCCGGCCCACCTCGTGTTCCGCCCCTGTTGGCGGTGCGGGGACCCGGATAATTTTGTCAAGTCAAGTCAAGTCAAATTTATTTATATAGCGCTTTTTACAATTGGTAATTGTTTCAAAGCAGCTTTACATATTAGAAGCACAGAAAAAAGATAAGTGGTTAAAAATAAGCTGTACAAGCAAGCGTGGTAATATGTAACATATACAAGATGGTGCTACATTA
>RJVU01060056.1:24566-65749 GCA_003731715.1 Anabarilius grahami
ATGTCCTTGATGGTAATAATAGTGTAGTCCATAGGATAACAATGACATGAATATACAACATAATAGCATAGCATATGAATATGAATATATAAAATTAAATAATTGTAAATAATTTTTATATATATATATAATTATTATAATTTTGGGGTTTAAAATTATAATGACCCAGGGTGACCAATAGTAACAGATCTGCCAACCAATCACGAGCGATTTTTCTTGTTTAAATGTAGTAGTTTCAACCAATACTGAGTGAGGAAATTCAAGCCATTCTCTGGCAAGGCGCGAGCGCTGCTATTCATATGCTAATTAGAGCCATTAGCGCCTCCGCGAGCTCCACATACGTCATGGTTCGTTTCCGTCAATATGTGGCACAGACGAATGCGATGTTCACAGGCTGTAAATTGTCATTAATTGTCAAAAATTAGGGAGATTTCCGGCCGTTTACGGGGACGAAAATCCCACTTTTCATGCAGTGTTATGCAACGCGATATCCTGAAGCAGTGGCTCTCCGCAACATTTCCGCTAATAGTGTTGCGGAAGCGCTGTTTAGTTTAATCTCCCGAGTGGGGGTTCCAAAAGAAATCCTCACTGATCAAGGCACGCCGTTTATGTCACGCACGTTACGCGAACTTTACGAGTTGTTGGGCATTAAATCGATTCGGACCAGCGTCTTTCACCCACAAACGGACGGCCTGGTTGAACGTTTTAATCGCACGCTTAAATCTATGATTCGTAAATTCGTTCAAGAGGACGCCAAAAATTGGGACAAGTGGTTAGAACCCCTGTTGTTCGCAGTGCGAGAGGTCCCGCAAGCCTCCACGGGGTTTTCCCCCTTCGAGTTGCTCTTTGGACGCCAGCCCCGTGGGGTACTGGATGTCCTGAGAGAGACTTGGGAGGACGGACCATCTCAGGCCAAAAATTAAATTCAGTATGTGCTGGACTTGAGGGCAAAACTCCACACTTTGGGGCGGCTGTCGACGGAGAATTTGTTACAAGCCCAGCACAGACAGAGCCAACTGTATAACAGGAGATCTAATTTACGCAAATTTGCACCGGGAGAGAAAGTGCTTGTATTGCTCCCTACCTCAATCTCTGAAAGTTACTACACTTGTGCTACTTAAAAAAAGCGTTGCTTTAGGCTACTTTTAGCTTAGATAGCAGTCTTACCGCAATCTTAGGACTGTGCACCCGTCTTCTCTTCTTAGAGTTAGTATCTTCCACACAGTTTTTCGACTCCAAAGCAGCCAACCTATCTTCTATGGACAGCAACCTGGAGTTTACTAAAGGGAACTGCTCATTTACATCGGCAGCCCACTGATAGCATTCAGCAGTTTCTTCTCGCCGGTGTTACGGATCAACTGGGGATCATGTTGGGGGCGCGCGCGAGCACGCAGATAGTTTTACCTGGATTTCCAGCAGATGTTAGGCGGCGACAGATTCGTCACATGCGATATTCCACGGATTATAGATTTAAAAACGTTTGTTTCACCAGTTGAGTACATTGCGATGCGTAATAAAGCGCCTCGATTTCGCGGTGTTCGTTCCTGCGTTTTTGGAGCAGTTTTAAGGAAGTTTATCATGCTCTCACGTCACGCTCACAAACCGCTCTCACGTCACGCTCACAAACCACGCCCACGTTAACATGGGACACTAGTTTCAATGAATGTCAAACTTGTCAACGAAATTAAATAAAGTATAAATATTTATTTTCAACAATAGTGTATCATATTGTGTCTGTAGTGTGCTGCCATGCTTTCTAAACACAAATTACAACAGATTAAGCTAAAATTAGCTGTAGGCTACCTAAAGCAAACATGAATTGCAAAGTCCTTAATGTTTTTATTAACAAGTCTTGTTCATTTATATGTTGCTTACTATTGTTCATAATCAAATTATTTATTTTATGAGCGATTACATATATTAAGGGGAAAAAAACAGACACTTTGGCTTGTGTTTGTTCTAGGTGATTTTACTGATTTTGTTGATTTTATTTTCTGAGATCTCTTGCTTAGGTTTCAAGTACGCTCTGTATCCTAAAACAACCATGTTTCATTCTGGATTCATGACTGATTTAAACTCAACATTTGCTTTGGCTTAGGAATTATAAAAACTTGACTTTGTGCAGGCTTGTATCATACTCTGCTCCAGAGTCATATCCATCAATAGACTGGAAGTAGCAGATGGATACCTGCAGACATTTCTCTCAAAATTAGTCGATTTTGAGAGAATTTGCATTTGCATTTGTATAGCTCACAGCATTTTCATTTACATGTTAAAGCCTCCCCTGGAATTAGAGGAAGGGGGGTCATGGGGGGACAACTGCCAAGCAAGGCCCACGTCAATTTCTGACAATTCACGGCAGTTTTCGGTGTTGCCTGCAAATTGCCGTGTGCAGTCGTAAACCTGAACTTCCACGACAATCTACAGTGCCGCTTACTGACGAAAATCCCACTTTTCATGCAGTGTAAACCACAATGACTAATGCAAAGCGATGCCCTCTTGCTGATCGTTCCAATGGCCCGATGAGGTCCATACCAATTCTCTCGAAGGAGACCTGCATTAATGGGAGTGGGCGCAACGGCGCTTTTGGGGTGGCCGGTGGATTCACCAACTGACATTCACGACAAGACACGCACCACCTGCGCACGTTCTCGTGGATGCCCGGCCAGAAGAATCGGGTCATGAGACGATTTAGTGTTGCTGCCTGTCCTAAATGCCCCGCCATCGGATTAGAATGAGCCGCTTGGAAAAGCATTTCCCTGCGGCTCTTTGGAACTAACAATTGGGTTGTATCTTCCTTTGTTTGAGTGTCTTGGGTCACTCGATACAACCTATCTTTTATAATCACGAAATAAGGATATGTAAGCGGACTTCCAGGCTGGAGAGGCTGACCATCGATAGCACTGACCCTTGTAATGTACAGCACCGGCCGCTCCTCACCCTCTATCTCCTGGGACAGGACTGCACCCAGCCCCCTGTCCGACGCGTCAGTCTGCAACATAAAGGGGAGAGAGAAATCAGGAGAGTGAAGTAATGGCCCGCCACATAGAGCAGCCTTCACCTGGGTAAAGGCCTGCTGACACAGCTCCGTCCACTGGACCGTATCTGTTGCATCCTTTTTAGTTAGATCAGTCAACGAGCTGGTGAGGTCCGAATAATTAGGTACAAACCTTCTGTAATATCCCGCCAGCCCGAGGAACTGTCTAACCTCCTTTTTGGTCTTGGGGCGCGGACGAGTCGCAATCGCTGCTGTCTTATCAATTTGGGGACGCACCTGTCCATGCCCCAAGTGGAAGCCCAGATACCTTACTTCCACGCGCCCAATCGCACACTTCTTCGGGTTGGCCGTGAGCCCAGCCCCTCTCAGCGATCTCAGGACGGCCCGCAAATGTTGCATATGCCGCTGCCAGTCATTACTGAAGATAATAATGTTGTCTAGATAGGCAGCAGCATATGCACCGCAGAATTTTATCCATGAGCCGCTGAAAGGTGGCCGGTGCCCCGAACAGCCCGAACGGAAGTGTAAAGAATTGGTGTAATCCGAACGGCGTCGTGAAAGTGGACGCCGTTCGCTTTGGATAATGGCGACAAGGGGATCTGCCAATACCCTTTCGTTAAGTCCAGTGTTGAATAAAATCGAGCTGCACCGAGCCGGTCAAGCAATTCGTCCATCCGCGGCATTGGATACGCGTCGAACTTCGACACTGCGTTCACCTTGCGATAGTCCACACAGAAACGGATTAAGCCGTTTTGGGGACCAAAACTATCGGGCTCGCCCAGTTACTGCTGGACTCTTCTATTACTCCCATATCAAGCATTGCCTCTAATTCATCCAGAACTACCTTTTTCTTGTGCTCAGGTAATCTATACGGCCGGCTGCGAACAACCATGCCCGGCTCCGTCTCGATGTGGTGCTGAATAAGATTGGTACGGCCCGGCAGGGGAGAGAACACATCAGCAAACTCTGCTTGTAATTTAGTTAAATCAGTGAGCTGGGAGGGTGAGAGATGATCTCCCCACGGGGTCAGAGCGAGGGATTGTTGTTTTACATTCGCCTCTGGCCCGAGATCATCCTCTCCGCTAATCACCATCACCAGCATCACTGATTCTGCCTCATTCCACTTTTTGAGGAGGTTGAGGTGATACATTTGACGTGCCCCTCTCCTGTCAGACCGTATCACCTCATAATCGAGCTCGCCCACTTGCCGTGAAACCTCAAAGGGTCCTTGCCACTTCGCAAGTAATTTAACAAGAAAAAGGTAGTTCAGGATGAATTAGAGGCAATGCTTGATATGGGAGTAATAGAAGAGTCCAGCAGTAACTGGGCGAGCCCGATAGTTTTGGTCCCCAAAACGGCTCAATCCGTTTCTGTGTGGACTATCGCAAGGTGAACGCAGTGTCGAAGTTCGATGCGTATCCAATGCCGCGGGTGGACGAATTGCTTGACCGGCTCGGTGCAGCTCGATTTTATTCGACACTGGACTTAACGAAAGGGTATTGGCAGATCCCCTTGTCGCCATTATCCAAAGCGAACGGCGTCCACTTTCACGACGCCGTTCGGATTACACCAATTCTTTACACTTCCGTTCGGGCTGTTCGGGGCACCGGCCACCTTTCAGCGGCTCATGGATAAAATTCTGCGGTGCATATGCTGCTGCCTATCTAGACAACATTATTATCTTCAGTAATGACTGGCAGCGGCATATGCAACATTTGCGGGCCGTCCTGAGATCGCTGAGAGGGGCTGGGCTCACGGCCAACCCGAAGAAGTGTGCGATTGGGCGCGTGGAAGTAAGGTATCTGGGCTTCCACTTGGGGCATGGACAGGTGCGTCCCCAAATTGATAAGACGGCAGCGATTGCGACGTGTCCGCGCCCCAAGACCAAAAAGGAGGTTAGACAGTTCCTCGGGCTGGCGGGATATTACAGAAGGTTTGTACCTAATTATTCGGACCTCACCAGCTCGTTGACTGATCTAACTAAAAAGGATGCACCAGATACGGTCCAGTGGACGGAGCTGTGTCAGCAGGCCTTTACCCAGGTGAAGGCTGCTCTATGTGGCGGGCCATTACTTCACTCTCCTGATTTCTCTCTCCCCTTTATGTTGCAGACTGACGCGTCGGACAGGGGGCTGGGTGCAGTCCTGTCCCAGGAGATAGAGGGTGAGGAGCGGCCGGTGCTGTACATTAGCCGTAAGCTCTCTAAAAGGGAAGCTAAGTACAGCACCGTGGAGAAGGAGTGTTTGGCCATCAGGTGGGCCGTTCTCACCCTCCGCTATTATCTCCTGGGGCGGGAATTCACCCTCTGTTCAGACCACGCTCCTCTGCAGTGGCTCCACCGCATGAAGGATACCAATGCGCGGATCACTCGTTGGTATCTGGCTTTACAGCCTTTTAAGTTCAAGGTGGTCCACAGGCCGGGTGCTCAGATGGCTGTGGCCGATTTCCTCTCCAGAAATGGGGGGCTGCAGGCCGGACGGCTCCCCGGCCTGAGTCGGGCGGTGGGGGTATGTGGCGAGGGGGGCGTGGTTCAGCGAGGTCTGCAGCGGGAGAGAGCGTCAGGAGACGCTTGGTGAATGAGTGGGGTGAATGTAAATCACGAACACCTGTTTCTCGTTCCAGTGATTGGCGCGGAGACAGGATAAAACGGCGTGAGAAGCAGGAGTGTGAGAGAGAGGGGAACTGCCGACTGAGACACGACAACCTATATGGAGTGAAGCCATTGGTGGATTGTCTGAACTGGACCTGGAGTGAAGCCCTTTGTGGATTATCTAAACTGAACCTGGAGTGAAGCCCGTTGTGGATTGTTTATTTTGTTGTCGTGCATTGCACAGTTTTTTCTGTTGAGCCGTTTGGCAATTAATAAAAGCTCAGTCAGCAGTTGTTCGTCGACCCCGTCCTCTTCCTTCCCCACAAACGAACTTAATTCTACTACAATTATGTTTTATTAACGTAGTTCTGGAGGAACAAGTCAAATAAGCTACCCAATCATTACGTAATCTTAATCATTACGTCATCTCAACCAGCTGTCAACAATCTGTAATCAACGTATCTACCCAATCGGCATGAGTTCAGGCCTGTATATAATCACAGTCAAACTCACCCAAGGATCCTCGACAGTTTCCAGAATCCCTCCACCACCCCGTCTCCTCACACTCTCTGGGTTACTTCATATAATCTAAAAGGAGGGGGGGGGGTACTCTGTGTTCGGGCCGATTACCGAGCTCGGAGCCCTCTCCCCGGACAGCACGCCAAATACGTTTACCAATTAATTTACCTGACATATTTGTAAGTGTGAACTCGTGAACGACTTGAAAAACAGTAAAAAAGTTCTTTATTAGCAACGTTTCGATCGTATGATCTTCATCAGGCATCAACATTGTATTCAAACTCCATTGTATTTAAAACAACATGACAAATCACAGTGAAGAATCATCAATATCCAATCAAGACTTTTTATTAAACCGTACGTACAGTCTTTACCATCTTATATTAGGGATTCTACTGATTTTGTTAATACGATTTCTGAGTTTCATGATTTACCGGACGTGTCTTTATTATTAACTTTGGATATAACGAGTCTATACACAAACATCTCACATGAGAGAGGGCTTAATGCCCTTAGACTTTACCTTTCTGCACGAGGCGATGTCATACCACCTTTAGAGTTTCTAGTTGAGATGGCTTCATATGTTTTGAAATATAATTATTTCAGCTTTGATAAAGATTTTTTTCTTCAGATCAGTGGTACTGCAATGGGTTCGATTTTTGCCCCTAACTATGTCAACTTGTTTATGGGTTTTTTTGAGCATTGTTATGTATTTAATTCTGAAAAAAATCCTTTCTGTTCACGTATTATTAAATGGTATAGGTACATTGACAATATATTTTGCATTTTTTTGGGAGACTATGATGAGGTTTGTGAATTTGTGTCCATTTTAAATGATTTAGTTGACGATTTGAAATTTATCCTAGAGGTTAATGCTTCCAGAGTACATTTTCTAGATATGTGGGTGCAAAAAAATGAAGGTCAGTTGATTACAACTCTGTTTACAAAAGAAACTGATCGCAACACGTTGTTGCTTGCGACCAGCTTCCATCCTACTTCTTTAAAGAAGGGCCTACCAAAGAGTCTTGGAGGATTGAGGATTGAGATTGAGGAGGATTTGTCATTCTGACACAGATTTTATTGAAAAATAGGAAATTATGAAAAATTAATTTTTAGATAGAGGGTATCCTTCTGAATGGATTGACGAAGCATTCAGCACCACTTTTCAAAAGACACATTCTGAATTGTTAAAAAAGAGGACAAAAAAAGTAAAAAAGCATTCTTTTACTTTTATTACGACCTATTCCTCTAAATCATATTTGATGCGATCCATTTTTAAAAATATTGGTATTTGTTGTCTTCTGATCCTGAGCTGAGCACAATTTTCCAACATCCTCCACTGATTGTATTTAAATGAGCGAAAAATTTAAAAGATCATGTAGTAGCCTACACGCTCGTTTTCAGAGTTGCATCTCTAGTTCTTCTCAGAGACTAATTAGTCCATTACAAAATGGAAATTATCGCTGTGGTAATTGTGCTCAGTGTAACAATACAACTAAAACTTCATTATTTTGCCATCCAAGAATGGGGAAAAAATTTGGTATTAATTCTGTTATTGTGTTTCTACACATGTTATTTATCTGATTCGGTGTCCTTGTGGCTTGGGCTATGTTGGAAAAACTTCACGTCAACTCAAACAAAGAGTCCTGCGGATTTGCGCTATGCCACTGGATACATTACTATTTTATTTTTTTGCAAGAAGTCTCATCAAGCCTGCAATTATTTTATCAAAAATACAGAAAAAACTCTAATATTGTGAAATAATCTTACAGTTAAAATAATGGTTCTATTTTAAAGGGGTGGTTCAGTGTTTTTTTTTTCTAGGCTTGATTGTGTTTTTGGGGCGCAGTTTAACATGTCTTAATGCTTAGTTTTTTTTTTTAAAAAGCCATATTTTTCATATATTTACCTTTATTCTACACCTCTGTTTCCATTGTCATTTGAACGGCTCGTTTGACTTCCTGGTTCTATGAAGCCACTCCCTCCAAAAACACGCAATGTGCTCAGATTGGTTAGCTGGCCCAGTGTATTGTGATTCGCTGAAGCGTCCGAAAACGCCACGCCCCTTACCATTAGTTGTTACATGTGCTTTAGTGGAAATGTAAATAATGGCGTCTATACTGCTGTATCAAATTGAGCCCGTATCAGACCCAGATGAAGAGGGTAAAACAGAACCTCTGCGAATCCGGCTTTTAAGGAACGTTTATAAATGGAATTTCATTTTGTATTTGTGTCAAAGTGTTTAGAAATGCTGTCACTGCTGTTTGTTAGCTTTCAATATACGGTTTTATCCTGATTAAAGCTTTACTGTAGCCAAATACATGACTGAGTAGTAGCATTTTTGTAAAGGTACCGTTTAATTTATATTATGAACAACTGTTTGTCTATGAACATAGAAGTTTGTTGGTGTTTGTTGGCGTTTGTTGGAGAAGTATGCAATAGAATTTAGCTAACTGGCTAGCGAAGCAAAAACGCGTTGGTCTTTGTTTACGTCCTTGATGCAACCAAAAAATAGCAACAGAACTATACATTTAAAAGACTTGTACAAACAATAAAACGTACTTACAGTTTAGGGCCAATAAACAGCAGCTTCTGCTTTTAAAGTGGGAACTGCTTCATCTTTCAGTAATAGCCTTGGTGCAAATCCAGCATTGAAGATTGTAGATTCGGGAAGCTGTCTTCCACAGCGCATCCAGTGAAGAAAATTTCACAATATTTAAATATCACTTTCATTATGCTGCGCGACATTGCCTTGCCAATTTTTTTGCGTGTTCCCGGGGGCAGTGTTTTGCAGGGTTTATGATGTCACCAACCCGGGAAGAAGCTTGTTGTAGTCCAAACCGGTCGTTTTTGTAGGCATTAAACTGCCATAACTTTAAATGACAATATCTCCGTTTGCATTGAACTTTCAGCGCTGTAACTTTGCAGCTACTGTTTATGCTCAAGCAGCAACATTACACACTAACTAAAGTTAAAAAAGTGAAATCGCAATAAACCACCCCTTTAGGGCTGGGCGATATGGCAAAAATGTAATCTCGATAATTTTTTCCCATATTGATTGATAACGATATATTTCGATATATAAACCTGTTAATGCTGCCTGACTGAAGCCACAAAAATTTGAGGGTTCATTAATTACATTTTAAAGTATAGTATATTAACAAAAACATCTTACACATTTGGCCTTAACAAATTAAGACAACTTACTAACTTAGCGTGTGGCTTTTAATTATAAACAAGCCCGAAATACACCGGGACTCTTATTTTGAAATGTCTACACAATTGTAGGCTGATCCTTCAGATTCTTACAACCATCTAAAACATTTTATATAAAGGTCATAAAGTAGACATTGTAATAATTCATCAACTTGAATTCATTAGCAATCGCTTGGAATAAATCTGCGCTTTTCATTGATTGGGAATCACTTTGAAGCAGTCTGAAGAGCTGTTGCGCGAGCCTGTAGAATGCGCAACAGCGCCGCATTGTGACATTGCAACATGCAGCGCTCTTTGTGAAATATCCAATATTCCCAGCGCACGTGGCCTAGAGCTTATCATCGTTATCCACATATATTTTATCGCGATTCAATATGATATCATTTATCGGCACAGCCCTACCTTTAATATACTTCAGAATATTATTTATTTATTTGAAGCAAAACTAAATTTTTTAGCATCATTACTCTAGTCTTCAGTGTCACATGATCCTTCAGAAATTATTCTAATATGCTGATTTATTATCAATGTTGGAAACAGTTGTGCTGCTGAATATTTTTATAACCATTTTGTCAGCGATGCAATTTGATTTATAAAATGAGACAAACTGCAGAAATCGCTCCACAAAATGCAAGCTCTTCTGTCCATGTCATTTTCGACTGATTAATGAATTAGAACGGAAAATTACTTCACATTGTCCCCCCTCGTCCCCCCCTGCGGACGAGGTGTTTTGACTTTACGCGCTCGGGCGTCTCTTCAACTAGGGGCACTTTTAGCCTTGTGAAGTTGAATAAAATAAACTTGTTCAAAAGTCACGTAACACATTCTCATAAGTTTAAATAATTTCTCTAGTTTTAAGGTCTGTAAGAGGACAAACTTAGATTACAAGAGAAATTGTTAATATTTTACAGTTTTTCCGACCTGCAATGAACAAATGTCATTTCCACCACATCTCAATATACAGCTGTTATTTAAAAATAGAATTACATACCACTCAAGAATTGTCTAAGATCATTTTTGTAACTAGTTTTACCAGTTTTTCCACAATGTACATTAATTATACATTTGTCAATGATATAAATTAACTGCCCTAAGGACCAAATGCTGAACTGTACACCTGTCACACTCTGAAATTTAATATTGGTTTGGGTAAGAGCTTATTAGAAAATAAATAACTTAAATTTTTATATTAAGTAGAGCATGATCTCATAAATTGCGGATACATTTTTAATGTGTGATGAGAACTTTTTTAATAGTTTTTAAAAATGTGTGAGGTGATGGAAATGACAGGGTGGTGGTGGAAATGACAATGAATTAACTTGAATGTAGAGTAACAGTAGAAATATTTATTAGAAAAAAACAAACTCTTCACACTCATTAAACTCAATTAAACTAAATTCAATTCACTCAATTTTAAGAGACCAATTCTCATTGGTCTCTTAAATGAACAATTATCTTCTGTAAAGAGTAACTGTAAAGAACACCTGAAACTGTATCATTTAAACAGAGATGTGGAATGTGGAAAATTTTGAGCACCTTCAATGTGTGTGTATGTATGTTTGCATGTGTGTGAGAGAGAGCGTTTGGGTCAGCTTTTATTTGGTCCCTATAGGCCTGTGACCTTTCTTTTGATGTCTTAAGTGGCATCTTAAAAATAGAAAAAAATGAAATCAATTAATATAAAAGTAATATAATTTAGAAATAAAAAATCATAATATAATTCTAAATATAAAAAGTATTATAACATACACTATATTGCCAAAAGTTTTGGGACGCCTGCCTTTACGTGCTTATGAACTTTAATGACATGCCATTTTTAATCCGTAGGGTTTAATATGGAGCTATTCAGCAAGGTTTAGGAGTGTGTTTATGGGAATTTTTGACCATTCTTCTAGAAGCACATTTGTCAGGTCAGGCAGTGATGTTGGCGAGAAGGCCTGTCTCACAGTCTCCGCTCTAATTCATCCCAAAGGTGTTCTATCGGGTTGAGGTCAGGACTCTGTGCAGGCCAGTCAAGTTCCTCCACACCAAACTCGCTCATCCATGTCTTTATGGACCTTGATTTGTGCACTGGTGTGCAGTCATGTTGGAACAGGAACATCCCCAAACTGTTCCCATAAAGTTGGGAGCATGAAATTGTCCAAAATGTCTTGGTATGCTGAAGCATTAAGAGTTCCTTTCACTGAAACTAAGGGTTCAAGTCAAGTCAAGTCAAGTCACCTTTATTTATATAGCGCTTTTTACAATGCAGATTGTGTCAAAGCAGCTTTACATTGATAACTGGTACATAATTTTGGCTGCACAGCAGCTCTTAAAGAATAGTGTCAATGCAGGCAGATCAGAAGCACTGTTGATTAAATGTCAAGAATACTAAAGAGCTGATTGTTGACTTCAGGAAGAGACAGCAGCAGCCCTATACTCCTCTTATGATCAGCGGGAACCCTGTGGAGAGGGTGAGTAGCTTCAAGTACCTCGGTGTAAACATCTCCGAGGACCTGACTTGGACTACCCACATTCAAACACAGGTTAATAAAGCCAGGCAAAGACTGTACCATCTGCGACAGCTGAGGAAATTCAGGGTCTCACCAGCAATCCTGAAAACTTTCTACTCAGGGGCCATAGAAAGTGTATTGACTCAGTGTATCTCAGTGTGGTATGGGAACAGCTCCAGTCAAGACTGCAAAGCCCTGCAGAGAGTTGTGCGCTTAACTGAGCGCATCTCAGGGTCTGCTCTCCCCTCTCTGCAGGACATCTACCTCAAACGCTGCAATAGCAGAGCTGTTAAAATCATCAAGGACTCCATCCACCCCTGTAATCATCTTTTCACTTTGCTGCCATCTGGTAAGCGCTTCCGTAGTCTGATGGCAAAAACCGAGAGACTTAGGAGGAGTTTCTTCCCCCAGGCCATCAGGCTCCTAAACTCAAAACCAGCCTCTTAACATCTTCATGTCTCCACTTAATATGCACTTTATCAGTAAGATATTCATCATTCACTACCTCACATTGACATACCGAAAGTGTTAACCTGTTTGGACATTTGCCTCTTGTACATTCCTGTGTATCTTAATATTTAAGACTACAGTATAATGCACATATGCACATTGCCTCTGCACATCCCTGTGTATCTTAATTATTTAAGACTACAGTTTACTCTCATGCACATTATTTTCCATTCTATATTTAATTCTACAGTATACATCTTTTTTTTTTTTTTTATTCTTATATTTTTATTGTTTACTTTTATTTAATTCCTTCATAGCTATAGTTATGTATATTTTCATCTGTGTTGTATTCTTTAATAATTGCACTGTCCATGGAGCGGACCTGACTCTCATTTCACTGCTGGTTATATATGCTCTATATAATTGTGCATGTGACAAATAAAATCTTGAATCTTGAATCTTGAAGAATACTGTTGAATATCAAATGTCAAGTCAAATGTCAAGTGTCCCCAACTAAGCAAGCCAAAGGCGACAGCGGCAAGGAACCCAAACTCCATCAGGTGACATCAGGTGACAAACAGGTGGCAAACAAGTGGCAAATAGGTGTTAAAATGGAGAAAAAAAAACCTTGGGAGAAACCAGGCTTAGTCGGGGGGCCAGTTCTCCTCTGGCGAACAGTGCTTTGTTACGAATCAGGTTGCTATCATAAGTCTGATAGGATCGCACCAATCAAAGTGTTTATTTCAGTTCCATCCAGTTGAGGATCGTATTCATCACGCCGGTATGGACGGTTTGTTGAGGAACTGTGCTACTGGCTGTCGTGTCGATGAGGCCTTCACGATGGATGATCTAGTTGACTCGATCTCTGCTGATACTTCAGGGCTGCGTTGTGGTCATGTCCAGTTGAGGATCGTATTCATCACGCCGGTATGGACGGTTTGTTGAGGAACTGTGCTACTGGCTGTCGTGTCGATGAGGCCTTCACGATGGATGATCTAGTTGACTCGATCTCTGCTGATACTTCAGGGCTGCGTTGTGGTCATGTCCAGTTGAGGATCGTATTCATCACGCCGGTATGGACGGTTTGTTGAGGAACTGTGCTACTGGCTGTCGTGTCGATGAGGCCTTCACAATGGATGATCTAGTCGACTCAATCTCTGCTGATACTTCAGGGCTGCGTTGTGGTCGTGTCATGGCTCCGGTCCTTGGTCTCAGCTGAATACGGCCCGGATCCGGTTGACCACGGTAAACCTCGGGATAAACAGAAAGACTAATATTAGCGTAGATGCCATTCTTTTTCAGATGTAACGAGTACATCTGGTGTTATAGAAAGTGTTCCTGGTTCCGGCTGACCTATTTTATACAGCCTAATAATCCTTTAACGGATTTGAAAATATAAATTGATAATGTGTTATGTGTATGCCAGGTTAAAGAGATACGTTTTTAGTCTAGATTTAAACTGACAGAGTGTGTCTGCATTCCGAACAATGCTAGGAAGATTGTTCCAGAGTTTAGGTGCCAAATAGGAGAAGGATCTACCGCCTGCGGTTGATTTTGATATTCTAGGCATTATCAGCTGGCCTGAATTCTGAGATCGCAATAAACGTGAAGGACTATAATGCATTAAGAGCTCGCTTAGGTACTGGGGAGCTAAACCATTTAGTGCTTTGTAAGTAATTAGCAAGATTTTAAAATCTATACGATGTTTAACAGGAAGCCAATGCAGTGATGACAGAACTGGGCTAATATGGTCATACTTCCTAGTTCTAGTAAGAACTCTAGCTGCTGCATTTTGTACGAGCAGTTTATTTATCAAGCGGGAGGAACAACCACCCAGTAGAGCGTTACAGTAATCTAGCCTTGAGGTCATGAACGCATGAACTAGCTGTTCTGCATTTTTCATTGAGAGCATATGTCGTAGTTTAGATATATTTTTAAGATGGAAGAATGCGGTTTTACAGATGCTAGTAACATGGCCTTCAAATGAAAGATTAGTTTCAAAGAGCACACCCAGGTTCCTAACTGACGACGAAGACTTAACAGAGCAGCCATCAAGTGTCAGACAGTATTCTAGGTTATTGCATGAAGAAGTTTTCGGTCCAAAAGTTAGAATCTCTGTTTTTTCTGAATTTAGTAGTAGGAAATTACTGGTCATCCAGTTTTTTATATCAGCTATACATTCTGTTAATTTAGCGAATTGGTAAGTTTCGTCAGGGCGCGAAGAGATATAGAGCTGAGTATCATCAGCGTAACAATGAAAACTAACGCCATGCTTCCTAATGATATCTCCCAAGGGTAGCATGTACAGAGTGAAAAGCAACGGTCCTAGTACTGAGCCTTGCGGTACTCCATATTTAACTTGTGATTGATATGACATCTCATCGTTTACTACTACAAACTGAGAGATTTGAGAAATAGAGAGATACAACCACGATCTGATGATAAGAGCAAATCATTAGTAACTCTAATGAGAGCAGTCTCAGTACTATGGTACGGTCTAAATCCTGACTGGAAATCCTCACAGATACTATTTCTTTCTAAAAAGGAACATAGTTGTGATGAAACTGCCTTTTCTAGTATTTTTGACAGAAGTGAGATTTGAAATCGGCCTGTAATTGACTAATTCTCTAGGATCAAGTTGTGGTTTTTTTAATAAGAGGTTTAATAACAGCCAGCTTAAAAGTTTTTGGTACGTATCCTAGTGATAAAGATGAATTAACAATATTAAGAAGAGGATGTATGACCTCTGGAAGCATCTCTTTCAATAGCTTAGTCGGTATAGGGTCTAACATACATGTGGATGATTTTGATGATTTAACAAGTTTAGACAATTGTTCCTCTCCTAAACCAGTAAATGAATTGAATTTTTCTTCAGGGACACTACAATGCACTGTCTGACACAATACTGTAGTAGACGGTTGCATGGTTATCATTTTTTCTCTAATATTATCAATCTTGCAAGTAAAGAAGTTCATAAAGTCATTACTGCTGTGCTCTTTGGAAACATCAGAAGTTGAAGCTTTATTTCTTGTTAATTTAGCCACTGTATCAAATAAATACCTAGGGTTGTGTTTATTTTCTTCTAAAAGTTTTGAAAAATAGGCAGATCTAGCAGTTTTTAAGGCCTTTCTGTACTCAATCATTCTCTCTCTCCACGAAATGCGAAATACTTCTAGTTTTGTTTTCTTCCAGCTGCGCTCCATTTTTCTAGCTGCTGTTTTTAGGGCCCGAGTGTGCTCATTGTACCATGGCGTTGGATTAATTTCCTTAATCTTTTTTAAACGCAAAGGAGCAACTGAGTCTAATGTGCTGGAAAAGACAGAGGCAATAGTTTCTGTTGCAACATCGAGGTCTTCTAAGCTGTCTGGTATGCTAAGGCGATGAAACTGATCAGGAAGATTATTTATAAAGCGATCTTTAGTGGTAGAAGTGATGGTTCTACCATATTTATGGCAGGGAGGCAGTTTAGCCGCTTTAACTAAATGTAGTATACACGAGACTAGATAATGATCTGAGATGTCGTCACTCTGCTGCAGATTTTCAACGGCATCAATATCGATTCCATGTGACAATATTAGATCTAAAGTATGATTACGACAATGAGTGGGTCCTGACACATGTTGTCTAACACCAATAGAGTTTAGAATGTCTGTAAATGCCAATCCCAATGAGTCTTTTTTATTATCTACATGGATATTAAAATCACCAACAACAAGGACTTTATCTGCAGCTAGTACTAATTCTGATAGAAAATCGGCAATTTCTTTGATAAAGTCTGTATGGTGTCCTGGTGGCCTGTATACAGTAGCCAGCACAAATGTCAACTTACATAATGTTACGTAAAGCACCATCACTTCGAAGGAATTATATTTGAAAGACTTCTGGCTGATACTGTAAATATTACTATAAATTACAGCAACACCTCCCCCTTTGCCTTTCTGTCGAGGATTGTGTCGATAATCATAACCTTGAGGGCTAGACTCATTTAAAGTAATGTAATCGTCCGGTTTTAGCCAGGTTTCTGTCAAACACAGCACATCTAGATTATTGTCTGTGATAATATCGTTCACAATAAGTGCTTTTGAAGAAAGTGATCTAATATTTAACAACCCAAGCTTTATCATTTGTTTATCATTATTATCTCTATTTTTTATTTGTTGAACATCAATTAAATTTTTACCATTAAATGGGTTTGGAAGTTTTTTGTTTTTACTAATTCGGGGTACAGACACAGTCTCTATGTGATAATATCTAGGTGCGAGAGTTTCTATGTGTTGGGAATTATCTGACTTCTGTAACGTGAGGCAGCTAGCAGACGGTCGGTTTAGCCAGTCTGTCTGCTTCCTGTCCTGGGCCCCAGTTTGTCATGTTTTAGTTCTAAGACTATGTGCCATATTACTAGAGAGAAGAGCAGCACCATCCCGAGAGGGATGAATACCATCTCTTTTCAACAGGTCAGGTCTGCCCCAAAAACTTTTCCAATTGTCTATGAAACCTATATTATTCTGCGGACACCACTTAGACAGCCAGCCATTGAGTGATGATAATCTGCTAACTATCTCATCACTCCTACGAACAGGAAGGGGACCAGAGCAAATTACTTCTCCTGACATTGTACTTGCGAGTTCACACACCTCTTTAATGTTAATTTTAGTGATCTCCGACTGGCGAAGTCGAACATCATTTGTGCCGACGTGAATAATAATTTTAGAGTATTTACGATTAGCATTAGCCAGCACTTTTAAATTTGCTTTGATGTCAGGTGCTCTGGCTCCCGGCAAACATGTGACTATGGTGGCTGGTGTCTCTATTTTCACGTTCCGTGTAATAGAATCGCCAATAACTAGGGCACTTTCAACAGGATTCTCAGTGGGTGCGTCACTGAGTGGGGAGAACCTGTTTGATGTTCTTATTGGAACGGAAGAGTGGTGTTTTCCGCGGCTAGGCCGCCTCACCGTTACCCAAGTGCCCTGCTGCGCGGGCTCTACAGCCGGAACCGAACAATGTACAGAGTTCACTAAGCTAGTCGCATCCAAAACAGTATCTGAAGCCCCTGCATTCTTACTATCCTCGATTAAAGTTTGGATGCGTGTCTCTAATTCTGAGATTCTCTCTGTCAGCCTGACTATTTCCCTACATTTATGACATGTAAATCCCTCGTCGCTGACAGAGAGAGCTATACTGAACATGTGACAAACTGAACACGAGATAACACTGGGAAAGGATGACATGACTCACCGTGTTTGTAGACTGATCCGAGTTACCACAGCTGTTTGATGAACGCGTTGAAAAAGGAGCGCGCGAGACTGATGACAAGTTAACAAGCTAGCGAGATGCAAACGCCTTGTAACAGCGATTTAGATTCAAAGATTACAAGCTAGCGACGTCAGATTAATGTGGTAGGCAATAATAATAATATAAGCAACAATGAATTAAAGTAAGAGATTCAATAAAAGTAAGAGAAAACAAAGCTATACGGAGACGCAAAACACAAGCAGCGGCAGAGGCAGAGGCAGAGGCAGACAGGAGCAATCCAAGCCCAACCCCTGAAAAACAACCCCACACCATAATCCCCCTCCACCAAACTTTACACTTGGCCCAATGCAGTCAGGCAAGTACCGTTCTCCTGGCAACCACCAAACCCAGACTCGTCCATCGAATTGCCAGACAGAGAAGCGTGATTGGTCACTCCAGAGAACACGTCTCCACTGCTCTAGAGTCCAGTGACGGTGTGCTTTACACCACTGCATCCGACGCTTTGCATTGCATTGGTGATGTAAGGCTTGGATGCAGGTGCTGGGCCATGGAAACCCATTCCATGAAGCTCTCTACGCACTGTTCTTGAGCTAATCTGAAGGCCACACGAAGTCTGGAGGTCTGTAGCTATTGACTCTGCAGAAAGTTGGTGACTTCTGCGCACTGTGAGCCTCAGCATGCGCTGACCCCGCTCTGTGATTTTACGTGGCCTACCACTTCATGGCTGAATTGCTGTTGTTTCCAATTGCTTCCATTTTGTTATGATACCACTAACAGTTGACCGTGGAATATTTAGTAGTGAGTAAATTTCACGAATGGACTTATTGCACAGGTGGCAAATTAACATGGTACCACACTTGAATTGACTGAGCTCCTGAGAGCAACCCACACCTGTGGCCATGAAAGTGACTGGAACTTCTGAATTCAATGATTTGGAGTGGTGTCCTAATACTTTTGGCAATATAGAGTATTATATAAAAAGTATTACACAACTGTACTCTAGCAATCCATATCCATTGTACTTTGTAACCATAAATGTCATTTCCACCACAGAGGTCAGTGTGGTGGAAATGACATTTCTGTAGTTTTTTGTGAAAAAATGGAAGATAGCTTCACTGATTCGCTTTGAATTAATACTTAGCATTTCATGTATGCAAAATACTCTTATTTAACTTAAAATTTTTAGCTTTTTAAAAACACCCTTGAAGGTACGGCATGTTTGGAAATGACGTAGAATAAATATATTAACTGATCTAGCTATATTTACCTTGATTTTTCTTCATTTGTTGTTGATGAAAATTTTAAATTTCCTCCACGTCCAACATGTGCTCTGATGTCACTGAACATTTCCACAGAAACCACATAAACAATCTTTCACACAAACTTTTTAAAGGGACATTACAGTGTTGTGGTGGAAATGACACCAATACTGTGCGACAGCTATATTTTGTATAAAAAGTAATATTGATAGTAGTCTCAAATTAAATACTATAATGTATTTTAATTATTTTACTAGTGCTTAATTCAGGTACATTAATAGTTACCAGATAAGTCATATTTTTAAACTGTATTTTCATTGTTGAAGTTTAAAAGTCTGGGTGTGTGACAAGGAGAAAACAGTGATTTTGACACCTATAAGGAGGTTGAAAAGTATGAAAAAATCATAATAGAAAGGTAGTAAAAAATTTTTTAAGGTGGTTTTATTGATAGTTTGACAAAGAAAGAGGAATTTGTCCAAAATTATATGTATTTTTAAAAATATGCCCAAAGAACATAAAAGTGCCCATAGTCTAAGAATCACCCGCTCACCGTTGTACTATCCTTTGAACCAATGCCCGGACTCGGAGTAGACCATCAGAATTAACGGTGAGAAGTAAGGTACACATAACGATGTTTGTTTTTTTATTATACACTTCAACAAACCCACACTACAAAAGAACCAATCATGTAAAATCCAGTAAACCTTTAGATTATTAAATTTGATATTAGAATGAAATATATGAGGACATATGTAAAACTAATCTCTTTTAAAATAAAGCATTTTTATTTATTTCATTAACATTTTTATTAACCTTTACTTTAATTAAAAAGTTAATTTCTGCTATTGAATCAGAATCAGAATCAGAAAGAGCTTTATTGCCAGGTATGTTGTTTACACATACTAGGAATTTGTTTTAGTGACAGAAGCTCCACAATGCAACAGAGTGACAGCGACAAGACACGACACATAATAAAAAGGATAAAATAATAATATACAAATTTACAAGATAGACAAAGTGCAAAAAAAAGCAAAGAACAATATATAATATAGACAATTGTATGTACAGTTATGTGTGCAAATTTGAAATATAAGTAAGTGTTTTAAGTAAATAATGTGTAATAGTGTTGTGTGTTCCATGTTTGTCAAGTGTTCATGAGATGTAAATTTTTCGTATCGCAAGATGGCGCCGCGCATGGCAGCCTCAGTGCTTAGCTCTTCAGTGTTTGTTCTGTTTTTGTTAGTTTTTCCTGTTTTTTGTTTTTCAAACACCATCAGTTTTACCAGGGATGAACTGCTGAACATTCGGCAGTACACACCACAAAATCTTTTACCGGATTTCGATTATTCAGACGTTTTGTTGAATGTTGTAGTCGGCGGAGCGGCAGCGCTGTTAAGACGCTTCAGGGCGCGCAGATGGGGAAAGCGCGCCGGCGCTCTCGTGAAGCTCAGACAGCGCGGATTAAGAACGCCGCTCCCCAGCATCCATCTGGCGAATTTTCGCTCTCTGCCCAACAAAATGGACGAACTCCTTCTGCTCTCCTGGACAAATAAGGATTTTTTGAACTCGGCTGCTCTGTGCTTCACGGAGACCTGGCTGAACGACGCCATTCCGGACAGCGTGTTAAGTCTGCCGGGCTTTCAGCTGTTTAGATCAGATCGCGACGCAGAATCAACGGGAATTCACGTGGCGGCGGGACGTGCTTTTACATCAGCGAAAGGTGGTGTTCAGATGTAACTGTGTTAAAGAAGATGTGCTGTCCCGATCTTGAAACACTCTTCATTAACTGCAAGCCGTTCTATTCGCCGTGGGAGTTTTGCTCGTTCATTCTGGTGAGCGTCTACATTCCTCCGCAAGCGCACGTGAGCTCGGCTTTACAGATACTCGCTGATATGATCACAGAGAGCGAGCAACAACACCCGGACTCTGTTTTAATAATTCTCGGGGACTTTAATAAAGCCATTCTCTCACGTGAACTTCCAAAATACAGACAGCATGTTACTTGTCCTACCAGAGACAGTAATACACTGGATCACTGTTACACAGCAATAAAGGATGCATATCACTCTGTCCCACGGGCAGCTTTGGGGCTCTCCGATCACTGTCTAGTTCATCTCATACCAACCTACAGGCAGAAACTGAAATCAGCTAAACCTGTAGCAAAGACTGTAAAGAGATGGACCTCATTTTGTAAATGTAGGCAATTAATTTGGACAAGCGCAAACTGGGTGCTGGTAAAGATCCCGATGCAGAAGTACCTGCTCGGCCAGAATCGGCTCAAAGTCGTGCATCTTCGGATACGCAGCCGCGCGCAAAGTTACAAAAAATGAATTGGGGTCTCGCGCACTCAACGCACACGACTGCACACCATGATGACATCATTTTCGCCACGCCCACCTTCGCGCTCATGCGGATGCGGCAAGTATCCACCTGTTGGGGACTTCCGGCAAGATGGCGAGCTAGGCACACGTTTTGCTGAGCTCTGGCAAAATTATTTCCATTTTGTATGTTTTATTGACGGCTTTTCATAAACCAGCCTCAGAAATTCAAGTGACATTTTGAATACGCTCTTTTGCATTCATTTGTTTCTTTTGATAAGATTGAGATCAGCTCACTGAACGAGTTAACTCTTACGCGAACATGACGCAGTTAGCAAACAGAGCCCAAAGTGTACCCATGGAAACGGATCACATTTATGGCCGAGAGAACACCAAGGAAAGAAGACCGGATGCTTCACACATTACTCCAACCAAAACTCTGCAAAAAAAGGTGAAATCAGACGACAGTGACATCTCCAATGCAGCCTTGCTGCAGGCAATTAACTCCTTAACGGCGAGATTTGATTCTCAAAATAACTCCTTAACAGCGAGGTTTGATTCTCAAGATAGAAAGTTGGAGGACATCGCAGACAAAATAAGACAAAACAGCATCATGATTGCGACAATCTCTAAATCGGTAGAGTTTAATGCTGCAGAGATTAAGGAGTACAAGCAAAAATATGTCATCTTGGAAAAGCAAGTTCTTGTGAAATCCAATGAGGAGTTAAGGTTAAAGACGTCAGAGCTCGAACGATATAAGCAGAGATGGAATCTTCGGATTAAAGGGATGAAAGAGCATGCTGACGAGGACGCACGGAAAGAGGTGATTGAACTTTTGAGTAGCATAGCTCCACATCTGGCAAAGAAGCTGGAAGATGTTGTCGACTCTGTTCACCGGATTGGAAAAAAGGAGAGTGGAAGACACCGTCAAATGATTGTTCAGTTTGCCATGCGTCGATACAGGGACGAATTCTGGAAGATTACAAAGAACTCCCAGCTGTGCACTGAACGTGGAATCAGGTTCACGGAGGATCTGTCAGCTGAGGACCGGAGCGCTCGTGCAGCTCTTTGGCCGCTCATCCAGGAAGCTAGAAGCGCCGGTAAGAAGGCGTATTATAGTGGTCCTTTGGGGTACATCGACGGCCGTCTAATCTCAATTACAAATCAGAACATGGGCTGAAAACTGCCATGAAACAATGAAGAGGCTGTGACTTGTGAGAACTAAATATGAAACTCATCTGCCAGAGTATCAGTTCATATTATATTTAGATTTCCGTTAAATCCTATTATCCAGCGCTATTCTATCCCCTAAAGGGATTGCTTATTGTTTTGTTAATACGGTTATTCTTGTTCTATGTTTAAACTTAACAGTTGCTAGGGGTCTAAGAGACAGTACCAAAAGAAAGGCTACATTTTTGTTTTGTAAGGAAAAAAAAGCTCAATGTGTTCTTTTGCAGGAAACTCATTCAAGTGGCAGTGATTGTACTTTTTGGTCTAATCAGTGGGGTGAACCAATTTTATTTGCTCATGGCACAAATCGATCAGGGGGTGTTGCTTTTCTTTTTAACAACTTCCCTGGGAAACTTGTTGAATCAAGATCTAGTTTGGATGGACAATGGTTATTTTGCATTCAAAAAAATTGAACATTGTTACATTGTCCTAGGAAATGTGTATGGTAACAATATTTTGTATGAATCAAACCCCTGTCTAAGACAGTTTTCTTGGTTTAAACCTGATGCATCTAGCAAGTCCTGAATTGACTTTTGGTTAATTTCTCATAGCTTTTTGCCCTATCAAACTATATCTAATATATCGGCAGCTCCCCTAATAGATCACTGTTCAACTGAATTGATGATAAATCATAGAAATAAACCTTTCCGTAACAAGGGTTATTGGAAGTTTAACTCTAACCTTCTTGGAAATGAAGGTTATGTGAAATTGGTCAAATATATTATTTCAAATATTATTAATGATAATAGCCTGGTTTCTTAGATAAATAAATGGGAAGTCTTTAAATACAAACTTCGCCAGTTATCTATTTCGTATAGTAAACAGCTAAACAAATCTTATATTTGAAAGGAGACCTCTATTATTTAAGAAATAAATGAATATTCTAACATATTGAGTTTGACGGAGGATGATAGATCAAGATTGTTACTTTTGCAATCACAGTTGGATGAAATCTATATGAGAAAAGCTAAGGGGGCATATATTAGATCAAGGGCTAAATGGATGGAAAAAGGGGAGAAAAACTCAGCTTATTTCTGCAGACTGGAAAAAAAACCTCAAGAAAGAAACTCTATTAAAACGTTAATTATTAATGGGGCAGAGTGTTCTAATACACAATTAATAGCTAAAGAAGTCGCCAATTTTTATCAGGTTTTGTATTTGTCATCCTCCTCAATATTAGACCCTAATTCTCTCTTTGAAAAAATTGGACAATTTGTCCCTCATATAGATGAACAATTTAAAATGATATGTGATGCAGAATTAACAATTGAAGAACGTACTCGGTTACGTACGTAACCTCAGTTCCCTGAGATACGGGAAAGAGTACTGCGTATGGGGAAAAGCTCCTTTTTTCCTCCTTGCTGAAGCCTTTTTCAATAGAGCAGTGTAACTGCAATTCTATTGGCTCAAAGGAATGAAAATCTTTGAACCAATGACGGTGCGTAGTCGCGCGAGCCTATGGCGAAACAGCGCGCCAACGAGCCCGCCAAAACGGGCGTGGCTTATGGCTATATAAGCAGGCGTTTCGCCATGGGAATCAGTTACTTTCGACTGAAGCGACGACACTGAGCCGCAGTGACGTGGCACGGCATTAAACGCAGTACTCGTTCCCGTATCTCAGGGAACCGAGGTTACGTACGTAACCGAGTACGTTCCCTTTCAATTCTTTCACTCATACTGCGTATGGGGAACGAATACAATCACGCCATGCCATGGCAGGGAACGACAAGAACATATCTTGGGCGCCCAGAGGCCCAGAGGGTTCGTGAGGGGCCGGAGGCCGCCGAACCCTTCGTGTTACACTGGAACAAGGAAAGAATTCCCCGATAGGGGTATGACGACGGAGCTCGAATCGAGGTCATCGTGTCACACCGCGAGGACCCGAGCATGCAAGGTCAGGATATCCAAGTTGTAAAACCTGACAAAAGTGGACGGCAAGGACCAGCCGGCCACCTCACAGATGTCCTTGAGTGAAACGCCACTAGACCACGCCCAAGAAGAGGCCATACCTCTAGTGGAGTGTGCTCTTACTCTCATGGGGCAATCCAGGCCCATAGAGGAGTAGCATAGAGCAATCACGTCGACAATCCAACGCGAGAGGCGTTGCTTTGAGACCGGAGACCCCTTGGTGCGGCCGCCAAAGCAGACGAAGAGCTGGTCAGACTGCCTAAACGGCTCAGACCGCTCAACATAGATTCTCAACGCCCTGACAGGGCAGAGCAATTCCACCTCCCGCTCGTCCGAAGAAGGAGGTAGCGCCGAGAGGGAAATGATCTGTGCTCTGAACAGAGTCGAGAGCACTTTAGGAATGTAGCCGTGCCTGGGTTTTAAAACGACTTTAGAGTCGTTGGGCCCGAATTCAAGGCATGCAGGGCTCACCGAGAGGGCCTGCAGGTCGCCAACATGCTTGACCGATGCTAGTGCTAGAAGCAGAGCGGTTTTAAGCGTTAAGGGCCGGAGGTCAGCTGACCGCAGCGGTACAAAGGGCGGACCTTTGAGGGCTGCAAGGACCGTGGAAAGGTCCCATGTGGGAAAGGTGAGTGGTCTAGGGGGATTCAGTCACCTAGCACCTCTCAAGAAATGCACAATAAGGCTGTTTCTTCCCACTGCCTGGCCAGTGATGGGAGCGTGAAATGCTCCAATGGAGGAAAGACAGTATCTGGGATACATCACTCTCCACAGGGTCAACATTGCGTGCTGAGCACCAGTCAATGAAGACCGACCACTTCTGGGCGTAGAGGCGCCTTGTAGACGGAGCTCTAGCCTGAGAGATGGTATGTAGAATGTTCCCAGGGAGGCTTACCGGCTCCCATCGAGGGACCAGAGGTGCAGAGCCCACAGTTCCCTCTGGGGGTGCCAGATCGTCCTGTTTGCCTGAGATAGGAGGTCCCGTCTCAGGGGCTTTCATCGAAAGCCTGAACAGCTTTGCAGACCAGATTTGGGTTCTCCAGAGTGGGGCCACCAGGAGGACTCTGTGTCCGTCTTCCCTGATCCGTCTGATGACACAAGGAATCATCGCGATCGGGGGAAAAGCATAAAGGAGGAGCCTGGGCCAATCGTGGGCCAGCGCATCCAACTCCTTTGAGAAGAAAGTTGGGCGGTGAGAGTTGTCTTCTGAGGCGAAGAGGTCGACCTCTGCCTTCCCGAAGATCTCCCATATCCTCTGGACCGTCTGGGGATGGAGCATAAACTCGTCTGAGGGGACATTGCTCCGAGACAGCATATCTGCTCCCAGGTTTGATTTTCCAGGTATGTGCATCGCTCTCAGCGACCGCAGCCTGGGTGCTGCCCATTCTAGGAGGCGCTGCGTCAGGGCGCAGAGGCGACTGGACGACAGGCCTCCTTGGCGATTTATGTAGGACACCACCATCATGCTGTCCGACTGGACTAAGATGTGGTGCCCCTTCAGGAACTCCTGGAACGAGACGAGGGCTCGTTCTACTGCCAGCATCTCGAGGCAGTTGATGTGCAGATGGCTCTGCTTGTGGGACCACGAGCCGAAAACCGGCCTGCCCTCGAATACCGCGCCCCAACCTGTGTCGTCCATCGAGAGCACCTTCCTTCTGGACACCGCCTGCAGGGGAACACCACGTTCAAACCAACTGGGGTTCATCCAAGGTGTCAGAGCCGTGATGCAGGCCTGATTGACCTTGATGAAAAAGCGGCCATGCCGCCAAGCGTGGGGTGGAACCCTGAGTTTCAGCCAGTATTGCAGAGGCCGCATTCGTAGGAGGCCTAGCTGCAGTACCGGGGAGGCGGAAGCCATCAGCCCTAACATCCTCTGGAAGAACCTCAGAGGGTAACAGGCTTTGTTCCTGACGGATGCCATGAGCTTCTGAATTATCAGAGCACGCTCTGGTGAGACTATAGCCCTCATTTGGACGGAGTCGAAAACTGCGCCCAGGAACGTGATACGTTGGCTAAGGGAGCAGCGAGCTCTTGGCAAAGTTGACCCTAAGTCCCAGGCACTGCAGGTGGCTGAGGAGCACGGATCTGTAGTGTTCTAGCTCGGTACGAGACTGGGCCAGTATGAGCCAGTCGTCGAGATAGTTGAGAACTCGGATTCCCATCTGTCTCAGAGGGAGAAGCGCCGAGTCCATGCACTTCGTAAACGTGCGGGGAGCTAGGGACAGCCCGAAGGGAAGGACGGTGTATTGATAGGCCACACCCTCGAAAGCGAATCTCAAGAATCGCCTGTGACGGGGGGCTATCTGGATATGAAAGTAGGCGTCTTTCAGATCCAGCGAGAAGAACCAGTCCTCGGGACAAATCTGGGCGAGGATCTGTTTCAACGTTAACATCCTGAACTTCCGTCTCATGAGGGAACTGTTCAGAAGTCTGAGGTCTAAGATGGGTCTGAGACCGCCATCTTTCTTGGGGTCAAGGAAGTAAAAGCCCGACTCATTCTCTGCCGGGGAACGATCTCCCTTTTTTAACAGAGACATCACCTCTGCACAGAGGACATGCGCGTCGTCCGGTTTGACTGAAGTGGGAACCACGCCACTGAAGAGCGGGGGTCTTCGGGCGAACTGCAGTGACTTGCATTTAAAAATGTTGAGTTCGCCGTTAGAACGGCGTTTTGCGTGGGCGCAACCACTGTGGGCCCAGGGCGCATAACCCATTGGTCCCCAACACCCGGTACTAGACGAGGTGGCGGGGGAACTGTGCAAGAGAGCTTTTGGGGTGGTCCGGCCGCGGCGAGACTTTTCCCCATCCTCTTTCTTCCCTTCAGATCAGGAAGACGCCAGAGGCGTTGGGTCCAGCACTATCCTGGGCCAGGGACCCTGGCGTCTCGGGAGCGGGGAGCGAGGAGCGTTTAGCAGGGCGGGCCCGCTGTCGCTGCCCCTTAGGTGGCGCTGCTTGAGGTGCGGAAGGGGCAGGCTTGCTCTGGTGCTGGGTCGGCGCAGGCTTGGGCCGACTTGCAGCAGACGAAGAGCTGGAGCGCTTGGGCAAGAAATGTCGCATAGCCTGGGACGATTTCTGCGCGGCGGTGAAGCGCTCTGTGAATCCTTCCACAGCTGGCCCGAAGAGACCTGAAAGCGAGACTGGGGCGTCTAAAAAGGCCGTCTTGTTTGCTTCCTTAATCTCTGTAAGGTTAAGCCAGAGATGGCGCTCCAACACAACCAGGTTGGCCATGGACCTCCCGATGGCTTGAGCCATGGCTTTTGTAGTGCGCAGGGCCAGGTCGGTGGCGCTGCATAGGTCGCGGAAAGCTGGCACGTCAATCCCAGACTCGTCCAGAGAGCGGAGGAGTTTGGCCTGGAAGACCTGGAGGATGGCCATAGTATGGAGCGCAGATGCAGCTTGCCCAGCTGAGGAGTACGCTCGGCCGGCGATGGCGGAGGTCGTACGGCAGGGCTTCGAAGGAAGGGCCCTCTTGTTTTTCCAGCCCACAGCCGCAGGTGGACAGAGGTGAGCGGCCACGGCTTCGTCCAGCAGCGGCATCTGCTCGTAACCCTTTTCACGTGAGCCGTCAACCGAGGTGAGAGCCGCATGAGAAGTTCGCAGGCGGGCAGAGTAAGGCGCACCATGACTTCGTCAGCTCGTATGGACCTCGGGGAAGAAGGGTGCAGATCGCTGGCGAGGAGTCTGGCGGGGCCCCGGCAGATACCACTCTTCCAGTCGGCTCCTCAGGTGTGGCCCATTCCAGGTCGAGCTCCTCGACGGCCCTAGAGAGGACGCGGATAAGCTCGGCGTCCATTCCTGACCTAGGGTCAATGGGCTCCAGTGACGGCAGGGGGGCGGGCTCTTCGTCGCAGACCAATTCCTCCGTTTCAGACGCCGCAAGCGACATGGAGTTGTCGAGCGGCTCATCCTTTGAACCGCCGAAGGAGACGAGATCGCTCGCTTCCACCGAGGGACGCTGCTCCGGGCGTGAGAAGAGGACGGGGGGCGGCTCTCTCATAGGAGAGGGAGAGGTCAGCGGGCGCTGGGCCGACGGCTCTCTCATAGGAGAGGGAGAGGTCAGCGGGCGCTGGGCCGGCGTCAGCTCTCCCAAGTCCGAGCGCTGGGCCCCCCTGCCTCGCTGTCTCTTCCTAGCCGGCTCGCGGGAGGAAGAGGACGGGAAGGCGCGGGGGGTGGGACCGCTTTCGGTGAAGAAAGCGATCCGCGAGCACAGAGAGGCTAGACTCATACACTCGCAGTGCGGGAATGAGGTCTCGGTGAGCGCGGCTTCTGCGTGGGGCTTGCCCAGACATCCGACGCACTCACCATGGCCGTCATCATCCTGCAGAGGAGCTCTGCAGGCGCCACAACTGTGGAGCGGCATTTTAAACAACGCCGCCGCCGTGAAAATGCCGCTTGGGTGGGCTCTTTTAAAACTTTTAGAAGAAAATAAACACAACCCTAGGTATTTATTTGATACAGTGGCTAAATTAACAAGAAATAAAGCTTCAACTTCTGATGTTTCTAAAGAGCACAGCAGTAATGACTTTATGAACTTCTTTACTTGCAAGATTGATAATATTAGAGAAAAAATGATAACCATGCAACCGTCTACTACAGTATTGTGTCAGACAGTGCATTGTAGTGTCCCTGAAGAAAAATTCAATTCATTTACTGCTTTAGGAGAGGAAGAATTGTCTAAACTTGTTAAATCATCAAAATCATCCACATGTATGTTAGACCCTATACCGACTAAGCTATTGAAAGAGATGCTTCCAGAGGTCATAGATCCTCTTCTTAATATTGTTAATTCATTTTTATCACTAGGATACGTACCAAAAACTTTTAAGCTGGCTGTTATTAAACCTCTTATTAAAAAAACACAACTTGATCCTAGAGAATTAGTCAATTACAGGCTGATTTCAAATCTCACTTTTCTGTCAAAAATACTACAAAAGGCAGTTTCATCACAACTATGTTCCTTTTTAGAAAGAAATAGTATCTGTGAGGATTTCCAGTCAGGATTTAGACCGTACCATAGTACTGAGACTGCTCTCATTAGAGTTACTAATGATTTGCTCTTATCATCAGATCGTGGTTGTATCTCTCTATTAGTGTTACTGGATCTTAGTGCGGCATTTGACACTATTGATCACAATATTCTATGTTGGCATTAGTGGAATTGCATTGGCATGGTTCAAATCATACTTATCTGACCGTTATCAGTTTGTAGTAGTAAACGATGAGATGTCATATCAATCACAAGCTCAGTACTAGGACCGTTGCTTTTCACTCTGTACATGCTACCCTTGGGAGATATCATTAGGAAGCATGGTGTTAGTTTTCATTGTTACGCTGATGATACTCAGCTCTATATCTCTTCGCGCCCTGACGAAACTTACCAATTCGCTAAATTAACAGAATGTATAGCTGATATAAAAAACTGGATGACCAGTAATTTCCTACTACTAAATTCAGAAAAAAACGGAGATTTGAAAACTTCTTCACGCAATAACCTAGAATACTGTCTAACACTTGATGGCTGCTCTGTTAAGTCTTCGTCGTCAGTTAAGAACCTGGGTGTGCTCTTTGATACCAATCTTTCATTTGAAGGCCATGTTACTAGCATCTGTAAAACCGCATTTTTCCATCTTAAAAATATATCTAAACTACGACATATGCTCTCAATGAAAAATGCAGAACAGTTAGTTCATGCGTTCATGACCTCAAGGCTAGATTACTGTAACGCTCTACTGGGTAGTTGTTCCTCCCGCTTGACAAATAAACTACAGCTCGTACAAAATGCAGCAGCTATAGTTCTTACTAGAACTAGGAAGTATGACCATATTAGCCCAGTTCTGTCATCACTGCATTGGCTTCCTGTTAAACATCGTATAGATTTTAAAATCTTGCTAATTACTTACAAAGCACTAAATGGTTTAGCTCCCCAGTACCTAAGCGAGCTCGTAATGCATTATAGTCCTTCACGTTTATTGCGATCTCAGAATTCAGGCCAGCTGATAATACCTAGAATATCAAAATCAACCGCAGGCGGTAGATCCTTCTCCTATTTGGCACCTAAACTCTGGAACAATCTTCCTAGCATTGTTCGGGATGCAGACACACTCTGTCAGTTTAAATCTAGACTAAAAACGTATCTCTTTAACCTGGCATACACATAAAACATTATCAATTTATATTTTCAAATCCATTAAAGGATTATTAGGCTGCATAAAATAGGTCAGCCGGAACCGGGAACACTTTCTATAACACCAGTTGTACTCGTTACATCAGAAAAAGAATGGCATCTACGCTAATATTAGTTTTTCTTTTTATCCCGAGGTTTACCGTAGTCAACCGGATTCGGGCCGTATCCAGCTGAGACCAAGGACCGGAGCCATGACACGACCACAACGCAGCCCTGAAGTATCAGCAGAGATCGAGTCGACTAGATCATCCATTGTGAAGGCCTCATCGACTTGACAGCCAGTAGCACAGTTCCTCAACAAACCGTCCATATCGGCGTGATGAATACGATCCTCAACTGGATGGAACTGAAATAAACACTTTGATTGTTGCGATCCTATCAGACTTATGATAGCAACCTGATTCGTAACAAAGCACTGTTCGCCAGAGGAGAACTGGCCCCCTGACTAAGCCTGGTTTCTCCCAAGGTTTTTTTCTCCATTTTAACACCTGTTTGCCACCTGATGTCACCTGATGGAGTTTGGGTTCCTTGCCACTGTCGCCTTTGGCTTGCTTAGTTGGGGACACTTGACATTTGACTTGACATTTGATATTCAACAGTATTCTTGACATTTAATCAACAGTGCTTCTGATCTGCCTGCATTGACACTATTCTTTAAGAGCTGCTGTGCAGCCAACATTATGTACCAGTTATCAATGTAAAGCTGCTTTGACACAATCTGCATTGTAAAAAGCGCTATATAAATAAAGGTGACTTGACTTGACACTTTTAGAGCGGTATAGACCGCTGGAATGCTCTTTTAGCGCGGCGTTAACCGCTGGAAATCGCGCTTTTAGAAAGCTCGCCGGATGGCGGCAGGAGACTCGCTGAGAGCGGGCCGGAAGCTCGGCGGGCGGATCGAGAGCGGCGCTCGAGGCGGCAGTCTGCGGAGGCGGAGGCGCCGGCGCTGAAGCAGGCGGCGATCTCAGCTGTCCTCTGCGAGGCCTCTTCAACGGCGGGAGAGAGCTCGTTCCAGGCGGCGAAGGCGTTCAGCAGGAATCCAGCGAAGTGCAGTCTTCGCTGAAGGAAAGAGAACTGATTCCCATGGCGAAACGCCTTCTTATATAGCTATAAGCCACGCCCGTTTTGGCGGGCTCGTTGGCACGCTGTTTCGCCATAGGCTCGCACGACTACGCCGCACCGTCATTGGTTCAAAGAGTTTCATTCCTTTGAGCCAATAGACGTGCAGTTACACTGCGCTATTGAAAAAGGCTTCAGCAAGGAGGAAAAAAGGAGCTTTTCCCCATACGCAGTATGAGTGAAAATATACCTTTCACCAGCAGATTTTATTATATTGGAAGTTACTATATAACCACAACTTTCCTCCACATAGAATCCCCATATGGAACAATAGATTTATTTTATCTCGGTCCAAGTCTCTATGCGTTCTTGATTGGCTTGGAAAAGGTATTTGGTCAGTTCTTCATTTAATGGATGAAAATGGAAGATTGTTATCTTTTAAAGATTTTTGTTTTAAATATAATTTGCAGTGTGAATGCAAACAATTTGAGCGCGTTTTAAATGCCATTCCAAAAAGTTTTATAAATTTGGTACATAACACTTTTGTCAACATGCCTGATGGACTTTGTGAACTCCCATCCCTTTTTTTCCAATGGTAATGACCTCAGGGCAATGCTTCCCAACAAACTTATTCGCTCGTTTCAATTCCATATTATATCCAACACTTCTGTACCATAACAGTGTTTTGCAAGTTTATGATAAATCATCTGTAAAAAAAAATTGCGAACACAGTATATTAGCTTTCCAGTGGCTCCTAAAGCTAAAGAAACTCATTTTAAAATATTCAGTGGTATATATCCATCAAGTGAATTTTTAAGACAACGGTTAAATTTTGAAGAAAATGCCTGTATTTTCTGTCGAGTTGATATAGAGACAACTGATCATCTTTTTTTTTCTTGTGTGTTTTCAAATATTTTCTGGGAAAATATATCTTATTGGTTGGAAACAAAGATTCATTCACTGCCCACTTTTGCTAGGAAACATATTATGTTTGGAATGCTGTTGGATGATAAAAAAAAAATGAATTTTTTATTAATGTAATGTTTATTCTGGGAAAATTTTTCATTCATAAATGCAAATGTATGAAAACAAAACCTTATTTTTCTGTATTCAAAAGAGACTTTATTTGTAATTACTTTCCATCATTGTAATATATGAAAATGAAAAAGGCCCAGAAACTTGCTGGAATAATAAGAGACCTTGATCTCTTAGAAGAGGAATGAAGAGACCCCATCTTATTTTATTTTATTATTATTTTAAATATATGTAATTTTCTTTTATTAATATTTATTTAACTAATATGTGCCTTGCTTGATACTCATTTAACTATTTTTGTTAATGCCATTGTAGGTGTATATTTTTTATTTTTTGGGGGAAAATCAGAACAAAGCAAACCTTTATGAGAGATGTCATTACGGCGCTCAGGGAGAGTTTAGTACAATTATTAGTTCATTAATAATAACACAATACAATAACAATTTCAGTGCTTTAATTGTCCTTACTTTACTGACCTTCCACAAAAGTGCTGCTGCATGACTACAAGAGCATCCTGACCCTGCAAAACATGAACAACCCACTGTCTGTACTTCACCTGTCACTGATGCAAGCACCTAAGCCTTATGATGTGTTACGTGTCGTGCGTGCCAGAGCCAGTCGTGTTTCCAGTCAGATATGCGATGCTAAAGGCTACTTATGCTAAACCATTGCAATAATACATACACACGTTTATGGGAAATACCATAGACTCAGGAAAGTAGAAAACTCATGTATGATTATAATCGTGTATATATTTGGTTTAATGTTTTATCTGTCTCTTCCCTGTGCCTTGATACCTGACTAATGCATTCACATGTCACACACTCGGTTAACTCGTATAACTCATAACTCCTGTTTTCCTTTTATGAGCTCCCTCTGTGGCTCAGGCTGAAAGAATAACAGACTGTATTGAGACAGGAGAGATCGCTCAAAACTCGGATTGCAGTCATCGCACGAGGAAAATGAATAGAAATGCTTAGAAAAGTGATGTAAACAAATGATATTTTATCAATATACTTATAAATGTTTAAGCCTTTGTATTTAAAAAGCCTTTTAATGGAGTTGTTTTGTCCATTCTTGTGATCATAAATAAATGGAAGCAGACGCAACTGAATAGGTATGTGTTCTCTTTTTATGTGAATATAAATATCAGTTTGATTCAGCATGATTGATGTGCACTCCTGACAAATTACTGTTACTATAACAGTTTTTATTGTAAAACATTGTTCAAATATTGATGCTGGAATCTTTAAGTAAAGGCCAAACTTCAGCGAGTTTCGATCGCTAAATCTTGAGTGACTGTCAACAGTTGAATGAATGAGTGTCATGTCCCACTTGTTTACTTTGAACCGGAAGACACTCCCACTTTTGACGCAAGGCCTCATGGGGCGTAGAAAACTTGTGGATAAACCAAGCTTTACATGGATGTGTCACAATAATGTGCTCTCGACTTTTGTCATTAAAATAACATTATAACTTAGGCCCAGATCAGACAGAACACTTTTTTTTAAACCTTCGCGTTTAGCTGCCTGCTGCACCTCGTGTATTTGTAGGAGCGTTTTAAGGACCTGAAGTTGAAAAAAAACCCAACTCTGAGCTGAACGGAAGTGACAGAAGTTTACAGTTGCTTGGAACGTCCAGAGACTGCAATGATGGAGGAGATGCGTGTTTGTAAACCTCACCCTCGCGCTTGTGCTGTAATCCTTGATCCTGATCCGGTTGTTGCCTAGCAACATAAAAAATGCAGCACACTGCTTATTTCTAAATTATAAAAGTCAACCAAAAAAAAAAAAAAAAAATGGCAGTGCGGTATCTCATATTTTCAAACCTAAAAAAATATGTTCTGTCTGATCAGGGCCTTATTCAGCCAATTACAATTGAATTACAAAAACCTGATATTTAAAAAAAACAAAACAACAACAACAAAAAAAACAATCCTTTTTATACATCCCATTCTCTGGTTTGTTGCCCTTACAGCTCCTCATGTATAGGCACTTCCTCTTCCTCATTTACTATGATGTTCAGTTCATCTTCAGTTATCTTGCCATCTGTGTTGCGATCTTGATTTTTGAACATGTTCTTTAGGATGGTATCACTGTCTATTCCTGGATGAATGCGGCCTCTGCCTTCAGCCACCTGTAGCATAATAAATGCTGAAAACTGCAGAAGAAAAAAACAAAATAAAACAAATCAATTGATAATCAGATATGTTACAAGTCATACTAGTCACAAAGGTCTCTGTATTCACACTTAGTATTTGTGTGATAGGCGGGGATCTGTTTAATTGTATGCTGACTTGATTAGACATCTTGATTCTTGCGCACAGTAGATAGAGACTGACTCAATTTGCGTGAACATCTTGATAGCAGCCCAACTGATAACCAACAGTCAAAAAAACAGGATGAGTGTAGAGGAGAGTGTAGTTTAGTTAGGCGTCATTGAATAATTTATTTTAATGTTTTTTGTGTGTGTGTGTGTATGTCTTGCTAGTCATGTGAGTCCTTACATTAGTAAATACTATGAATTCTTTTTTCTTCTTCTTTGAAATCACCTTTTCCACCTTGTACCACATTGTTTCCTTTTTTATTGCCTTTTGTAACACTCTTGAAATATATTTTATTTATATATTTTTATTATATAAACAATGAAATATATATATCATATATCACATTATACTTTGTTATTTTATAATCTTATTTTTTATTATTATTATATTCTTATATCATTACATATAGATAGATAAATCTCTGTTCAAACCACACTGTGAAAATGAGAGAGAGGTTCAGCACAGGTGGACCTAGTATTCCTGGCTATTGAGGCTGGGTCAAGTATTCAGCTGGATATTACATTTCCTGCATATGCTGTATGATCCAGTAAGACTGGATCTAATACAAGGTGTCTTAGAATCATTTATAATGTTACTAACTGTATCATGCATGCTCTGTTTTGTTTTTGCTGTGTCCTGTGCTTGTTTTGCCTGAGTTCCCAGTCATCGTTAGTTTTCCTAATAATTTTTTTTTAGTTCCTGCACCTGTTCTGTTTTACCTTGATTACTCTCCCTGTGTATTTAAACCCTGAGTTCTCGCTGTTTATTGTTCCGTGCTGTCTTTATTTGGTTGTGTTATACTATAACTTCATGTAATCTCCTAATTTTATTGTATTTATTAAAAACTGTTTTTGTTTGATCTCATCTTCGTGCAGTCATTATAACCACTAAGCCCTGACAGTATCAGCCAGTCCGAGAAATTGTTAGTTTTTCTCAATTGCTAACACACTATAACTTTTGGCACAATTTCCCAAACCATTTATTCAATTCTAAAAGCAATGACACATTTCTCAAAACTATAAATAAACACTGCCCAACAGCGACACCCGCAGGTAAAGTTACAGCAGGAGTCATGCCTCCCTTTTGCTCTCATAGAAGACCATAGAAAACCATTATGCTGTGTTCACACCAAACGCGAATAGAGCGTCTGGCGCGAATGATTTCAATGTAAAGACGCGTTTACGCGCGTCTGGAGGTCTCGCGGCGCGAATGAGGCGTTTAGCGCGGCGCGGAAGACGCGAATTCGCCTCATTCGCGCGTCTAGTTCGCGCGAATGACGCGAATTGAGCGTTTCGCGCGATACGCGCGTTACGCGCGAATGGTGCTTTTTGTGCATTTACGCGTTTGACGCGAATTCGCGTCTGACGCCCGAGTTGAAAAATTTGAACTTTGGCGTAAATTCGCGCCGCGTTAACCAATCAGGAGCCTGCTTTCAGCTGTGGCGGCAGGCCCGCCCGGAGTCACTCATTCAAAATGGAGGAACGACTGATATTATCAGAGCAGTCACCCAGAGATTTATATTATCAGAGCAGTCACCCAGAGATTTATGACAAGTTCATACTTCTATAGAGACAGGAATAAAAAGGACCTCGCTTGGAAGAGTGTCGGTGAGGAGATTGGGCAACCTGGTAAGTTGTAAATACACATTTCACTTTTGAGACACTACACAAGTACGGCGACGCTGACCCCTACGCCGCTGTTCTGCTCTTCAGAGCAAATACAAAGCGGCAGCTCTCTCGATGAACGCACGATCAACATCAGCCATCTTGCAAACAGACAACCGCCTAGCACCCCTCCCACAAGAAGCGGATTTCGCTTCAAACGCTTGTTTTTTACGCGCGTCTATTTCGCTCTAGACGCGCGAATGCATTCAAAATGTTCAAGCGGCAAACTAGACGCGGTAGACGCGAATTTGACGCTCTATTCGCGTTTGGTGTGAACGCAGCATTAGACCCCCGGCATGCGGTGGGTTTTGTGGGTAATTGAGAATGAATGGGGGAAAGTCACGTGAGAGGAGGCAATGTCTCCATCGCGCTATGATTGGATGTAATTGGTTATGATTGGATATGATTGGTTTGTGCGATAAATCCCGCCTCTTGTTTACGTGCACGTTCTGCTCGTCAGTTTGAATGAACAAATGATGGGGTCAATAGAGTGCCTCAGGGATGACGCATTTTTGTTGGCAAAATCCGGAAGCGAGTTAGCATTTTAGGACTTCCAGTTCCAACGCCGTCTATGGGTTTTTTGAATGGGTTTTTGCTAAATCGCCTGAAATAAGGTCTGTGGTTAACAAAGCCTCTAAATAATTTCGCGTTTTGATCTATGACATAAAACACACCAGTTATAACCTGCTTGAGATTTTTAAAACTTTAACTGTGTCTTAAAATCGGCGGTTGCTAACAAATTGGTAAAATGGACTACTTCCTTTGGCGGGGACTTTAGACGTCATCATTAAAAACGGGACATTTGGACAGCATTTCTCATGAAAAAGTGGATAAGTATTCATAACAGCACAGATCATAATCAGCAAGCATGTTTTTAAATAAAGTTGTTTTCTAAATAAAGTTTGAGGACGCTTGGTGGTGACGTCGTTGATCCACGACCATGGTCCGTTTATAGCCTACTGTTAGCCTTTTATATCTGACGACTTTATCATTCCGGCTTGGCCTACAAAAACGCGTCATCCCTGGGGCACTCTATGGGAAGACTAATTGAAAAGTAAGTAAACAGATCACCCAGTTTGATATCACTGCTTTATGTCACGTCAAAATCAAACTTGAAATGGACTGAAAGCATGATGACTGCGGGGGTTTTTAGTGCAATCAGCTTGGTGAAATTAAAAAAACGATTTGTGTCTGTGACAGACGGTGTTTACGGAGCATGACTGATGATCCAAAATAGCCTAAGTTGACTATTAAAAAGAAAAACATCAATACACAAATAAAATATATTGTTCAAATTATTGCCTTTAGTTATTATTTTGGAATGAATGTAGAAATGCTTAAAACACTAACTTGATGAGATTGACTTGGTTTTGATAAATAGAACATTTATTACAATACATTGTTAATGTAAAATTACAAAATAGAATTGTATTTGGTTTCTTTTTTTCTTTTTCATGTAATGTAAAGTAATTTTCATTTAACAAGAAAGATGTGTCAACGTTAAGAGTAATGCACATGAATTTACATTGATTCATAAATAAATAAAAAATGTGCCTCCTCATTTCAGAACACCACTGCACGCCACTGATTATATATATATATATATATATATATATACGAAAAACTAAGGGTTTTAGAGTCGACCATCAAAGACTACCAGAACCCTTTAGACTCTCCAATTACACTAGCTGAACTATTAGACAAAATACAAACTCTGAAAAGATAAAATATACAGACCAAAAATTCAAATTAGCCATCTTCAAGCTCTTCAATATCTTCCTTAGTTCAGGTATATTCCAGTGGCGAGCGGTGACTTTTTTAAGCGGGTATGCTGGGTGGTGAGTCATGAAAAAATGTGGCCGATGCAGAATTGAATGGATTTTACATTGAATGGACATTCTAAAACGCTTAATGCAACGTACTAAGGCAGTGATATTAACAGACCAAACTCAGTAAACACCATACTAATAAAGTATACTGTGTACAGCAAAGGAGATGAGCCCAGAATATGAACGCAATTCTTTTAATTAGCCTACACGTTGCGTTTTCCTCCAATAGGAAACCGTTATAAAGAAAAAGCTTTTAACATCGCTTAATGTAGCCTAGGCTTCATGACAAATAACATCACAGCGAAAAGTATTTCTAATATGTTGGACCTTTTACTGAGAGTAGCCTACATTTACCTGTTGAGACGTGCCTTCACAAACACCTGTAAGAGCTTCTGTGATGTTTGAGTCGACAGAGGCGCAACATGCGAAAGGTGCGTTTGCAAAATATGCTGTATTTTTGTAATCCGCTAGGTGCCGCTAGTGTCACACAAACAATATAATTCACCATGAAACGAATCAGTTTATGACACAGATCTAAATCAGACACGACAAATAAAAAAACACCATGGCGTCAATTTAAATATATGCCATAACTATTTTTTTTAACTAATAATTAAAAATAAGTATAACATAATTAGTATTAGCAGCCTATTATAAATAAAAAATAAAATGTAATTATAATAAATATAAGGAGGCTATAATAAATACAAATATTATTCTTTAAAAAATAAGTTGAAATTGTGCAAACTGACTTTTAGCAAACGCACAGACTATCGATTAACATACTCTGATAGGCCTAGTTACAGTAGGACTGTAGAAGTTTTCTTTAAAAAATTCTCTATGGAGAAAATGAAATACTATGAAAATAAGTTTTAGTTATGACTTGTTTCCCGGCTAAGTCTAATTAGAATTGTATCAAATACAATGTGATTTTCGGTGATCGAGATCTAGCAGCTCATTTTTCCTCTTGGGCGAGCGGTCAGCTCATAGCTTATCCGCCCATGTAAACTCGCATAGACCAGCAAACCAATGAGAACGCGGGACAATGATGACGCTCCATAACAAAAGCGTGAAGGCGCAAAAGCTGCTGTAGATCAGCTTACCCGGAAGTCTCCGTAACTGGCAGATTTAAGGAAAATACCGTCGTTTGGCAAATAAATAAATTACGGACAGTTACGTACGCATTACCAATCATGTAGGCTTTATGGTACACATCAAACAAGGGATTTAATAGTAATTTATAATGTTAATATTAGTTGCCGAGTCCACGAATGGCTTGGGTATGCAGAGCATTCACAGCTTATATGGACCGCACGCCACTGGTATATTCCCCAACATTTGTAACAAAGGCCTAATTACCCCAATCCATAAAAACGGAGACAGATTTGACCCTAATAACTACCGTGGGATATGTGTAAACAGCAACCTAGATAAACTTTTCTGTAACATCCTAAACAGCAGACTAGCCCATTTTCTCAGAGACAAAAATGTCCTGAGCAAATGTCAAATTGGCTTCCAACCAAAATATCACACATCAGACCATATATACACTCTCCATACCTTAATCGATCAGCAAAACAGCCAAAACAAAAGCAAAATTTTCTCATGCTTTGTTGACTTCAAAAACACTTTTGTCTCTATTTGGCATGAAGGTCTTTTTCTTAAATTAATCCAATGCGGCATCGGAGGAAAAACATATGACATCATCAAATCAAATGTACACAAACAACAAATTTGCTGTTAAAATTGGTAACAAACACACAGAATTCCTCCCTCAGTGTCGTGGAGTGAGACAGGGCTGTCCTGCACTGATCAATATATACATAAACGAGTAAGGGAGGGCTCTGGATCAGTCTGCAGCACCTGGTCTTATTTTACTAGATACTGAAGTCAAATGCCTCCTGTTTGCTGATGATCTGGTGCTGCTGTCTCCCGCTAAAGAGGGTCTACAGCAGCATCTAGACCTCCTGCACAGCTTCTGTCAGTCACGGGCCCTGTCAGTTAACCCCAAAAAAGACAAAAATAATGATTTTCCAAAAAAGACCCAGCCGCCAAGAACAACATCATAGTTTTAAATTAGACAACATGCTCCTTGAGCACACGCAGAACTACACTTACCTTGGCATAAATATTAGCAACACAGGGAATTTTAACAAAGCTGTGAATGACCTGAGAGACAAGGCACGGAGAGTTTCTTGCGCTATTACAGTTTTTCTCGATTGCTTAAACACAATAACCAGGCTTTTGAACTAAAATTTCAAAACCATAACACCATTTATCAAAAGGCACACCCATTTCCCTAAACTATAAACACTATTCCCCTGTTTTGACACATGAGTCAGATTTGTTGAACTGTCACTGCAAAACTCTAAAGACAAATCTCTTCATTTCTCATTGCCTACACCATGTTGTCATTTAAGCCGTGCACACACTTAACGATTGTAAGGCCGATTATGAATGTAAATTGATACTTATGACTGATCGCGCTCAAACGCGTCCAGTCGCGTTCAGTCTGCGATTACAGTCGGTGTTCAAATTCCATGTGTAAGTATTTAAATCTGCTTCAGTCGCAGGAAACAATCGGTATGTGTGTTCAGTTCAGTCTTAGAATGTTTCAGCTAATCGTTAGGTGTGTCCCCGGCTTTAGAGAGCACTAGCATTCAATATTGTTCATAGCATAGCTTGAGCTCAATTAGCACACAGTTACCCATGTGGAAACACTAAGAGTCAAAATTTATCACACACCAATCAGAACCTTCAATAGATAGATAAAAGCGCCCAAGTCAGTCAGGAGGAGGAGGGCGGCGAGGAGGAGGAGCGCGGCGAGGTGGAGGAGGAGGAGGAGGAGGG
>RJVU01060056.1:66232-149654 GCA_003731715.1 Anabarilius grahami
GAGGAGGAGGAGGAGGAGGAGGAGGAGGAGGAGGGCGGCGAGGAGGAGGAGGAGGAGGGCGAGGAGGAGGAAGAGGAGGGCAAGGAAGAGGAAGAGGAGGGCAAGGAAGAGGAAGAGGAGGGCAATTTTCTAATTGCCGTATGTCGTCATCTATCAACATTTAGCGTCATATATATATGGCATTAAAAAGCATTAAATTAGATTTGATGAAACCTGTAGAAACCCTGGACTATGAGGGAAGCTGGGCGATGAGTTCAGCCAAACTTAAGTTGCTTCACCGTCGCCTCGATCATAAGAACCTTCAGGGAGGAAAACAGTTTGGCGTACCTCAGTGTACTCTACTGTAACTATTGCCTTACAGATAGAGTTTCTGTCTGCTTCCATTTTGTAAAAAAGGTGTGTTACAGTTACAGTAATCAGTACTTCTATTTTTGTAGGACACAGAGACGATGGAATGGAAGAAGCCTGACTAGACATTTCAGTTGATGCGTGCCAAAACACCCAACAGAGACTCTGCAGACCGAACTATGCAAAGTTTTGCTACGAGTACAGCGCAAAACCCCAAATAATGCCTGCAGAGCAGAATTAGGATTGTACCACTTATAATCACAATTAAAAAAAGGGGCATTCAATTCCATACCCACCTAAAAAATAGTGATAAACAGACCCTCCATCACAAAGCCCTGAACTACTAAGAGCTAACACCAGAAAGAAACGCCCTCGGCCAATTGGTCTTAGACCTGATTACACAAACCACAACATGTCTGACTGAAAATAAAAACTTAGCCAGACCAAACCAAATAATTAAAACACAAAAAGAAAAATACCTAAAACACTGGAAAGACGCAACAGCCCTACAAAGTAAATTGGAATGCTATTTGGCCCTAAACAGAGAATATGAATTGGCAGGATACCTGAGTACAGTGAGCGACCCTAAACTTAGAAAAGTCCTGAGCATGTACAGACTCAGTGAACACAATCTCACCATAGAGACATGCAGACACAGACTGTCACAAGTGAGGCTTCCTCCCCCGCACCACCGGAGGGAGCCTTCACCGGAATATTGAACTTACCATCATTCGGACTACGTTTCCCATAGGCCCTCATTCCTGGGACTGATTGCGCACACACCTGCACCACATCACACTCACACTATTTAAGCAGCGCACACACATACACACTGCGAAGTCTTGATTTGCCCCGGTGATCATTTCTGAGCGTGACAGTGCCATGGCTTGTCGGACAAAGCAACAGTAACTAAGGGGGGCGGGTCTTTGCGAAGGGTCAATTGTGAAAAACTGTAAAAACTGTTTTAATAAGAGACAAATAGGCAACACTTTACAACAAAGTTCATTAGTTAACATTAGTTAACTACATTAACATGAACTAATAATGAACTGCACTTTTACAGCATTTATTAATCTTGTTAACACTCTGAGGTCTGACGGTCACGCCGGCGATACACCGCGGTTTTTTTCTTACCAGTGTGAAAGAGACTCAAAATACTCCGTCAATGTTGCACATACAATTAAGAGTTATACACCATTTTAATCTGTGGAATATCTTCTTTCATTTGTGTACACTAGGGGTGCAACGGTTCAAATTGCTCACGGTTCGGTTCGTATCACGGTTTTAGGGTCACCGTTTCGGTACGGTTCGGTATGTTCTATGTTTAGGGAAAATAGGACTACTGTCAAATAAAAATAAAGAAAATAAGAACAAACAATCAAACTACAAGCAACATCACAAATAAGTACAATAAAGCAAATATTCAAATAAAATAAACAGTGCTTTTCAGGTTTTTCAGGTATCTAACAGTAGTTTTCAGGTACAGAAAATGGATAAAGTAATCAAATATAAAATAACACTGCATATTATCTTTACTGTATAAAATAAAGATTAATCATTATTGAAGTTACAAAAACTACTCAATCAAGAGCAGTGAGTGATTTCTTTGTTATTTGTTGTTTGATTTAACATTATAAACAGGCAGAAGGAATAGTTTTTTTCCCTTTAAGACATGCACGATCCAGTACATATGCTGTTACACATGCGCTGTCTTTCTCGACTAATATACGTTCACTTAAGACATAACCGACTATGTTTGCTATAGGATACTCGCCAAGACGGGCATGTTGACATCATTTTTGTATGAATTTGTCCGCTGAAGCGCAAGACTTAAAAGAGAACTCCGTATTTGCGCGCTGACTGAAATAAGCGTGTGCGCGCTTCGGATGAGCGCACACACAAATCTTCTCACAGCTCGCGTGAGTTCTCTTTCGTGTCGTGTTCTTGAAGGTTTAAATCAGCAAGGCTTAAATGAGTTTAGTTTAAACACAGATAGCAACGTGTGCTGTTCAGGTCTCACCTGCGCTCGCGAGCTATCAACACCCGGGTGATGACGGCGTAAATGACTGGACATTAGAGCATACGGCACTCGCAGTGAACAGTTTACAAAGAGTGACTGTTTTGTCCACGATTTTTGATTATCGTTTTGTGCTTCCATCGACTGAAACATACATTATCTGAACTCTGTCTGTCTGTTTTCCATGTTGCTATTTTAAATAAACAATATTAACCAATAGATGCGTCGTCATTAGAGATGGACCGCGGTCCAAGTGCGTACCGAACCGTAAGTGGAGAACCGTACGGTTCGATTTTTTACCGAGAACCGTTGCACCCCTAGTGTACACTCAGAGTAAAAACAAAATGTTGTGCTTTTTGTAAAATAAAGAAAACTAACATGATGCGTGATCTCTCGTCTCCCTCTGAACGAACTCCAATCTGATAGTTCTCAGAAAATTAACTGTAACTTAGTGAATTCTAATGACAAAAAAATTACACTTATGTCAAAAGAAACGTTGAGATGTCAGCTTTTAAATCGTGTAAGTCAAATCGAAAACAAACCTTCTGTGTTTATGTAATCTGTATGAAAAGAGAGCCATGTCAGAAGTCCGTGATTCAGCTCATTATCCGCTAATGCGGCCACGCCCACGGAGGGAGCGCTATTCAGACGCAAATTCAGTCAATACATGCAGACATAGTTTCAATCGTGTATTTATTATCTTGAAAAGTGTTTATCTGGATGTTAAAGCCATGGATAGGGAGCTCTAGAAGACATGCAGTTAGTTCCTGGTTCTTCTTCCTCTTTATATGGATTTGTGTACCAAAGGTGTACAGAGCGCCCTCCGGCTGCAAGTATGAATTGAAAACACCATTCCTGAAATGTCCTCTTCTTCTTTAGAATAATTTGTGGACTAAAGGTGTACAGAGCGCCCTCCGGCTGCAAGTATGAATTAAAAAACACAGTATCCAGCACTCATAGTGATGAGAATAAATATAGAATAAATATTACTCCTCTGTATAGAAATTTGACATAAACATATAAGAATCATCAATATTTCTCCAAATGTGCATGCTTTTAAGCTAAAAGCCTATATGAAATGCCATAGAGGTAACATAATTGTTCAGACACTTTGCATCACAGAAATACATTATATTTTAAAGAATAAAATAGAATACCATTATTTTAAATTGAGCTGAGACATGATTACAGAGGGTTTTTTCACAGCCTACGTGACTGAAAAAGCTCATTAATATGCAAGTCATTTCAGCTCATTACAATTCAAATCTTGTCTTCTCAGGTGTAAATGAGCCATTATTCATGATGAGTCACGCCTCCACGCATACTGTTTCTCTTGACAAAAAGTGTCTTACAAAAACTAAATCAATATATTGTTTTATATGAAGGAGTAGGCAGCATAATTTTTACATAATTCTGAAGCAAAAACTCTAGTCTACAACCTCCAATACCCAGAAGTCTTATGAACACAGATTTAATATACTTTTTTTGGCCTTATTTCAGTGACTTAAGTTTTTTGTTTTTTCAATAACCACGCATAAACGTTATTCCTTCAAAAATACAAACATGTACATACATGTTCCTCACATATTATGGTAGCCTAGTTTGTGCTGAATACAGTGTAATGACACTTGTGTCATTTATATGTTTATGAACAACTGAAAAAAGCACAAATGTCAGGGCATGTCAAAACTTCTCCAGGGCCCCAAAAATAGCAGTTCTCGGCCGCACAGAAGCAGACTGAGGCCATTAAACATGTCCTGCCCCGGCAGTCTGCTGCTGCCTCCACCCTGATGCCGGCCGCACAGCCTCAGTCTGCTTGTCGCCGAGGATGCCCGCCTGCGTCGTCCTCCGCCCCTGCTAAGTCGGCTAAGCAGCAGCCTACACCCGCCAGACAGCAGGGAGCCGGATGCGGCGCCCAGCCCGCTCAGAACCCAGCCAAGCCAGGTGGCAAGAGAACGAGGAAGCGGTCCTGAGACGGGCGACCTGGAGGAGAGGGATTCAGCTCTTCGGGAGATGATGCCCGCATCTCTCCCACCCCCGGAGGAGGACCGGGGGAATTTGTGTTTCGTCTTGTCCTGCCGCTGGCTCTCCGGTGTCCAGCGGTTCCCACTTTTTCACAAAAAGAGCAGTTTACCAATCCTCCAGGTCCCAAGAGGGCGCGGCTGTCAGTGCGCGAGGCCCTGCCTCGCCACTCTCAGCCCCCTCTCACTTCGCCAGCAGGTCCCAGTGTGATGGTTGAGGCCGCCTCCCATGTGCCGTCTCCCATGCACACTGCCACCTCGCAGAGTCAGACCCCACTTCGGGCCGCTATGCCGTCCGAGTTGGGTCCCAGTACTCTGCTTCGCTGCCCCACGCCCGATACGTCTGTGGTGCCTTTGGTCCCGCTGGCTCGGTGTCTGGAAGCCTGGATAGGTTTTCCCAGCCCGTCCCGCTGGCTTATTCGTACCATCAGACTCGGCTATGCGATTCAGTTCGCCCTGGCCCTGTCGCCCCGCGTGTTTACGAAGGTTGCGGAGGCAGCCATTGTTCCGCTCAAGGTTCGCATCCTCAACTACCTCGACGACTGGCTCATTCTGGCCAGTTCGCGGGAGCAGTTGTACGAACACAGGGACATCTGGTTGGGATTGATTCATATGAGGCCGCTTCAACACTGGCTTCACGGCCGGGTCCTGAGATGGTACGTTCCGTGTCCCTGTGACACCGAACTGCCGTCGCACCCTCACCTAGTGGTCGGACCCTTCGTTCCTGCAGGCAGGAGTTCCCCTTGAACAAGTGTCCAGGCATGCTGTGGTCTACACAGATGCTTCTGCCAAAGGGTGGGGAGCCACGTACAACGGGCATGCAGTATCAGGTCTGTGGACAGGGACTCAACTGCATTGGCATATCAATTGCCTCGAGTTGCTAGCAGTACGTCTTGCACTGGGCCGCTTCAAGGAGCTGTTGACAGACAAGCACGTACTGGTCCGCTCGGACAGCACTGCGGCCGTTGCGTACATCAACCATCAGGGTGGTCTACGCTCCCGTAGCATGTCACAACTCGGCCGCCATTTCTTGCTATGAAGTCAGAAGCAGCTGAGGTCACTTCATGCCATTCATGTCCCAGGCGTGCTCAACCGTGCAGCCGACGAGCTCTCACGGCAGCCTCCGCTTCCGGGCGAATGGAGACTCCATCCCCAGGTGGTCCAGCTGATTTGGCAGCGCTACGGGGCCGCACAGATAGATCTGTTTGCCTGCCAGTTGTTCTATTCCCTGACCGAGGGTACGCTCGGTACGGATGCTCTGGCTCACAGCTGGCCCCGGGGCCTACGCAAATATGCGTTTCCCCCAGTGAGCCTTCTTGCACAGCTCCTGTGCAAAGTCAGGGAGGACGAGGAGCAGGTCATGCTAGTGGCTCCGTATTGGCCCCGTCGGACCTGGTTTTCGGATCTGATGCTCCTCACAACAGCACCTCCTTGGCCCATTCCTCTGAGGAAGGACCTTCTGACTCAGAGATGGGGCACCCTCTGGCACCCGCGTCCCGACCTGTGGAAACTCTATATGTGGTCCCTGGACGGGAAGTGGAGATTCTAAGTGATCTTCCCCAGTCGGTTGTAGACACTATCACTTCCGCTAGAGCTCCTTCCTCAAGGAACCTCTATGAGTTGAAGTGGAACCTGTTCGTCGAATGGTGTTTCTCTCACCGAGAGGACCCCCGATCATGTTCGGTCAGGTCAGGTCTGTGCTTTCCAAAAAATTACGGAGTATTTTAAGTCTGTTTTACTGCAATGTGAAAAAAACCTGCAAAACGCGCCGGCGCGTTTTCAGACCTCAGAGAGTTAAAATACTCCGTCATTTTTTGTCATAGAGACATAAGTAATATAAATTGAAACTATAGAATATCTTCTTTTATTAGTATACACTATATACACAGAGTAAAAACAAAATGTTGTGCTTTTTGTAAAATAAAGAAAACTAACATGATGCGTGATCTCTCATCTCCCTCTGAACGAACTCCAATCTGATAGTTCTCAGAAAATGAACTGTAACTTAGTGAATACTAATCACAAAAAAATGACACTTATGTCTAAAAAAACGTTGAAATGTCAGGTTTTAAATCGTGTAAGTCAAATCAAAAACAAACATTCTGTGTTTATGTAATCTGTATGAAAAGAGAGCCATGTCAGAAGTCTGTGATTCAGCTCATTACCCACTAATGCGGCCATGCCCACGGAGCCAGCGCTATTCACAGGCAAATTCAGAGGCAACACATGCATACATCGTCTCAATCGTGTATTTATTGTCTTGAAAAGTGTTTATCTGGATGTAAAAGCCATGGTTAGCGACCTCTGGAAGACATGCAGTTAGATCCTGTTTTCTTTTCTTCTATAGATGAATTTTAGATGAGTTTTTGTTTCTTTAGCGCCCTCCGGCTAAACATATGAGAATCCAATATTTCTCCAAATGTGCATGCTTTTAAACTAAAAGCCTATATTCAGACTCTTTGCATCACAGAAATACATTATATTTTAAAGTATAATATAAAACCATTACTTTATATTGTAATAATATTTTTCTGTATGTTTCATATACCATGATGAGCTTGAGACATCACAGAAGGTTTTTTTCACAGCCTACCTGACTGAAATGTCTCATTAATATGCAAGTCATTTCAGCTCATTACTATGCAATTCTTTTGTCTTCTTAGGTGAGAATGACCCATTATTCATCAATATTCATGATGATTCACGCCTCCACGCATACGGTGTTTCTTGGCAAAAAGTGTCTTATAAAAACTAAATCAATATATTGTTATAAATGAAAGAGTAGTCAGCATAATTTTTACATAATTTTGAAGCAAAATCTGTAGTCTACAACCTCCATTACCCTAAAGTATTGTAAACACAGATTTACTATATTGGCCTTATTTCAGTGACTTGAGTTTTTTGTTTTTTCAATAACCACGCATAAATGTTATTCCTTCAAAAACACAAACATGTACATACATGTTCCTCACATATTATGGTAGCCTAGTTTGTGCTGAATACAGTGCAATGACACTTGTGTCATTAATATGTTTATGAACAACTGAAAAAAGCACAAATGTCAGGGCATGTCAAAACATCTCCAGGCCCCAAATCAGCCTCAGACTCCAGAGGGTTAATATTTGTTATATCTTTTTAAAATGTTGTAATTTTACTCTTAAGGATGCCTACTACTGCTGGTTTACATTTTCTAACAACCAGGATCATGTTATGATCGGACAAACCTGTCAGAAGATTATATATTTTTTTACCCTTTCAGGTTTGTTTGTAAATGCCAGATCAATAAGAGTTTTACTTGTTTTTGTTATCATTGTTGAACTTTTTATTAACTGGCTGAATTTATGTTTGGCTGTAATTGGTTTCAGTTTTTGCTTTATTTATGTTTATGTTAAAATCTCCAAATAAAATTGTTTCAGTACATCAATTTGATAGTTGTATAGTATTGTACTGAATATTAGTATAATGGTAGTATATAGTAGTAGAATGTCTGTATATTCAGCACTTGCATACTGTGAAAATACAGTAACCCAACTGCAAAAGCCAAATAGGTCAAAAAACTCTAAATGAAAAGCATGTTACAGTACAGTTGCACAAAAGAGTTGTGCGAACTGCAAAATCAAGGTCAATGAGAGATTCATTCTGCCTCAGCATCACATCTTCATATTGAGTCTAGCCTGAAGACTAGAGCTAAGAGCTAAATACACGTTAACATCACAGGCAGTATTGTCTCTTACCAGGCAAAGGGAAAAATCCTCAGGTATGCCAGATCTAGCCTCGACAACACTGTCCACACCTTGCTCTTTCTCATCCTCATCCTCTTCCTCCTCTCCCTCTTAAATTGTTTCCATCCATTGTTGGTATCAACATTAAGTGCAACATTTTGAGTCAATTTTGGCACTCTGAACTGACTTAGTTGGGGGATTCATGTGGATACAATTTGTTCTCATTTGCAGCAAAGATTGTATTTTTTGCGTTGACTAAGGATTTATGGAGTGGACCAGAAAATCATGTGGTTGTTTTATCAGGCAGTTATAGAGAGCATAATCAGATATGGCATTACGGTATGGTTTGGTAACCTTACATTTCAGGTAAAATCTAAGCTTGCACTCTTGGTAAAAATATCGATGAAGACCACTGGGAGAAAGGGCCATTTGTCCCTTGAGCCATTGTATGAACATTCTGTTCTTAGAGAAGCACATACAATCTTAGCTGATCCATTGCATGTACTGCATACAGACTATGAATTCTTTCTTAGAAGGTACAGAGTTCCAATGTGTAGGTATAATTGGTTTAAGAAGTATTTTATACCTATTTCAATTAAAATGTTAAATGATGAATGAATGTTATTTTATTTTACTATTTTTGTATTGTTGATTTTTTTTTTTTTATATAATGTTTTTAATGATTTTGTCAATATAAACACCTTGAGTCCAACACAAATTTCCCCTTTGGGGACAATAAAGTGTATTTCAATTTCAACTTCTAGTACAGTTGGTTTGGTCACATCATTAGAAATAAATGTGAACAATTTTGAGCCATTGTGTGTAAACGATGACAACTGTGTTTTAGTTGAGTTTAACTTTTGCCTGCCTGTGATTAGCATTTGAAACATAAGTGCATCACAGTGCAAAATGTGTTTTAATTAATGAGAATGTGTTTAGAGTTTTGCAAAAAAAGAGTGCATGAGATTTGCAAACTGATTTGCAAACCTGAACTTATTTAAAGCTTCTGTCTCAAAGTAGACTGGTCTCTCAAAGCGATCCCCAATTCGTCGGTTCACTTCTGACGTAACGTTGAACATGACTGACTGAAAGGGAACTATCAGAGATGCTGCTGCTTTTCATAACCAAAGCCCTAAGGGATAGTCTGGACAGTAGATGGATTCAGTTACTTAAAACAGTGGTTCTCAAACCTGTCCTGGAGTACCACTAGCCCTGCACATTTTGTATGTCTCCCTCATCTATCACACCTGATTCAACTCATGAGCTCATTAGTAGAGAGTACAAGACCTGAAATGGGTGTGTCAGATATAGGGAAACATACAAAATGTGCAGAGCTGGTGGTACTCCAGAACGTGTTTGGGAACCACTGACTTAAAACATAGAACCGATTTCTGTTCCACCTCCACATTTTAGACTGAATGCCTATAGTTTTTTATTGTTCTATTCATGCCATACTCAGAATCTGATAGGTATCTGTAGATGGACAGATCCCCAGCAAAGATGATCAAAACAATTGTGAAAGATAACATTCATTTTCGCTCATGGCAAAAGTAAAAAATGAGAACAGAAGTGTGCTAAGGGCGTCTCAACTCTCTGTATTTAATGGTCATTGCATGTGAATTGCATCAATTGGTGAAGAATGGGATTCTGATGATGTGGAAGAATTTTCTCAGAAGACAGCAAGAAAAATAAGGACATTTTTAATTTTTTTTACTGAGACAAAGGTTTGTAGTTTTCTGTTCCTATCTGCCTAAGTGGTTTGCGATTGTAACTCTTTGTCATTTAAACTGCTAAATTTAACTTAATCATCAGAATTGATACCAGTGTTATAGTGGAACGAGCTTATTTTGATATTATCTATCACGTTAGCTTTTAATCTAATCTAAAATTTTGCTAGCCTGTTACATTTTCATTCGTGCATACAGTTCCTTTTCTCTCTTGCACTCTATCATTTACAAACCCATCAAACAACTGGCAAGTTGGAATCAATCAACAAGCATGGCGAGTCATCTCCTGTTGTTGCTTGCACTGCTTGCGACATGTTTAGCGTAGCCGCCTCTGTCAGCAGCGAGGGGTTTACATGGAGCAAAGGCTTTAGATTAAACTTTGGATGCCGCTAGCTTAGAGAGCCCCCGCAGCAGGGCAACTTGGTGACTGTGAGACGCCATTGTCACAGGACAAAACACCGCTATTCAGTTCTTAGCACTGCATTTGACACTTTCAACCACAACATTCTTTTGAATAGGCTCAAAAATTAAGTTGGCATTAGTGGAATTGCATTGGAATGGTTCAAATCTTACTTATCTGACCATCATCAATTTGTAGTAGTAAAGGAAGATGTACCATACCGATTATGGAGTATAAGCTTAGTATGGAGTAATGCAAGTCTGAGCACTAGGACTGTTGCTTTTCACTCTGTACATGCTACCCTTGGAAGATATCATTGTGAAACATGATATTAGTTTTTACTGTTATGCTGATGCTGTAATACCCAGCCCTATATTTCTTTGCGGCCTGACGAAACATACCATTTCATAAAACTAATGGAATGCATAGCTGCATTTCCTACTACTAAAAAAAAAGAGGTTTTAATTATTGGACCAAAAACCTCAGCACATAATAACCTAGAATACTACCTAACACTTGATGGCTGCTCAAGTCTATGTCGTCAGTTTGGAACCTGGGTGTGCTATTTGATAGCAATCTTTGATTTGAAAGCCACATTTCGAACATTTGTAAAACTGCATTTTCCATCTTAAAAAATAAAAAAATAAAAATTACAACATATGACCTCGATGTTGAATGCAGAAGATAATTCATGCATTCATGACCTCAAGGCTAGATTATTGTAATGTTGTACTGGGTGGTTGCCCTGCAGGCTTAATAAACAAACTTGAGCTGGTCCAAAATGCAGTTAGAGTTCTTACAAGAACCAGAAAGTATGACCATATTTGCCCAGTTCTGTTAGCACTGCATTGGCTCCCTATTACAGTTTTTTTACAACAAGCTAACAAGCGTTTACCAATAGTTTTTCTAAACTCTTAACACAGCAACACACCTACTTCAAACAATTGGCCAAATAGTTAATTTCCTGCCCAAACCATATTTTGTTAAATACAAACTCTACATTTCAAAATGCTAAAAACCTTTTTCTGCATATACTAACTCTATCAAAACACAGCAAACCCAATTCAAAATGTAAAAAGAAAAAGAAAGTAACAGCAAAATTGCTCAGGGCAGCCACTGGTCAAATGGGTCCCCTATGCACAACTTCAGTTGCCCCCTTGGTCGAAATCTCTTTCTGAGGTGGAGTGGGATGTTGATGGTGGGATGGTGTCCCCTTGGTAGTTGGTGCCCTACACAGACTGCATACTCTGCATATATAGAACAGTGGTACTGGAATCGTTGTAGTAAAAGCTTTACATGAAGCTTTTACTGAAATGAAAACATGAAATTGCTTCATTGATCAACAACAAATCCAACATACATGGCCTTTGGTTACTATGGAAGCTTTTTTCTGCCACAGAAAACAGACTTTGTTTTCTAACAATTGCGAGTTTACATCTCACATTTCTGACTTTTTTTTCTTAGAATTGTTAGATATAACTAGGAATTGAGAGGGTAAAAAAGTCAGAATTGTTAAATAAAAAGTCACAATTACCTTTTTTGTATTTGTATATAAAAGCATAGAGATTCTCCTTGTCCTGATCCAACTACTCCTCTCCTTCATCTATTCTTCTCCCTCACACAGACATTATTTTATTCTCTCTGCTCCTCTGGGTTGTTCTGCATCCACATTGAACAAAAACTATTCAAAGAGTCCTATTTTATTGTATGCCCATATATTGAAAAGAACTTCAACACCTGACTATGCCTCCAACAGAGATTGGAATCTGCTATTTCTCAAAATTTCAGTGATATGCTACTTGAAATGCTTATCAATTGTTTCAATGTTTGTTTTATTTATTTTTTCAATACTTTTGAGCTGCTTTTGTTGCAGAAGTAGTGGCTTTATACTATATTTAAAGATTGGAATATTAGGTCTTCATTTCTGACATGCTGTGTTTAAGCATTTGTAAATATTAGTCAACATTAGTTAACTACCTTAGTTAATGTGAACCAATAATGAATTGCACTTATACAGCATTTTTTTTTAAATTAATTTATAATTATATATTTTTTAATCTTTGTTAATGTTAATTTCAACATTTACTAATAAATTATTAAAATCTTGTTAACATTAGTTAATGCACTGTGAACTAACATGAACAAACAATGAACAACTGTATTTTCATTAACTAACGTTAACGAAGATTAATAAATACAGTAACAAATGTATTGCTCATTGTTAGTTCATGTTAGTTAATACATTAACTAATGTTTAACTAATGAATCCTACTGTAAAGTGTTACCGCTGTGTCTGACTAGGGACAAGGCGTGGGGTGATGACATCATCGTTTCTCAAAATATACCGATTGGCTGTACACTTGAAAACGCAAGGGTGTTGTTTTCAGATTTATCCACTCTGGGACCCGGTTTCAAAAAATAGCGGTTTCAGGCTCCCAAAACGCCAGATCTGCCTGGACGAAACAACTATACGATACAAAATGTTTGCGTATACAGCCAAGCGCATCTCCGTGTGGACAGGCTCTAAATCTAGACTAAAAAGACATCTTTAACCTGGCATACACATAAACTATCACAATTCAATAATTCAAATCCTTTAAAAGATTGGCAGGCTGCATAAATTAGGTCAACCAGAATCAGGAACCCTTCCCATAATATCCAGTTTACTTGTTACATCTTGAGAATAATGGCATCTATTCTGTCTGTCTCATTCTTATCCCAAGGTTACCATAGTCAGCCGGATTCATTCTGTATCCAGACCAGATGGTGGACCTGCTCCTAGAGATGGACTAAAACAGCTTCGAATGTCAGCGGAGACCATGACAACTGAAGGAGCCCTAGAGATAGACTGCCTTTGAAGACCTCATCAACTAGACAGCCATCTGCACAGATCCTCAGCGAAGACCATGAAAACAGACAAGTCCTCTGCACAGACCCTATGGCCAGCTTCAACTCCCCTCACACCAAATTCTGGATTATATCAATCCACAATCTGAATTTTGATGCAGCCTGGAATTAAACCACCCCATGTTTGTTCGTCTGGTTTTTCCCAAGGTTTTTTTCTCCAATTAAATGTCATCACCCCTCCTATCTTCTCCTATCTGCCTCGCTGCCGAATGGTTTGCGTCTGTAGCTCCGTATAGCTTTGTTTTTAATCTATTTACTATCATTGCTTTTTGTTTATATCATCATTACCATATATCTGATATTGTCTAATATTGCCTATCAAATTAATCTGACGTCGCTAGCTTTTAATCTAAATCGCTATCACAACGCGTTAGCATTTTGCTAGCCTGTTAACTTGTCATCCGTGCCTACCCTCTTTTTCTCTCGCGCGCTTCTTTTTCTATGAGTCCATCAAACAACTGTGGTAAGTCGGATCAGTCTACAAAAACAGTGAGTCATGTCATCTTTCCCTGTTATCATTACTTGCACTGCCTGTCACATGCTTAGTATAGCTTTCTCTGTCAGCGGTGAGATTTACACATGTGATAAATGCAGGGAGATAGTCAGGCTGACGGAGAAGATTTCAGACTTAGAGACAACATGTATCCAAACTTTAATTGAGGATAGTAAGAATGCTAGGGCTTTAGATACTGTTTTGGATGTGACTAGCTTACATTGTTCAGTTCAGGCTGTAGAGCAACTGAGTGACTGAGATGGCATAGTCGTGGGGCAAAACACCACTCTTCCGTTCCGCTTAGAACATCAAACAGGTTCTCCCCACTCAGTGACGCTGAAAATCCTGTTGAAAGTGCCCTAGTTATTGGCGATTCTATGACACGGAATGTGAAAATAGAGACACCAGCCACCATAGTCAAATGTTTGTCGGAAGTGCTGGTTAATGCTAATCATAAATACTCTAAGATTATTATTCTCATCAGCACTAATGATGTTCGACTTCGCCAGTCGGAGATCACTAAAATGAACATTAAAGAGGTGTGTGAACTCGCAAGTATGATGTCAGACACCGTAATTTGCTCTGGACCCCTTCTTGTTTGTCGGAGTGATACGATACTTTGCAGACTATCATCACTCAATGGCTGGCTGTCTAAGTGATGTCCGCAGAATAATATAGGGTTCATAGACAATTGGAAAAGTTTTTAGGGCAGACCTGACCTGTTGAAAAGAGATGGTATGTATCCCTCCTGGGATGGTGCCACTCTTCTCTCTAGTAATATGGCACATATATGGGATCAGATTCCTGCCAATAGTATTGCGGTCACGGATCAAAAATAATAAGCGTGAATCAAAAATTTAAAAACACATGTAAAAATATATAGCACAAACTTAAAAAAATTATGCAAAATGATCAGAATGGCAAAGAACGTGGTCACGGATCAAAATATAATAAGCGTAAATCGAAAAATTAAAAGCACATTTAAAAAATTAACAAGCATGAATCAAAACTTTAAACACATTAAAAATGATATTGCACAAATCTTAAACTTGTGTTTATGTGTTCTTAAAAGTTGTTTTCCTTGTTTTTATTACTCTTTTCTTTCTGCTCTCTTACATTTTCTGCTCATATTTTACTCTTTTGTGCGCTTGTGCTGTTTTTCTCTTTGCTCTTCTTTCTACGTTTTTCTCTTGCGTTCCCAAATGTTGCAGTTCGAGTTTCATGTAAATTAGGCTGAGCTTAAGCGCCACCATTGGTCCACTAGTTCCACTAGCTCCTCCTCTAGCCAATCAATCGAAGAGAGGGAGATGACATCACTTCAATGCGACTCATGGCTACTGATGCTCACACTCATACAGGAGAAGATAACATCACAGCTGGCAATTTCCTAGCTGGGGTAAAATCTTTCTGTGGCAGGACACCGTTATAATGTATATGTACCTGCAACTCGACCTGTCACCGGTATATACGTCTACCTGGACAATCTTTTATTGTTAAATTCACCATCCTAACGACAACCTGTCACAGTTGTGCCTGTCTGACAATCCATCATTGTTATATTCATCTTTAATGCATCTACCACTGGACTTGGCACCGTGAAACGCAGCGTCCACCATGCAGCGGCCTCACAATGTCACTCTTATGTGTGCCTGGCTCGTCTATCTATACCTGTGATGTTACTGTTAGATATTTTTAGTATTCATACAATAATATTATTAATAATAATAATAATATGCTTGCTGTCTATTTTATTCCTGTCTTTTGCACAAGAGAATATAACATATGAAACCTACCTTACTAATATATTTGCTCGTGAATTACATTTAAAGTAAGATATGCCATGGCAATTGTTTAGAATAGTAGTTCCCAAACTGGGATACGTGAGGTGACAGAGGGTGTACGCGAACAAAATGTAGAATTTTGCCGTTCATTTAATTCTTCCCTACATTAAAATAACATGAAAACCGATCATGTATTTTCTAACAGGCACAATATGCCATATGACATCCAATCAAAATACCACATCTTTTGTGGTCAAATCTGACAGAGTTCATTTCCATATGCAGCGCGCATATGGGTGCATTACACAGTAGGTTGTGTCCAGAGTCTGCTGCCTGAGCAAATCGCACTACATACTGCCATTCTATAGATTTAGCACTTACTAGCATGAAGAACAATAGCCTGGCACAAAAGGGGCATAAATATCAATTTAAGATTCAAACTCTTGATACAAAACATAGCCTACCTTTTGTGAGTTCTTGTTTTTAATGTTGATAACATTATACGAGCAAGAATGCAAATCCAAATATCCACACAACAGTTCAACAAACAAAGGGATAATATTAACCCTCTGGGGTCTGAGGATTTTTGGGGCCCTGGAGAAGTTTTGACATGCCCTGACATTTGTGCTTTTTTCAGTTGTTCATAAACATATAAATGACACAAGTGTCATTACACTGTATTCGGCACAAACTAGGCTACCATAATATGTGAGGAACATGTATGTACATGTTTGTATTTTTGAAGGAATAATGTTTATGCGTGGTTATTGAAAAAACAAAAAACTTAAGTCACTGAAATAAGGCTTGTGTTCATAAGACTTCTGGGTATTGGAGGTTGTAGACTAGAGTTTTTGCTTCAGAATTATGTAAAAATTATGCTGCCTACTATATGTGCATGCTTTTAAGCTAAAAGCCTATATGAAATGCCATAGAGGTAACATAATTGTTCAGACACTTTGCATCACAGAAATACATTATATTTTAAAGAATATAATAGAATACCATTATTTTAAATTGAGCTGAGACATGATTACAGAGGGTTTTTTCACAGCCTACCTGACTGAAAGAGCTCATTAATATGCAAGTCATTTCAGCTCATTACTATTCAATTCTTTTGTCTTCTCAGGTGAGAACGATCCATTATACAGTGTTTGTTCTGTTTTTGTTAGTTTTTCCTGTTTTTTGTTTTTCAAACACCATCAGTTTTACCAGGGATGAACTGCTGAACATTCGGCAGTACACACCACAAAATCTTTTACCGGATTTCGATTATTCAGACGTTTTGTTGAATGTTGTAGTCGGCGGAGCGGCAGCGCTGTTTAGACGCTTCAGGACGCGCAGACAGGGAAAGCGCGCCGGCGCCCTCGTGAAGCTCAGACAGCGTGGATTAAGAACGCCGCTGCCCAGCATCCATCTGGCGAATCTCCGCTCTCTGCCCAACAAAACGGACGAACTCCTTCTGCTCTCCCAGACAAATAAGTATTTTTCGAACTCGGCTGCTCAGTGCTTCACGGAAACTTGGCTGAACTACGCCATTCCGGACAGCGTGTTAAGTTTGCCGGGCTTTCAGCTGTTTAGATCAGATCGCGACGCAGAACCAACGGGGAAATCACGCGGCGGCGGGGCGTGCTTTTACATCAACGAAAGGTGGTGTTCAGATGTAACTGTGTTAAAGAAGATGTGCTGTCCAGATCTTGAAACACTCTTCATTAACTGCAAACCGTTCTATTCGCCGCGGGAGTTTTGCTCATTCATTCTGGTGAGCGTCTACATTCCTCCGCAAGCGCACGTGAGCTCGGCTTTACAGATACTCGCTGATATGATCACAGAGAGTGAGCAACAACACCCGGACTCTGTTCTAATCATTCTCGGGGACTTTAATAAAGCGGTTCTCTCACGTGAACTTCCAAAATACAGACAGCATATTACTTGTCCCACCAGAGACAGTAATACACTGGATCACTGTTACACAGCAATAAAGGATGCATATCACTCTGTCCCACGGGCAGCTTTGGGGCTCTCTGATCACTGTCTAGTTCATCTCATACCGACCTACAGGCAGAAACTGAAATCAGCTAAACCTGCAGCAAAGACTGTAAAGAGATGGACCACCGAAACAGAGCGGGCTACAAGCCTGTTTCGAATGGACTGATTGGAGTGTTTTTGAAGCTGCTGCCACCGATCTGGACGAGCTCACAGAGACTGTTACATCATATATCAGTTTTTTGTGAGGATTTGTGCATTCCTACATAGACTCATCTAACTTACAACAACGACAAACCCTGGTTCACTGCAAAACTCAGCCAGCTCCGTCAGGCCAAAGAAGATGCTCGCAGAAAAGGGGACAGAGTCTTGTACAAACAGGCCAAATAACACACTGGAAAAGGAGATCCGAGTGGCAATGAGAAATTATTCCGACAAACTTCGGAATCAGTTCTCTTCTAATGACGCAGCTTCAGTGTGGAAAGGTCTGAAAGTCATCACCAACTACAAGACACCATCCCCCAGCTCTATGGAGAATCAACGACTGGCAGACGATCTGAACGAGTTTTATTGCAGGTTTGAGAAATCACTATTCACACCTCCAACAACCCCCCTCTCCCCCACTCCTCCACTTCAGTTCAGTGAAAATGATGTGCGCCAGGTCTTCAGAAAGAACAAGAGAAGAAAGGCACCAGGCCCAGACAGCGTTTCACCAGCCTGTCTGAAAACCTGCGCCGACCAGCTGGCCCCCATCTTCATACAGATCTTCAACAGATCACTGGAGCTTTGCGAAGTCCCCTCATGCTTCAAACGCTCCACCATCATCCCCGTCCCAAAGAAACCCAAAATTACTGGACTAAATGACTACAGACCTGTGGCTCTAACGTCTGTGGCCATGAAGTCATTTGAAAGACTGGTTCTGGCTTATCTGAAGGACATCACTGGACCCTTACTGGACCCCCTGCAGTTTGCTTACCGAGCAAACAGGTCTGTGGATGATGCAGTCAATATGGGACTGCATTATGTTCTCCAGCATCTGGACAGACCAGGGACTTATGTGAGGATCCTGTTTGTGGACTTCAGCTCTGCTTTTAACACCATCATCCCATCACTCCTCCAGCCCAAACTAACTCAGCTCTCCGTGCCCACCTCTGTCTGTCAGTGGATCACCAGCTTCCTGACAGACAGGCAGCAGCTAGTGAGGCTGGGAAAATTCTCATCCAGCACCCGCACCATCAGCACCGGCGCCCCTCAGGGCTGTGTCCTCTCCCCACTGCTCTTCTCCCTCTACACCAACGACTGCACCTCTAAAGACCCCTCTGTCAAGCTCCTGAAGTTTGCGGACGACACCACAGTCATCGGCCTCATCCGGGACGGAGACGAGTCTGCTTACAGACTGGAGGTTGAACAGCTGGCTGTCTGGTGCAGTCTTAACAACCTGGAGCTCAACACGCTCAAGACAGTGGAGATGATCGTGGACTTCAGGAGAAACCCCCCTGCTCTCCCCCCACTCACCATCATGAACAGCACTGTGACTGCAGTGGAGTCATTCAGGTTCCTGGGCACCACCATCTCACAGGACCTGAAGTGGGACATTCACATTGACTCCACTGTGAAAAAGGCCCAGCAGAGGTTGTACTTCCTTCGCCAGCTGAGGAAGTTCAACCTGCCACAGGAGCTGCTGAAACAGTTCTACTCTGCCATCATTGAATCCATCCTCTGCACTTCAATTACTGTCTGGTTCAGCTCAGCTACCAAATCTGACCTCAGAAGACATCATTGGCACAACCCTCCCCACTCTCCAAGAACTGTACTTATCCAGAGTGAGAAAAAGGGCAAAGAAGATCACTCTGGACCCCTCACATCCAGCACACTCCCTCTTTGAACTGTTGCCATCTGGTCGACGCTACAGAGCCCTGAGCACCAGAACGACCAGACACAAGAACAGTTTCTTCCCTCAGGCAATCCATCTCATGAACACTTGACAAACACGGAACACACAACACTATTACACATTATTTACTTAAAACACTTATTTATATTTCAAATTTGCACACATAACTGTACATACAATTGTCTATATTATATATTGTTTTTTGCTTTTTTTTTGCACTTTGTCTATCTTGTAAATTTTTATATTATTATTTTATTCTTTTTATTATGTGTCTTGTCTTGTCGCTGTTACTCTGTTGCACTGTGGAGCTTCTGTCACTAAAACAAATTCCTAGTATGTGTAAACAACATACCTGGCAATAAAGCTCTTTCTGATAAAGCTCTTTCTGATTAAGACAGTGACCTACCGCCGATCTACTGACGGTTTTAGTATTTAAAATAATCACTTTTCACGTTTTTAGCATTGCATATTTCTTTATTGAACATTTTTTTATTTAAAATATTATTAATGTTGTAAAGATATTCATAAAGATTAAAAACTGCACTAGAAAGTAAATTTAGGCGGTAAATATTGTCCCTTAATGGAAAATTTACAATCTAAGTGGAAGAGAGGGGGTACGCAGAAGGATGGCAAATGTCTCAGGGGGTACTCCCACTGGTTTAGATCATTGTATATTGCTCGTAATTGTAAACTGTGCATATTTTGTCATCTATTGTTTTCCTGTAAACAGATTTATAGATTTTGTCTTCAATGTACAGTATGTCATTGACAAGGGTGTTGGTTTATGAATTTGATCACATTTTAACACTGAGATTATAAAATTATAAAGCTAAGCAATAGCCTTCACATCAGCAAGTGTTTTCCCCAATATTAGAGCGATTGCAAATGTTTATTGAGCTGTTGTATAAATCAATATAGCTATAAGTAAACTTTGAGTGTGTTTTTGCACTATTTTGATGAAAGGAGTATCAAAAAAAGTCACAGCAGAACAGCAGTGTTTCATTAATGAATTCCTGATTTGAACAAGGAGTTTGAATGAACTTTCCGCCACCTACTGGCCATTTAAATTCATATTTCTATAACATGGGCAATGTCGGTCCTGGAGTGCAGAGTTTAGCTTCAACCCTAATCAAACACACCGTAACCAGCTAATCAGTGTGTCTTCAGGATTATTAATACTATAGACAGATGAGTTTTTTTATTTTATTTTATCGGGGTTGGAGCTAAACTCTGCAAGACAGCGGCACTCCAGAACTGATGTTGCCGATCCCTGATCTATAATTTTGTTTTTATTTAAAACATTAATCTTATAGTATTGTGCAATTATGTAGTTATGTAAATAAACACAATATATGTGTGAATAAATCACTGCATATCAAATCCACCTGGTTTCTGTAGCTAACTATCTTCTCTGTAACACTATCGTAGTCAATGCAGAGATGATACATTCAGTCTTAGAATTAATTTACCTATGATCGTTTAACAACAATTAAGAAGTATATTAGCTACAGTAGCCTTAGCATATTAGCACCATGATCCAAGTAATATTTTAACACCAAATACTATATATTAGCCTATGAACATAAAGATTAACAATCATAAGTAGACTGCACAATAAAAAGAATATCTCAAAAAGAGGAATTCCCTTTCGAAGGGAACTCCACTCTGCGTTTGCAGTAAACGCATTGGGGAACGCCACGTGACCCAGGTGTCTGAAAGCACCAGGGGCGTAGCACCAAATTTTGGGCCCTGGGTACAAACCATCTTGCTGGGCTCCCGTACTGTGGTATTGCATTTTTATCATAAAAACACTTAAAATGTAAACAAAATAAGCCACACTCTGATTAATATATTTTTGTTTTATTGTCAAAAGTACTACTACTTACTGACAGTGGCGGCTGGTGCAAAAAATTTTTTGGGGGGCGCAAAAAAAAAAACTATTTATAAATTCAGGAATGAATAGGCTAATTGTTAAAAAAAAAACATTTAACAAGTGATATAATAATGTATCTTTACTGCTTATCTAAAAGATGGAAAATTCAGTATTTAAAGCTTGCCATAGGGCTGGGATCTAGAAAAAAAATCTGTATTTAATAAAAAAAATGTTATTTCATATCCTGCCCAATATTGGCCTAGAAACAATGATATAGCCTTCATATTGAAGGCTATAAAAACAAGATATGCTATATTATGTGCAAAAAAGGGATCAAATCACATTAGGCCTAGGCTATATTCTAAAATTGTAACTTTACAATCTAAAAACGAAATGTTTTTTAAAGCAGAAGTTAAATACACTAAACTAAAAATGAAAATAAATAAAAACAAAAGAACAGACTAATTATTATTATTATTATTTTGATTACCCTACAACAGTCACTTTACACAGTTACTGCTATCGTACAAATACACTTAGTTGTAGGTTCGAAATTCCACATATGGCATAATTATGATGTTCGCCAAAAAAAAAAAACAACAACAAATGTTTTTAGCAAAATGTATTTTACTCAGATTGAACTCCGTCTGTTTGGCGCGCATGCGCGTGGCGGCGCTCGTTCACGGAAGTTTGCGCTTGCTGAAGGCTCGTCCACGCCTGACTGCAAAAATGGAAATATTTTCACGACTTTCTAACATTTACAGATGGAGAATATGTCTGTGAAATGTAAGTTATGCACTGAGGAAATTATTGGATGTCACTTCAGCTTAAAAAAAATTATTAATAGAGTATGTTTGTTTCCACCAATCGCTGCACAAGTTAAGGTTACGTATGATGACGAAGGCACGTTAGTGCTAGCCCTCCCGGAACCCATAGAGAATGCATTGCAGTGTCTGCAGTTCGAAAAAAAAGCTTTTTGAATGGAAGTCTATGGGAGCACTCGGGGCAAATCTCGGCCAGACTGAAATCGCCCAAAAAGAGGCGGTGCTCCACAGAGCGTGACTCGACGCTGATTGGACTATATCCAGAGGCAGAACAACAGCCAAGCAGTGAAGCTAGCGTAACACTGTGGTTAAATGAGATTGAAAAATCCGTCCCTTTCTCACTTTGGTGGTGCGTTGCCCTTTTGCCATAATGAAGGAACCGCCCCTGCTTACTGAGATGTGCATTAAACTTAGAACAATCCTGTACTTAATGTAAGAGCGTGCGCGAGCTAATTTGCATAACAATGCTGTAAAATAGGAGCTAACGATCTGTGTTTTCGCGGGTGTTAGATTTTGACAATGGAGGGAAATATACAGTGTTTTCATGTAAACTTCTGACTCTGGGGAGAACTGCAGCAGGAGAGGAGACAAGCTGCGCAGCTGCCTGGAGTGGCAGTGTGTTGAGCTCTGTCTGCTTCTCACTCCGTTATTTAACCAGAAATATTGTTTGCTCGCTATGTAGGGTGTGATACTATAAAGTATTGGTATATTATTCAAATAGAGTACGAACATAAATGTATGCTATTCTACCTGGAGTAGATATTTATGTTAAAACAATGTCAATGCTCGATGATGCATTTGGAGCTCACCTTTCTTTTCAAAAAACTGAGTGAGCTGCTTGCCCTCATTTGCCTTTCTCTCTTTAATCTTCTTTTCTTTTCGTTTTGGAGCCCCTGATTTTCCTTTCTTAAGGAAAGACATGACTCTTCCCCTGTCTTCCTAGTTCATATCACGGCTAACTCCTCCAGCTCCTGTCTCATTAACTGATTCACCGCAGGTCCGCAGCAGAAGCACCAGACCTGCGGGTCATACCATTTACATTGATTCGAGAGGGGTGGTGGGTCCCTGCACAGCATGAAAATGACTTTTTTTATACCAAACCAGTGCCTAACTTCAAGTTTAGTTTTGCACAGGAACTTTTTGTATTTGTACATAAATGCTATACAAATGTTAGTGCATGTATATGTATGTATAGAAAACTGACTTCTAAGGGCCCCCCCCTGCCTCGGGCCCTGGGTACTCGGTACCCTTTACCCCCCCAGTCCGACGCCCCTGGAAAGCACTATCCAAAAACTCCAATTCCTATTGGCCGGCGACAGCCTATGACGTCATACGGCGCGACCCGGAAGTATAAAGGAGCGCCTGGAGAGACAGCCAGCATCTCATCGTCTTTCGGTCCTGTTCTGTCTGATTGCAGCTATACCAACTCCGGTAGGGTTTTTTATATATACCTTACAAACGTTCATGAGAGTGTGTTTATCCGTGTCCCAGGGTTTGACACTGGATATACATATTTTTCTGGGCGTTCTCTGTCTGGAGAGGAGCGCGCATACACAGTGCTTGAGGGCACTGCTGTGTGTTTGTCTGTTGTTTACTCTGTTCTCGTTTGGCACTCTTCCCGAGGGAAGAGCTGTCTGCATCTCTGCCTGGTGGTTCTGGCCCCTGTTTGTGCTGAGGCTTAACGGTGGCTGCAATCATAGGGCTCGTAGACGAGCTCGTTGGGAAGTTTGAGAAAGTTTTATTCTCTCTCAACTTCCCTGGGGCTGGCGAGAGCGACCGGATGACGATGACGTTCGTGTTTGACGTCATCTCGTCCGGCGGCGAGCGCTCCCTCTGGCTGGTGTACGCGAGCTGCTGTTTGTTTGGGACGCGCTCTCGCGGCAGCTGCAGAAAGGGGCCGCGCGCATAGAACGACGAGCGGTTCCTTTCTGTCCATTAATACGGCAGCTTCCATACTTTCCATCCCGGTCTGATCTCCGTGTTTGAGATCGGGAAGGCATGGAAAAACCCCTAGCCATTCATATTTGTATCTGAACCCAGACAGGCGGGAGGAGGAGGAAGAGAGAGTGAGACGGGTGATCGATTGTAAACATTGTTGCGTTTGTAATCGATCCCCCAGCTATATAGGGTGATTTATATCTACCCTCTCCTCTTCTTCTTCCACCTCCTGTATGTATGTATATATATATATGTATATATTATATGTGTATATATAACATATATCATGCTCAAATGCTTCTTATGGTCAGACTGATGGCTGGGCCCATAGTAATTATTTCTATCAGCCCGCTGTTCTGTTTGATAGTAAGAGGATCTTTAGGCTTAAAAGAACCTTAGATTCCATCCTTTCATGTAAAAAGGGACCTTTAGGAGTTTTTTTTTTGGTTTTTGAGCTGCAGGAGGGTCTATATTTTATTCGTTAAAATAAGACCTTATTTTCCTGTATAGTTTCTGAGCATGTAGTCAAAATTAGGGTGTTTTTGGGCAAACTGAAGTTGACAGACTGGCTAGATATATTGTGCAGGCCACAAAATGGCCGCCTCTTAGCCACCTGTTGTTTAGAGTATCTTCTCATCTGCTGTTTTCTAGAGTAGTTTGAGTTAGCACTCGTCACTTCAGTTATTATGCATGTTTAGGTCGGCCTTAATCGGCCGCCTGACATCGTTTGCTTGTGAGCTTCACTTTCTTTCTCTTATCCATGAGATTTGGAGGTGAAGCCCAGGCTTCACTAGGCTTGTGGCCCTGTAAGAAGGCCCGTAGCTTAGCGGCTAGGCTAGAGCTAGGTTAGGTGTGTTATAATTACATAACCTTATGTATACTATCCCTTATTAGGTTGTATAGTTCCTAGTTCTGGCCTCCTCCCGAGGGAGTTGTTAGGCCGTATGCCCATTATCCCCTTGCTTATGTAGACCCTATATATGTGAGCTTACTTATGCTGCCACAGGTTAGCACCTGTTCTCTTAATAGTAGGCCCCTTTAAAAAAAAAAGAAAAAAAAAGCGGCCTCTATTTGAGAGGATGGTGACTATATATTCCCCAGTTAAGAGGTTTATTTGTGTCACTGAGTGCATCACCTGTTGGATTGCATACTCAGGGTAGTTAGAACCACTTTTTGAGGAAAGTTGGTATCTATTTAAGCTTCCTGGTGATCTTGTTAGCGGCTATATTGCATATAACTCGGATTGTTGGCTATATGATATTTAGCCTCCTTCTAGTTAGCAGTTGTTTTCCACAATGCTGCTTAACGGATCATGGTTTGCTCACATATGTACACTACCACAGGCCCTGCCACGTGTTTGTTTGAGTTAATAGGCCTTATAGCCTTTCTTAGACCATGTTGGCTTTGTTTGGTTCCCTTTGGTCACATGTTTAGAGTACATTGCCTGTTGGAATGTGTAGCCTAGCGCAGGTTGCAGTTAGCTTCCCATAGTTATGATTGGGTTAGAGCTGGTTCCCTGTAGCTTGGTCCCCTTTTTAAATTCACGAGCTGCAGGCCCCTTCAGGCCTCCTTTTTAGTCCACACGTTGGCACGGTTGGTGTTTTTAATTTGCAAACAGGCTGAATGCCACTTGTTGCTGGAATGGTAGGCCCCTCAAGGCCTCTTTTCTTAGTCGACTTGATGGCAGGATGCCTGGGAAACCATGCCACCATCGGCCACGCCCCATCCTCAACAGATAGGCCCTAAACAGGCCTGTTCTCGATGTTTGGCAGCGTTTCATGTATTCCCTCTTTGGAAATTTTTAATACATGGCATTTGGGTGGTATGGTTAGGGTAGCCACTTGCTGATGCCGCGTGTGTACTAAGGTAGGCCTACCTCGGCCTCCGGTGTAACGTGTGGAGTTCAGTATTTTGAGTGGCTGGCCCCTCAGGTGAACCACCTCAAAAGGCCACGCCCCACCCTGACGGATAGGCCCTAATCAGGCCTGTTCACGTTGGGCGGCAGCATTCTATGTATTTCTTCTGAGGAAGTTTTTAATACATGGCTTTCTGGTGGTCTGGTTCTCAGGTGGAGTATGGTAGTGAAACCTTACTGAGGTTCGGTTTAACTTACATCTCCCTCCCTGAGTCTTATTTTACTCTAGTTGAGCTAAGAGCCACCTAGAGCCTAGGGTGGATCTTTGTGCTCCTAGAAGCCTCACTGGCTGATGCCACGTGTCTGTTGAGGTTATAGGCCCCTCCAGGCCTTCCTTAACACGTGTTGGCCCACACTGTACTCCTCTTGTTTTAAAGAATAAAAGGTGCTTTTACTGAGTACACTGCTCGTTGGATTGTGTCAGGTTACTCTAGTTGAGCTAAGAGCCACCTAGAGCCTAGGGTGGATCTTTGTGCTCCTAGAAACAGCCACGAGACTTACGCCGTGTGTCCTAGAGGTTGCTAGGCCTGCGGGCCGCCTTTTTGACACACTGGAGTTTGTTTGAGTGTATTTCTCTTTGAGAATTATTTCTATACACTTTTACTGGCCAGGGGCCCAAGTAGTAGATCCAACCCCCTCTTTTGCGGGTTGTTTACCATGCTTGGGACCTAAACACTGCCACGAGCTGATGCCACGTGTCTGTTGAGGTTATAGGCCCCTCCAGGCCTTCCTTAACACGTGTTGGCGTACACTGTACTCCTCTTGTTTTAAAGAATAAAAGGTGCTTTTACTGAGTACACTGCTCGTTGGATTGTGTCAGGTTACTCTAGTTGAGCTAAGAGCCACCTAGAGCCTAGGGTGGATCTTTGTGCTCCTAGAAACGGCCACGAGACTTACGCCGTGTGTCCTAGAGGTTGCTAGGCCTGCGGGCCGCCTTTTTGACACACTGGAGTTTGTTTGAGTGTATTTCTCTTTGAGAATTATTTCTATACACTTTTACTGGCCAGGGGCCCAAGTGGTAGATCCAACCCCCTCTTTTGCGGGTTGTTTACCATGCTTGGGACCTAAACACTGCCACGAGCTGATGCCACGTGTCTGTTGAGGTTGTAGGCCCATCCAGGCCTTCCTTAATACGTGTTGGCGTACACTGTACTCCTCTTGCTTTAAAGAGTAAAAGGTGCTTTTACTGAGTACACTGCTCGTTGGATTGTGTTAGGTGGATTGTCATGCAGGCACGTTGCAGCCTCTTATGCTGCCGTTGAAGTTATCTGTCTACCCCAGCAAAGACAGATGTTCAGGGTGGCCCTTCCAGGCCACTTTCTGAATATACTTCTGTTTTCACATATACTACTATCATGCTGTAGGCTCCTCTTTGGCCTCCATGAGTATGTGCCCTTTTGCATGGTCCACCTGTTAGGTGAGCTTTGTACTTCCCTTTCAGGGTTGTGTTTATAATAGTGCTTAGCTCCCTAAGCTGATCAGGGTGGTAGGCCTTAATCAGGCCTCCTCCTAAGATTCAGCCCCAGGCTGGTTTGTGCTCCTCTTTATCAGGGTTCTCTAGCGCACAGCCTCCTCAGTGCGTTAATTAAGCACTGGGTAGATCCTAGGATGAGTGGATTATCTCCCCTCGATATGAGGGTTCATAGCACTCAGCTGAGTTCTGCTCTCCAGGATGCCCGTCTCTACGCGTGGGTTTGAGTTGGTTTCTGCCTCATTGCAGTCACTCTTACTTACTATCTTCTTGAAGAATGCGTTTTAGAGGCTCTGTATTCAGACAGGGTTGGCCTGAACTAAGTCTGTTCCTTAACAAGACCAGGTCGGCCTCCCTGGTGGCATTAGGGGTGACTTCGTTCCCCTCTAAGTGACTGGCCGAGGTTCCCTTTGGTTCCTTGGCCACATTCCCTTAAAGGGACCACTTTCTCTTCAGAAAAGCTGGTTCCAGACGCCTTAGCAGCTTCTGTAGGCCCTCTGAGGAAGGCCTTCTTGAAGTTCAGCTTGGGCTGTTGGCCAAAGGGAATGCTGTCACTGACAGCCTGGTGTGACCCGAGGGGGAGTTGCCAAGCAGTTCGCGAACTGCTTTTGGGCCTTTGTCTCAAGCCATTTTTCTTGGCAGGCACTCTCCTCAAGCATGGCGGCGTGGGTATATCGTTCCCCAATGCGTTTACTGCAAACGCAGAGTGGAGTTCCCTTCGAAAGGGAACGTCTCAGGTTACGTATGTAACCATAGTTCCCTGAGAACAGGGAACGAGACTCTGCGTTTCCTTGCCATGCTTCGGGTTGCCTGCCTGCAGAACAGTCCCTCAAGATGATAGATGCTGGCTGTCTCTCCAGGCGCTCCTTTATACTTCCGGGTCGCGCCGTATGACGTCATAGGCTGTCGCCGGCCAATAGGAATTGGAGTTTTTGGATAGTGCTTTTAGACACCTGGGTCACGTGGCGTTCCCCAATGCGTTTACTGCAAACGCAGAGTCTCGTTCCCTGTTCTCAGGGAACTATGGTTACATACGTAACCTGAGACGTTATTTATCCATAGTTCAGATAACTTTACAGATTGAAAGTCCTTGTAAAGTTTCAGATTAAACTGTTATCTCCTGTATGAGTGTGAGCATCAGTAGCCATGAGTCGCATTGAAGTGATGTCATCTCCCTCTCTTCGATTGATTGGCTAAAGGAGGAGCTGTCAATCTAGAACTAGTGGACCAATGGTGGCGCTTAAGCCCGGCCTAATTTACATGAAACTCGAACTGCAACATTTGGAAATGCAAGAGCAACACGTAGAAAGAAGAGCAAAGAGAAAAACAGCACAAGTGCACAAAAGAGTAAAATATGAGCAGAAAATGTAATAGAGCAGAAAGAAAAGAGTAATAAAAGCAAGGAAAACAACTTTTAAGAATGCATAAACACAAGTTTAAGATTTGTGCAATATCATTTTTAATGTGTTTAAAGTTTTGATTCATGCTTGTTATTTTTTAAATGTGCTTTTAATTTTTCGATTTACGCTTAATATATTTTGATCCGTGACCACGTTCTTTGCCATTCCGATCATTTTGCATAATTTTTTTAAGTTTGTGCTATATATTTTTACATGTGTTTTTAAATTTTTAACGCTTTAACGATTCACGCTTATTATTTTTTGATCCGTGACCGCAATACTATTGGCGGGAATCTGATCCCATACACATAGTCTTAGAGCTGAAACATGACAAACAGGGGCCCAGGTCAGGAAGCAGACAGATTGGCTAAACCGACCATCTGCTAACCATCTCATGTCACAGAAGTCAGATAAATCCCAACACATAGAGACTCTTTCACCTAGATATCATCACATAGAGACTGTGTCTGTACCCCGAATTAGTAAATACAAAAAACTCCCAAACCCATTTAAGGGTAAAAATTTAATTGATGTTCAACAAATAAAAAACAGATATGATAGTGATAAACAAATGATAAAGCTTGAGTTGCTGAATATTAGATCCCTTTCTTCAAAAACACTTATTGTAAATGAAATTATCACAGACAATAATCTAGATGTGCTGTGTTTGACAGAAACATGGCTCTTTAAATGAGTCCACGCCTCAAGGTTACTATTATCAACATGAGCCTCGACTGAAAGGCAAATTGAAATTCCATTCATTCGATGCTTTAGGACGTGAAGAATTGTTTAAACTTGTTAAAGGGTTAGTTCACCCAAAAATGAAAATAATGTCATTTATTTCCCCCCCCCCTTAATGCCGTTCCACACCCGTAAATCCTTCGTTAATCTTAGGAACACAAATTAAGATATTTTTGTTGAAATCCGATGGCTCAGTGAGGCCTCCATAGCCAGCAATGACATTTCCTCTCTCAAGATCCATTAATGTTCTAAAAACATATTTAAATCAGTTCATGTGAGTACAGTGGTTCAATATTAATATTATAAAGCGACGAGAATAATTTTGCTGCACCAAAAAAACAAAATAACGACTTATTTAGTGATGGCCGATTTCAAAACACTGCTTCAGGAAGCTTCGGAGTGTTATGATTCTTCTGTCTCGAATCATGATTCGGATCGCGTGTCAAACCGCCAAACTGTTGAAATCACGTGACTTTGGCGCTCCGAACCGCCGATTCGACACACTGATTCATAACGCTTCGAAGCTTCCTGAAGCAGTGTTTTGAAATTGGCCATCACCAAAAATATTCTCGTCACTTTATAATATTAATATTGAACCACTGTACTCACATGAACTGATTTAAATATGTTTTTAGTACCTTTATGGATCTTGAGAGAGGAAATTTCATTGCTCCCTATGCAGGCCTCACGGAGCCATCGGATTTCAACAAAAATATCTTAATTTGCATTCCGAAGATTAACGTAATAACCTAGAATACTGTCTAACACTTGATGGCTGCTCTGTTAAGTCTTCGTTGTCAGTTAGGAACCTGGGTGTGCTCTTTGAAAGCCATGTTTCTAGCATCTGTAAAACCACATTCTTCCATCTTAAAAATATATCTAAACTATGACATATGCTCTCAATGACAAATGCGGAAAAGTTAGTTCATGCGTTCATGACCTCAAGGCTAGATTACTGTAACGCTCTACTGGGTGGTTGTTCCGCTCGCCTGTTAAACTACAGCTGGTCCAAAACGCAGCAGCTAGAGTTCTTACTAGAACCAGGAAGTATGACCATATTAGCCCGGTTCTGTCAACACTGCATTGGCTCCCAATTAAACATCGTATAGTTTTTAAAATCTTGATACTTACCTACAAAGCACTAAATGGTTTAGCTCCCCAGTACCTGAGCGAGATCTTAATGCATTATAGTGCTTCACGTCTATTGCGATCACAGAATTCTGGACAGTTGATAATACCTAGAATATCAAAATCAACTACAGGCGGTAGATCCTTTTCCTATTTAGCACCTAAACTTTGGAACAGTCTTCCTATCACTGTTCGGAAAGCAGACACACTCTTTCAGTTTAAATCTAGACTAAAAACACATCTGTTTAAACTTGCATACACATAAACCATTATCTACTTCTATAATTCAGATCATGTAAATTGTTAGGCTGCATAGATTAGGTCAGCCGGAACCGGGAACACTTCCCAAAACACCTGATGTACTTGCTACATCATAAGAAGAATGGCGTCTACGCTAATATTAGTCTCTCTCCGTTTATCCCGAGGTTTGCCGCAGCCTGCCAGATCCAGGCCATATCCAGATGACCTGCATCTAGATATGATGATAATGCAGCCCTGAAGTGTCAACTAAACTATCCCCTGTGAAGGCCTCCTTCCCTTTCCTTTCCATATGTATAGATAAAACGTTATCAAAATTATTCCAGTTCGCATAGATCAGCGGACACAACTTATTTTTCTGTATTATGCGGACCAGACAGGTAATTTGGGAAATATAACTTTTTAAAAAAAAGACCAAGCTTCTGCGCACATACACACTCAAACACGCAAACCTATAGACTAAAAACGTAAACGAATGGCAAGAATGCATTAAAGGTATTCGGTTTTCAGTAGGAAAGGTGTTAAGCGGCCCCTAAAGTAATAATTAACTATTTTTCAACAGAAGTGACTAAATCAAAAACCAACTTTAGCTCGATAATAATTTTCCTATTGTGACTGTGAAGCTGCTTTGAAACAATATGTATTGTGAAAAGTGCTATATAAATGAAGATGACTTGACTTAATATTGTCACATGGAATCGATATTGATGCCATTGAAATTCTGCAGCAGAGTGACAACATCTCAGATCATTACTGAGATGTATACTACATTTAGCCAAGGCTGCAAAACCATCTCTCTGCACACAAATATGGCAGAACTATCACTTCTACCACTGAGATTGCTTTATAAATAATCTTCCTGATCAGTTTCATCTCCTTAGAATACCAGATAGCTTAGAAGAACTCGGTGTTACAACAGAAACTATTGACTCTCTCTTTTCCAGTACACTAGACTCAGTTGCTTCTTTGCGCTTAAAGAAGTTTAAGGAAATTAACCCAATGCCGTGGTACAACGAGCACACTCGGGGCCTCAAGAGAGCAGCCAGAAAAATGGAGTGCAGCTGGAAGAAAACAAAACTAGAGGTTTCTCGCATTTCGTGAAGAGAGAGTATGATTGCGCATAGAAAGGCCTTAAAAACTGCTAGATCTGCTTATTTTTCAAATCTCTTCGAAGAAAACAAACACAACCCTAAGTATTTATTTTATAGAGTGGCTAAATTAGCAAGAAATAAAGCTTCAACTTCTGATGTTTCCAAACAGCACAGCAGTAATGACTTTATGAACTTCTTTACGTGCAAGATTGATAATATTAGAGAGAAAATTATAACCATGCACCTGTCTACCAGTGCATTGTAGTATCCCTAAGGAAAAATTCCATTCATTCGTTGCTATAGAAGAGGAAGAATTGTCTAAACTTGTTAAAGGGATAGTTCACCCAAAAAGGAAATTTCTGTCATCATTTACTCACCCTCAAGTTGTTCCAAACCTGTATAAATTTCTTTGTTCTGTTGAACACAAAGGAAGATATTTTGAAGAACGTTTGTAACCAATCTAATTTGGGGCACCATTGACTTCCATAGTAGAAAAAAATAATAATATTAAAGTCAATGGTGCCCCAGAACTGTTCAGTTTCCCACATTCTTCAAAATATCTTCCTTTGTGTTCAACAGAACAAAGACATTTCTACAGGTTTGGAACAACCTGAGGGTGAATAAATGATGACAGAATTTTAATTTTTGGGTGAACTATCCCTTTAAATCAGTGGTTCTCAACCTTTTTGGGCCAGCGCCCCCTATCCATTATCTAGGTAATTTACCACAATTTTGTTTATTTACCGCTAGAGCTCCAAAAGTTACGGACTGCAGCTTTCATAATTAAAAAGCATGTCACTGAAAGCCAAATAACAGATTTGATTTGACTGAACAGTGGCAGGCAGCCCTTAATTTGTGCCGGACCAAGCCGGATCCGGAACCTCCGAAATATGATTCATTTGGGGGATCCCCCTCTCATATAACACCAAAACTGGTCCATGCCGTGCTTTGTGTTTTCCGACACATTAGCAACATATAAAGCAGTGGCAGTCAAACTTTTTTTTAAAGAACGACCTTTTTTTTTTTTAATTGACGCGAACAAACCAAGTCAAGCCAAGCATAAGAATACTAAAATGTTTAATATACATATACAGAACAAGAATAAAAACTTATAAGTAGCTATAAAGCCAAAACAAATGAATTTGAAGCGAAACTGAAAGTAAAAACCGGTGTTCTCAAGCAGCCTCTTGTTCGGCACGAATTCAAATGTTTCCATATGAATAGGATTTGTACTTCACTCCCATTTCAATATCAACGAAAAAAATCATCCTCTTCACATAAGCAAAAATGTGCTTGGAAGGACCGGTTTCAGCAGTGGTAACGCTGAACGGCACATAGAGGATACTACGGAGTATTTAAAATGAGCAGTGTAATTTTTTATATGTTTGGCTGACGGTATTTTATTTATTTTTTATTTTTTTTAAGTCTTTTTATTGATATTTTACATAATATAATATAACAACAATTTCAAAAGAAAAATGAGATGGAATCAATTATCTTGCTCCAACAGAGCTCCCCATCCCCACTGCACCATTACCCATTAACTTACAAACTGTTCTGTACCATATTATTATGGCCTCACAGGGCCAGATAGAAAAAAAAAGAGAGGGGGAAAAAAAAACAAAATTCATACAGAAAAAATTACATTTGGATCCATTTGCTGTATGTAAGTCAGCACTGGCTGCCAAATAGCGAAAAAAGTTTGACTACAGCCTTTAGTGGAATAACGAATCTTCTCTAATGCAAGATGTGCATAAGATCTCTAATCCAGTGACTGAAAGTAGGTGGAGATCTGTCCTTCCACTTAAGCAGAATAAGACGTCTAGCTAGTAAAGTCGAAAAAGCAATCATATTTTTAGCATTATTATCCAAACCGGGTTCTGTAGTCAAACCAAATATAGCAAGAATGGGGGAAGGATCAATAGATACATGTAGAACTCCTGAAAATTTTTTTAATATTAATTGCCAATAATTAACAAGCTTAAGACATGACCAAAACATGTGTGTATGATTGGCAATATCCACTCTACACCTATCACACGGAGTCTATATTTGGTGAAAATTTTGCTAATTTTGCCTTTGTCCAGTGTAGACAATGAACTACTTTGAATTTAATAATTGTATGTCGTAAGCAAATTGCGGTTGAATTAATCTTATTTATAATGTCTTGCCATGTTTCTTCTGAAAAATGCAAGTCAAGTTCACTTTCCCATTGTTGCTTTGATTTTGTTAAAGAAGTTAAATTCTGTGAAGAAATCAAAGAGTAAATCAAACCTATATTGTTCTTGGAGAGTGGGCAAGTTTTTAAGATTATATCAAGAAGTGATTCAGTAGGTAGAGCTGGAAAATCGTTAGTGTTAGATGACATAAAACTGCGAATCTGCAAATATCTAAAGAAATGTGTATTTGGAATATTATATTTTGCTCTTACTTGCTGAAACGACATAAAGCTTTTATTACTATATAGATATTTCAATGTGGCAAGTCCTTTCTCTTCCCAACAGTTAAAAGCAGTGTCTATAATTGAAGGAGTAAACATATGATTTCTAATGATTGGAGCGTTCATTGAGAGTTCAGTAAATGAAAAAGCTCGTCTAAACTGATTCCAAATTTTAAAGGATGCTCTGACAATAGGGTTTAGAGAGTATCTAGACACTGGCTCGGAAAGAGGTATCTTTGTACAGAGTAGAGCAGGTAATGATGTGGGCATACAAGAGGCATTTTCTAACAACAACCACGCTGGGTTGTCAGAAGGGTTTATCCAATACAACATAAATTTAATGTTAGAAGCCCAACAGTAACGCTGAAAATTAGGGAGGGATAATCCACCACAAGAACGATGTCTTTACGCACCCGGGGGATTTTCCTATTCCAGATAAAGTCAGATATCAGGGTGTCTATATAAATGAAAAAAGATTTTGTTAAAAAAGTAGGAAGGCTTTGAAATAGAAACAAAAATCTGGGCAACACATTCATTTTGACCGTGTTAATTCTACCTCCTAAAGATAGTAAGAGCAGATTCCAACGGTTAAGATCCTCTTTTAGATTGTTTATGAGAGGGCAGAAGTTGGCTTTATAAAGTTTATGATAATTATAAGTAATCCAGATACCCAAGTATTTAAACTTTTCTGTGCTTAGTTTAAATGGAAAAGATTTAGATAATGCTGAATGAGATATTCGATTTATAGGCATGAGTTCACTTTTCTGTAGATTGACTTTATATCCAGAGATTTTACCAAAGTCATCTAACAGTCCAATCAGTACTGGTAAACTTGTAAGTGGGTAGGACAAGTATATAAGCCTATCATCTGCATAGAGAGAAACTTTGTGTTCGATACCTCTTCTATGAATTCCTCTAATGTCAATCTGCTCACGTATAGCCACAGCTAGTGGCTCAATTACTAATGCAAACAAAAGGGGCGACAATGGACAACCCTGTCTTGTGCCACGCTGTAGAAAGAAAAAGGGGGATAAGTTATTATTTGTACGTACTGCCGCAAGAGGGGATGTGTAAAGAACCTCAATCCAGTGAATAAATTTTGACCCAAACACAAATTTCTTCAAAAGATAAAACAGATAGTCCCACTCCACCCGGTCAAAAGCTTTCTCAGCATCGAGTGATAGTAATACCTCAGGGACATCAGATGGAGTGGGATCATAAAGAATATTTAAGAGTCGACGTATATTAAAAAATAACTGTCGATTTTTGATAAATCCAGTTTGATCATTGCATATAATAGAAGGCAGAACAGTTTCTAACCTACGGGCCAACATTTTTGCCAGGATCTTACTGTCCACATTAAGAAGAGAGATAGGGCGGTAGGAGCCACAATCAAGAGGATCTTTGTTTTTCTTAAGAATAAGTGATATGACTGCCTGTTGCATAGTTGGAGGTAGGGTACCAGAAGAAAAAGATTCCTCAAATACTCTAAATAAAAGTGGAGATAATTCATTCTTAAATTTTTTATAAAACTCACTCGGAAACCCGTCTGGGCCAGGCGATTTTCCGTTTTGCATTGACATTACTGAGGCGTTAATTTCTTCAACCGAAAAGGAAGTCTCAAGTTCAGCTGCTGTCTCGCTATCAATTGAAGGAATGGTAATCTTATAAAAAAATGAAGTAAACAGCTCCTCATCCTTATGGGATTCCGAACTATATAATTCTGAATAGAACTCATAAAAACAATGATTGATCTGTGAATGTTCTGTATACCTAAGGTCTAATTTATCTTTTATATGGGATATAGTGTGATCCACCGTCTTTTGTCTCAGTTGATGGGCCAAAACTCTCCCAGCCTTCTCACCATATTCTATAGCGTGTTTTGTTAATCAAATTTTCAATGTGTTTAGTACTTTTATAGATTATATTCTGTTTGAAGTGATAATCATTGTTTATGTAGGTTTGGCGATGATTTCAGGGACAGAGTTGCGTCTAGTTTTAATATAGCATTTGCTAATTCCTCAAGTCTGGCTGTTTGTGTTTTTCTAATGTGGGAACTATAAGATATTATTTCTCCTCTTAAGTATGCTTTCATTGCTTCCCATATAACTGCAAATCGCATTCCTGGGGTTTGGTTATGTTCAAGAAATATTTTTATCTTTGTTGACATAAGTTTAACAAATGCTTCATCTGAAAGCAACAAAGTATTAAAGCGCCAGGGACGATATCTATCAAATGTAAGTGGGATGCATAGTGTCATTGTCAGTGGGGCATGATCTGAAATGACAATAGCATGGTACTCACAATGACTAATCAAAGGAAGAAGATTATTGTCTAAGAGAAAATAGTCTATACGCGAATAAGTTTGATGGACAGGTGAAAAAAAAGAATAACTTCTTGACCCAGGGTTGCGAAAACGCCATACATCAGATATCCCATATGTATCGAGGAATAATTTAATGGTATCGGCTGACTTGGATGGGATGGTAGCTTTAAGAGAGCTACGGTCTAAAAATGAAGACAATACGCAATTTAAATCTCCTCCTAATATCAACTGATGTGTATCCAACTTTGGTAATCTAGAAAAAATGTTTGTGAAAAAGAGACTATCGTCATAGTTTGGTGCATACACATTAGCTAGGACAACTGATAAATTATAAAGTTTACCAACTACTATGACATAGCGACCTGTAGAGTCTGCTTCAACCATCGAAGCCTCAAATGGGATGTTTTTTTCAATAAGAATGGCTGTGCCTCTCGATTTAGAATTAAAATTTGAGTGATATAACTGACCTACCCACTCACACTTCAATCTAAAATGGTCTGTTTTACATAAAAGAGTTTCCTGAAGAAAGGCGATCCCCACTTTAAGTTGTTTTAAATGCTGAAGTACTTTTCTACGCTTGACAGGGTGATTTAAGGACTTAACATTCCAACTAATAAAATTTATATTGCAGCCTGCTGATATACTGGCTGTATTGCTTATTTTTTATTTAAGAAAACAAAAACAAAATCCAGCCATGACAGTGTGGGAACTGAGTAATTATAACAGTAGCCCCACCTCTGAATTAGCACAAAAGGACAGATTGAATAAAGTGCAAAATAAGAATCTGGTGCAGTAAAAACCCACCCACAGTCACCCAAAAGAACAGAGTGAACCCCAAACCCATCGAAAAGATATCCACACATTTCAGTGCTTGTTACGGAGAAATCACAGTGTAGCAGGCGCTCCTAGTCAAAATAAGGGTGAAGGGTGTATAACCTATTATCAATATTTGTCTCAAAGGCATTGTGGTCATTTTACATTTATAAAATAAAATTGCATATTAAAAATAAATAAATAAAAAATAATAATAATAAAAATTATATTNAGGGTGTATAACCTACTATCAATATTTGTCTCAAAGGCATTGTGATCATTTTACATTTATAAAATAAAATTGCATATTAAAAATAAATTTAAAAAAATTATAATAATAAAAATTATATTTCTGCATCATGTAGTGCCATGCCATACATTGTTTAACGACAATATATTCGTAAAGTCATCTACTCACCAATTGAAAGAGAGAAAATAAATACTAAATTAATAAAAAAAAAATTTAAAAATGAAATAAAATATAAAAAATAAAAATTATATTTTTAAACATAACAAAGGGAGAGCTGTCCTCAACATATTTAGTGTCTGCTATGCAGCGTTATCCAACACAATGTTTCTCTTCACATATGCCATGGCCTCGGCAGGGTCGCAGAATTCCTCCTCGTTGCCATTGAAAGTGATTCGAAGCTTCGCTGGGTGAAAGATCCCATAGCGTACTCCGTCTCGGCCCCGAAGCAACTTCTTAACCTCATTAAACGCAGATCTTGCGCGAGCCACGCTGGGAGGATAGTCTGGGAATATGAAAATTGTGGATCCTTTGAAACGCAGGGGTCCCGCTTCCCTTGCTCTGCGGAGAATCTCGACACGGTCCTGGTAATAATGCAATTTGGCCACAATTACGCGAGGTTTACCACCAGTCTGACTCGACTGGAGACCGCGGTGCGATCTGTCAACAAGTACTTCCCTGTCCATGCCTAGAACGTCTTTTAGCAACTTTGAGACAGAGGCTGGAGAGCTCGAACCCGGTCCCTCAGCAACATTCAGTATACGGATGTTTGATCTCCTCATCCTCCCCTCCATATCAATGCACTTCTCTTGTAGACCCGCAACCGTTGTTTCGAGTTTACTCACAGACGCTTGTAATGAGGTCACATCATCAGAACATGCAGATAACCCATGTTCCACATCCGTTACTGTCTTTTTCATAGTTTCCAGATCCGAGCGCAACAGCGCGGTGTTGCCCACAACCTCTGTTTTAACGGCGTGCAATTCTGACCTCATGCTGTTGAATTCGTCCACAAGAACGGTCTTCAATTCAGCCTTGAGCAGCGTAGGGATATCATTTCTCAACAGCGACAAGATTTCAGCCTTCATATCCGCCATTTCTGTTTGTTTCTCCGGCGATTTCTGGTCACTGCACGTGGCGCCAGGCCTACTCGCAATAGTCTTCCCCGTGTAGGTGTATTGTCGCAGACTTTTTGCCATTTATGCGCCGAAATAATAAAAAAAAGTTGTTCAAAAACGAGAAGCACTACACCAGAATGTATCAGTGCCGACTTCAAACCACAAGACACCCAAAATTATAATTTATTTAACGAAATTTAACGGCGCTCAACAAAAACGCAACTTACTCCATGCCTGCTCACCAGCGCCCCGACGGTATTTTATTTTGATAATGAACAGGCTGCGATGTCAAGTTTGCAATGAATATGTTGTGTGCGCTGGCGAGGCGCCGGCGCGATCACTTCAACTGATTCTAACCAGCAGAAACAACTTAAATACTCCGTATGAGTAAGACATTATTCGATACTGCGAAGTTTATTTTTATACACTCACACTAAAAACAGAACATTGTGCTTTTGCAAAATAAAGAAAACAGGATGCGCTTTTTGCCATCTCAGTTTTCTTTCCTTTAACTTTTTGGAGCGCAGCGCCAGCAGTATAACTCAGCAGTATATTATTTGTCACAGTTTTTTCTTTCACTTTGTTAATCAATTAAGTCAAATATATTTTGTTTATTTATTCATTTTAGACTATGCTTTTATGAAAATGTTAACCCATTTTTAAGTCTCGTGACACAGGGTTTGAAAACCTGTGATATAAAGATACATATAAACTTTAAAGTTTTATATAAATTATAGACATATAAACTTGGATGACGATGTTTTCTGAAACTTAAGCGTGCAAGTCGCATGCTTCGCATTATGAAGGGATCTGCGACTACAGAGAGAGCTATTTGTGTTGTTAGACATCGTTTTATTAAAATGCTGTGAGGAGATGCAGAAGAACTGATGAAATACGGATGATTAAACGCGTATATGCCCATACACTGGCAGCCTCCACATGAACGCGCTCGCACACAAAACTATGAGTTTAAACATTGGATTTCTATGTGTTTGTCAGACTTCAATGGGCCGAATGCAAAATGCCATGGTGTTTTACGCACAAATGGTCAATACACACCATGAGTAGGCCAATAAATGGTTTCCATCACCTTAACGCGCATTTGAACTAATGCAAAACTCAAGATAATCTGCGTCTGCATATTGAATTTCTTTGAAAATTCTTACATTTTTATGGCTATTATATTATGAATGGAAGAATAGGAATGCAGGATTTGTTGTGACACCTTATAAACAGAAAGAATAAGAAATAGCATAAATCAATTTGATTAAAACATAAAAATGTAAATAAATAAATCATTTTAAAATTGACAAATGAGTAGACATTTAAAATTGTTGTGCAATACTTGTTTTATGCTAAATGTTTGATTATTCATGTTAAATGTAAAAATGTTAAATAAAATAGAACAATAAATTAATAAATAGTAGGCCTATATTAAAACTAAATGAAGAGTTCAGATGCAAAAGCCTCTAAGTGCCGTCTGAAATTTTCTTCTAAAATTAGCATTTTTATCAAGCTCATATGTTTAGGTTCAGTAATTTCACTTTAATGTCAATTAATAGGTCTTTTTATTGCCATTAAAGTGAATTAACTGAACATACTTAAATTCTGTCACAGATGGAGTTTGGGTTCCCTTTCGATGCTACACTCATACTGGGTCGTTTGTCTTATTATTATTATAAGTCAAGACGCTACGGGGAAAACTCCTTTTCTCTGATTTCTGAAGCCTTTTTCAATCACACAGTGAAACTACACGGCCATTGGTTCGTGGAGTTGTAAGTAAACGAATCAATGACAGCGCGAGCCAATGGTGAGCAAGCCCGCTCAAGCCTGCCAAAAGGGGCTGGGTATCGGGCTATATAAGCGGCCGTCTCACCTTGGCAAACTGATTAATTCTCCTTCAGCGACGCAGATCTCATCTCTTCGCTTGATCCCGAGACTTGAAGCCGCCTTCTACTGCAAGCAGCTGGAATTCACCGCTGATCAGCTCGCCTCTCCTCTGCTCACCATTCTCTAGCAGCAGCCGCCCACGAGCAGCCTGCAGCACTGTTAAGCTCGCCGCTCTGCCAGCTCACTGCTCAGCCCGCCACTCTCGTGCAGCTCTGATCAGCGCACCGCCTCTTCAGCAGCCAGATCAGTTCGCTGCTCTGAAGCAGCTCTGCTCTCCATGGCACTCTCAAGCAGCCTGGTCAGCGCTTCGCTCACGAGCCGTCTACAGCGCCGAGCGCGCGCATACCGGTATTCCTATTGCTGCCGCAGTTGGAATTAAAAGAGCACATTTTTAAAGAGCAAATTTCTGCGACGTTGTTGCAAATGTTGCGCCACGGCTGTGGCATGTGCAGAGCCCCTCTGCACGCTGATGACGGGCACAGTGAGTGCAGGCGATGTCTGGGGAAATCCCACGCAGAAGCCGCGCTCACTGAAATGACCTGCATGAGTCTGGCCTCTTTGCGCTCGCGGATAGCTTTCTTTTCAGAGAGCGACTCCGCCCCTCGTGCCCTCCTGTTTGTTTCCTCCCAGGAGCCTGTGAAGAAAAAAACAGCATGGCAGAGGATCTCAGTGCTCAGATGAGAGTGAGCTCACGTCGGCTCAGGTCCCGCGTGCCTCACTCTCTCCACAGAGAGAGATTTCCCCCATCTGTTTCTCCCGCCCGGACCAGCGAGCCTCTGCCATCGCGAGCGATCCATCGCGGGGGATCCGATGACGAGCCGTTGGATGACAGCATGTCCCTAGCTGCCTCGGACGCAGAGGATTGGTCGGGCTCACCTCACGACCCCGCCCCCTTGCCGTCGCTCGAGCCTATCGACACCAGGGCTTCCATAGTCTCAGAGCTCATCTGTGTGCTCTCAAAGGCCGTCGAATAGTTGGAGTTAGAGTGGTCTGTGCCTGAGAAACCCACACGCAACTGCTTAGACGAGTGGTTCCAGCCAGGACGTCATCAGGCCCCTCCTTAGCAGGCAGCACCCTTCTTCCCGGAGGTCCACGACGAGCTCACGAAGTCGTGCCGCACCCCATACTCTGCCCGCCTGCGTTCTTCTGCTTCTCATGCTCTCACCTCTGTTAACAGCACCGAGCAGAAGGGGTATGAGAAGCTGTCTCCTTTGGATGAGGCCGTGGCCGCACATCTGTGTCCGCCCTCCGCCATTGGATGGAAAACGAAAGCCGTCCACCCATCCAAGCCCTGCCGTACGACGTCGGCCCTCGCCGGACGGGCGTACACCTCGGCCGGCCAGGGAGCATCTGCCCTACACTCAATGGCGGTACTCCTTTGAACCAATCCAGACTGCCGACTTACAGCCCCTGTCGCTAAAAAACAACTTACTGCTAGCTTTAGCATCGGTTAAGCATGTGGGAGATTTACAAGCGCTCTCTGTGAGGCCCTCCTGTCTTGAATTCGGGCCTAACGATTCCAAAGTCGTCCTGAAACAGAGACATGGATACATCCCGAAGGTCCTATCCACGCCCTTTAGGGCGCAGATGGTCATTCTCTCGGCTCTTCCTCTATTTGGCCGGTGGAACAGCTTTTCGTCTGCTTCGGTGGCCGCACAAAAGGTCTTCCGGTCACGAAGCCCAGATTATCCAGATGGATAGTCTATGCTATAGCGCTCGCTTACTCTTCTTTAGGCCAACAATGCCCTTTAGGTGTTAGAGCGCATTCCACGAGAGGCATGGCCTCCTCTTGGGCATGGTCCTGTGGCGTGTCCATTGCCGAAATCTGTGCAGCGGCCGGCTGGGCCTCGCCATCCACATTTGTTAGGTTCTATAATCTGGTTGTTCAGGCATTACAGACGCAGGTCCTTTCTGCATAAGCCTCACGGTTGTGACCAGCTTACGATTTTCCATTATGGCCCCGACCATGTCTGGGTATAACTATATTTTGTGATCCTTATATGCGTCCTAGTACCTGTGTAGCACGGCGTGATTGGACTGTCCCCGTAGTGTCTTGTCTTATAATAATAAGACAAACGACACAGTACGAGTGTAGTATCGAAAGGGAATGTACTCAGTTACTAACGTAACCTCGGTTCCCTTATATACGGAACGAGTACTGCGTACTTTGCCGTGCTACTCGCAGGACACCTCATGCCGTTGCTTCAATCAAATTAAATCAGTTTGCCAAGGTGAGACGGCCGCTTATATAGCCTGATACCCCACCCCTTTTGGCGGGCTCGAGCGGGCTCGCTCACCATTGGCTCGCACGGCTCTGCCTCGCAGTCATTGGTTCGTTTACTTACAACTCCACGAACCAATGGTCGTGCAGTTTCACTGCGTATTTGAAAAAGGCTTCCGAAATTGGAGAAAAGGAGTTTTCCCCATAGCATCTTGTCTTATAATAATAAGACAAACGACGCAGTACTCGTTCTGTATCTAAGGGAACCAAGGTTACGTTAGTAGCCGAGTACGTTCCTTGCTACTGTCGCATTTGACTTGCGTAGTTAGGGACACTTGATATTCGGAAACATTATTGACTTGACTGCACTGAAACTATTGGATGAGAACTGAACTGAGCTGGATGATGATGACACTGTTTTCTCCAGAGCTGCTTTATAAATGAATTGAACTCATTCCATAATTTATGAACTTTATTATAGTATTATAATAAACTTAGAGGTTAATAAGTTCCTTTATGTTAAAAAAAAAAAAAAACACTGACAGATAATTCAAAGAACACTTTGTCTTTTTGATCAATAAAAAAGTAAGGTCTATGGTCAGGTCTATTACGTTGCCCAACATTAGAAATATCACAGTGAAACGACAAATGAAAAAATGGGAAAGACACATGAGATTTCTAGCAAGTGGAATACATTATGGGACTTTAATAAATTGGGTTAGTTGCAAGAGCACAATGTTGTTTGTTTCACATTGAGAAAGCAGAATAAAACTAACAAAAAAGAACCCAAAACAAAGTGCTTGATAAAACTAAAAGAGCTCTTGTAATGTCAATGTGACATAAAACATTACAATATTTACTGTCAAGTAAACAACAGGGTAACACTTTATTTTAAGGGTCCAGAATAATGCATTATTAAGCATTAATTAATGATTAACTTGTTCACAATTAAGCATTAGTTAAGAATGAACACACTTGTAATTAATGATTAACTTTACATTTTAAGGGTCCTGAATTATGCATTAGTTAAGCATAAACAAACTAGTAATTAAACATAATTACTAGCTTATTGTTCAGTTAACTTAATAGAATGGCACAGAAATATAATTACATCACTACACAAAAATAATATATGGCTTAAGTTATATATAATGACTAAAAGGCATTTACTGTACATTCAGTTAATCATTAATTACTAGGTAAACTTTTTGTTTATTTATAGCATAAATGTGTATCTTTCAAATGTTTAATCATTTGTAAATAATGGTTAAAATGCCCTACTATATGTTAAGTTAATCATTAATTACTATTGTGTCCATGCTTAACTAATGCATAATTGTGAACAAGTAAATCATTAATTACTAGCTTATTTATGCTTAACTAATGCATAATTCAGGACCCTTAAAATGTAAAGTTATCATTAATTACTAGTGTGTTAATTCTTAACTAATGCTTAGTTGTGAACAAGTTCATCATTAAAGCTGCAGTCCATAAGTTTTGCCTCTTTGTCGCCATCTCTGTTTGAAACCTGCAATTGCAGTTATATGCAGAATTATTATCATTACGTGTGTTGTGCATTGGCACGACGACTCAGTGCGGATGAATCTAATGTTTGGTGTCAGTCACCACATCGGTGTGGATACTGTACTTCGGAAACACAGATTCTACGTCTTGGAAGTATGACCAAAATAAGAATTTTCACCAGAAAATGGCATCTGAATAAGTAAGTAACATGTCTGCCACTTTTGTTCTGACCATCTGAGGAAAAAAGCATTAGGCCTACAATAAATCGCGCTACCAATGGTGATTAAATCTAACAATCCCTTAGCTTGGATCATGCCAAACCATGCAAATTATTATTACTGTTATGCTTTGTTCTCAAATTGTTAATTTTAACAACATCAGCATTGCATGACTATGTGTATTTAGTGTGTATTAGCGTTACCTGTGGATTTCAATTTATGTAGCCACTCCGCAGTCCGACATTTGCTTTTGACTACAGGTGAATCCAGTTGTCACTGATGATTGTCACCTCTGACCATCGGAGGGAGCCATCACCCGAATACTGACACACACATTACACTTTCACTACATTCCCCAGAAGCCCGTACCTTGGACTAATTACACCCTCAGCTGACACCCATTACCTGGACTATAAATGACTGCCATACACCTCAGTACATCGCAAAGTCTGGTTTTGCCTAGGTGAACATTTCTGAGCGTTTATATCCTGTTTGATTACCTGTTGCTGATTACGTCTGACCCCGTTTCTCGACCCATTGCTGCCAGCCCTTGATCCCTGCCTTGATTACTGATCTGTGAGTGATATCTGCCTGTCCTGACCCTTTGCCTGTTGTTTGACTACGATTCTGCCTGCCTCTGTTATTCCTGTCTGCCCGTTTGACCCAGCCTGTACGACCACTCTGTTATCAATAAAAGCATGCAAATGGATCCCAGCCTGAGTAATGATTCGTTACAGAAGACTTCGCCAAACCAAGATCCAGCTGCTTTTTCTCACCTGTGTGCCACCATGTCTGCCCAGGCCAGCCAGCTCGCCGCTCACCAACATCAGCTCAATCGTCTCACAAACCTTACAGAGGAACTGGTAAAGGTGCTCCAAGGCTTGCAACTCACTGCCCCGACGGCGTCTCCACCGCACGCCGCAACCGCCATTACACACGTGGCAGGAACGCCGCCGCTGACAAATCCCCACCTCTCTCTGCCTGAAAAGTTCGACGGCGATCCAGCAAAGTGTAAGGGATTCATTCTCCAGTGTTCCCTCTTCATAAGTCAACAACCCGCCATGTTTAATACCAACGCCGGTAAGATCGCTTTGATTTGTTCATTGTTTACGGAGAGAGCGCTGGATTGGATTACGGCTGTGTGGGGAGATGATGTATCTGCTTTTCCCACGTATGAGTATTTCTTGCAGAGGTTCAAAGAGGTGTTTGATCATCCCTGTGACGGAAAGGGGGCCGGCGACCATCTTATGGAGCTGACTCGGAGAACGGTGGCAGAATATGCTCTTGCTTTTCGCACTCTCACTGCACAGACCAACTGGGTGAGAGACACGCTGAAAGTTTGTTTCAGGAGAGGATTGTCTCATGAGTTACAGACTGAGTTAGCCTGCCGAGATGAGGGAAAGAGTTTGGACCAGTTTATTGAACTCACTATTCACGTTGATAACCTCATTCGTGCACGCAAAGCTGGTTCCAAGCGCAGTGCCCGCACACCTCCATCGGCTGATCCAGAAACCACTGAACCCATGCAAATAAACGCTTACCATTTGTCTGAAGAGGAGAGAAGTCGACGCTTAACTCATCATCTGTGTCTATACCATGGCAGCCCTGGTCATATGAGAAACAACGGTCCCGTCCTGAAAACCCACGCTCGGTGAGTGACCCTAACCCATACTACTGCTCAGATATGTGTGTTTCAGTGCCCATCACGCTGCTGATTAACAACGTTCATCTAGAGACTTCTGCATTTCTAGAGACTTCTGCGTTACTGGATTCCGGGGCAGAGGGGAACTTCATGTCTCAAAGCTATGCTCAGCAACAGAAAATCCCATTAATCTAATGTTTTTCTTCTCTCACAGTGGAAGCAATAGACGGTCGGCCACTGGGCTCAGGACAAATTAACACCATCACACAACCACTAACCGTGCAAATCGGCGTCTTTCATATTGAGTGCATCCAATTTTATGTCTTGCCTACGTCCATATCCTCTATTATTCTGGGTTTACCGTGGCTCCGTACTCACAACCCACACATCTGTTGGAGAGAGGGACAGATTACACTGGAACAAACATTGTTTAACCAATTGTCTACCACACTTACTTCCCTTATGTATCAGAACCATCCAAGCTGCCGAACCCACTGAACCCGCCTCGGAGATTCCCTCTGATTTACAACTCCCCAGTGAATACCGAGATCTGGCAGTAGCCTTCAGCAAGGTACATACTTCCCAATTACCTCCTCATCGCCCTCACGATTGTGCCATTGACTTGATTCCAGGAGCGACATCACCCAAGGGCCATATCTTCCCACTGTCTCAACCCGAATCAGAATCAATGAAGAAATATATCGAGGAGGAATTGGCCAAGGGCTTCATACGACCATCCACTTCACCTGCATCTGCTGGGTTCTTCTTCGTGAGCAAGAAGGACGGGGGTCTCCGTCCTTGCATCGACTAACGCGGGCTGAACTAAATTATAGTCAAGTTTCGCTACCCTCTACCCCTGGTTCCTGCTGCATTGGAACAGCTTCGCACAGCAAGGTACTTTACCAAACTTTATCTCTGCAGTGCGTACAACTTGATCCGCATCAGGGAGGGGGATGAGTGGAAGACTGCGTTCTCAACAGCTACTGGACACTATGAATACCTTGTTATGCCCTTCGGGCTGGTCAATAGTCCGTCCGTTTTTCAGGCCTTCACTAATGTGTTCAGAGACATGCTGAACAGATTTGTGATTGTATACATTGATGATATTTTGATCTATTCAGATACCATGGAGGAACACATCAACCAGGTCAGACAGGTCCTCCAAGGATTAATCCAGTTTCAACTCTACGCCAAAGCTGAGAAGTGTGAGTTCCACAAGACATCCACATCATTCCTTGGTTACATCATCAGTCCAGACGGAGTCGCTATGGATGAGAAGAAAGTCATCACCATTCTCAACTGGCCACGTCCCAATACACTTGAGGAGTTGCAACGGTTCCTGGGGTTCACCAATTTCTACCGCCGCTTCATCCGTAACTTCAGCACTATAGCCTGTCCGCTTACCAGCATGGTGAAGAAGGGTCAGAATCTACTCAGGTGGACTCCTACTGCCATCAATGCCTTGCAAGAACTGAAAGAACGCTTTCCCTTAGCTCTCATTCTACACAATCCGGATCCGTCGCTCCCTTTCATCGTCGACGTGGATGCATCCAACACTGGTCTCGGGGCTATACTCTCTCAAAGACAAGGTAACCCTCTTAAACTCTACCCTTGTGCATATCATTCCAGGAAACTCACGGCAGCAGAACACAATTACGACGCCGGAGATCGGGAACTGCTGGCTATGAAAGCGGCTTTCGAGGAGTGGCGCCATTGGCTGGAGGGGGCTACACATCCTTTCGTTGTCCTAACCAACCACAAAGATCTAGAATATCTACGAACTGCCAAAAGACTCAACCCACGCCAAGCTCGGTGGTCTCTGTTCTTCTCCCGATTTCATTTCACTGTAACCTACCGCCCTGGTTCCAAGAACGTCAAAGCAGGTGCCCTGTCACTACAATTCGAAGGTGATAATCAAAGTCAAAGCCATCATACCATTTTACCTGCCTCTCTTGTCATTGCACCTATACAGTGGGATATTATGACGGAGTTGGAGCAGGCCAATGCCGAGAGTGAGTCACCACCAGACTGTCCACCAGAGAAAACCTTCGTGCCCTTGAACTTCCGCAAACCGCATCCTGGAGTTGGTGCACAACTCTCCCTCATCTGGTCATCCGGGCATCACCACAACCACACAGCTTTTACAGAACCGGTTCTGGTGGCCATCCCTTCCTAAGGACACCACTCAATTCGTCAAGTCATGCCAAGTCTGCCAGATCAACAAACCCTCACACCAACTGGTCTGCTGCAACCGCTACCACTTCCTCAACGTCCCTGGTACCACATTGCCGTTGACTTCATCACGGACCTGCCCACCTCGAACGGGTACACCACCATACTCACCATAGTAGACCGTTTCTCCAAAGCCTGTCACCTCATTCCCCTCTCCAAGCTACCCACTGCCATGCAAACTGCTGAACAACTGTGTAACTGGGTCTTCTGCATTTATGGCCTACCAGAGGACATAGTGTCTGATCGGGGTCCCCAATTCACCTCTCGCCTCTGGGTAGCCTTCTGCCAGGCCCTCAATATTAAGGTCAGCCTCACCTCTGGCTACCACCCGCAGTCAAATGGTCAAACAGAGCGTATGAATCAAGAACTTACCCGCTTCCTTCGGTCCTACTGTAACCACAACCAGAACGACTGGTCCCGATATCTGCTGTGGGCCGAATATGCTCAAAACTCCATATGCAAACCAGCCACCGGAGTAATACCATTCCAATGTATACTCGGATTTCAACCCCCACTGTTCCCATGGTCAGGAGAGCCCACCAACGTACCGGCCGTCAACGACTAGATGAATCACAGTGAAGCAGCCTGGGATAGAGCTCATACCCACCTGCAACATGCTGTCCGCCGTCAGAAGGAACAAGCTGACCGTCATCGCCGTCCGGCTCCCACGTACCAACCAGGACAATGGGTATGGCTGTCCACACGAGATCTTCGCCTGAAACTCCATTGCAGAAAATTAAGTCAAAGGTACGTTGGCCCATTTCAGATAACACATCAAATCACACCAGTTTCATTTCATCTTGCTCTGCCTAATCACTTTCGTATCTCCCCTACATTCCATGTCTCACTGCTCAAGCCTGCCGATGCTCCCAGTGAGGAGGGGGAGGAGAGGTCTGGTGATCAGGGCCCCCCACCCATCCTGGTGGAAGGCGAGGAGGCTTACCAAGTCCGTGAACTAATGGACTTCAGGCACCGAGGAAGAGTGCTTCAATATCTGGTAATTACACACTCAGCTGACCCAAGCTGACCCAGCACACCCATTACCTAGACTATAAATGACTGCCATACACCCCAGTACATCGCGAAGTCTTGTTTTGCCTAGGTGAACATTTCTGAGCTTTTATATCCTGTTTGATTACCTGTTGCTGATTACGTCTGACCCCGTTTCTCGACCCATTGCTACCAGCGCTTGATCCCTGCCTTGGTTACTGATCTGTGAGTGATATCTGACTGTCCTGACCCTTTACCTGTTGTTTGACTACGATTCTGCCTGCCTCTGTTATTCCTGTCTGACCCTGTTTGACCCAGCCTGTACGACCACTCCGTTATCAATAAAAGCATGCAAATGGATCCCAGCCTGAGTGATGATTTGTTACAGTTGTGAATCGAGCCAAGGTAAGGAGATGGCTGGTTATGTACTTGCTCAAATTTATTTTGGATAATTTTTTACCAAAAATGTTACGGACTGCAGCTTTAATTAATGCTTAATAGTGCATTATTCTGGACCCTTAAAATGAAGTGTTACCAAAAAATTTAATAAAATGTAAAATTTACAACCCAAGTCATCAGAGTGTTAGATGATTAATATTTATAGTGCAACCTCTGTGCACACACTCACCTACCATGCAACATTTCTTATGGTAACAAAATGATTACAAACTTGCTAAAATAAACAACCCGTGAACTGGGTTCTAAATAGAAATTTTTGGACATATTAATATCACAAGAATGCTCAGTAGACTAGATACATCATTTTTAATTACATTTATTCTTAATATTCAGTAAAGTTTTATTTTAATACAAGCTCTGTTTGTGGGGGGCCTATATGAGGTATACCGGTCCATGGGCCGCTCAGTTGTATACCTAGAAAGAAATACTTCCATTAACATTAATAAGCCAGACAGCAAAGAACATACCTCCTCCAGTGGTACCTCCTGGTCTTGGTTCATATCCATGACAGGAAACAGTGGCTCAGGACTGTCCTGCAGCCAGATGAACAAAAAGCCCTCAGGAACACCCTTCTGCAGCTGTAGTAGTTCCAGCTCAAACAGCAACACTGCACTACTGGGTACACCCAACGCTTGAGAAATGGAGAGAGAGACAGACAGACAGAGAGGATCAGGGAAAACTGGGATATCTAAGAGACCAAATCCTAGATGGTATATACACCATACATACAACCAGTACATGTTTTGCATACCATCATAGTTAGCATGGCTATCAGTGGGCAGTAATGCGTTACGCTATTTACATATGAGAGTGATGTAGAAACAAGGTGGTGTTGCTCATGGTTTCCAAACATCACAACAATTTACATTAAAGTCAAATCAAAATGGACCATTTTTTCATGAAATAAAATGGTATATTTATTGTGAATGACTTAGTACATAACATTATTTTTTAAATTCATGTGCTTCATAATCTTTAATCAAAATATCGTCCCCTTCCTCTTGCAGCGACATCTCTTCGCTTCTCTAATGATGTGTTTACTGGCGCAAGGGCGGGACAACCTGTCACTACAGCAACAGCAAACCACAATCATCCAATAAATTCCCCATGGACAAAATCAAGTCCCGGCCTACATTTTTTCAAGAAGCCATTTCACTCTAATTTTTTGTTTTATTTTTTATTTTTATACATCCTTTATTTTACCAGGATAGTCCATTGAGATAAAATCATTTCTTCAAGGGAGTCATGGCCAAAATGGAAGCACAAAAATTTCACATAAAGCAACAAACAAACAATTCTTACATAAAATTTTACCCGGCACTCATATAATGACAGATCAAAAGTTATTTAAAAACATGCACATGCTTCCTGTAGATTGGTCCATAAGAGGGGAGTGTTTCCAACATTATTCTCTGCAGCTCGTTCCATAACCAGGGAGCCTAAAAAGAGAAGGCAGCTTTGCCAAGGTCTGAATTTACTCTAGGAACATTTAAAAGTTAAACAAGTCTACACTTTAAAGTTTTAAGACTAAAACCTTAAAATGAATAACATTTCTGTAATTGTTTAACCATTTTGTAATATTTAGTTGGCACAAAAGACAAAAAAAGTGTTCTCCTATGCAGCGACTGACAATACAACCATAAGATACACCAAAACACAACATAAATTCACAAATCACATCAATTTTATTTGTTTGCTGTACTCCAAATCTTTAGAATCCATAAGTTTGCAAGGAACAGATCCAAATTCAGCCCTTTATCCGGCGATCTTCATTCTCAGCAGCAACAGTCAAAGCCCGCGATCGTTATGATTCAAATTTGAAAGTTGCAACCTTGAGAAGCGTTACAACATGATTTACGGCACTGATGTTGATCGCTTATTGGCTCTCACCTGCTTCGTCACAGATTGCGACATTGCCGTGTTTATGTGGATTGACATTTGAAATGAGTGTGCGCCTTCACGGAGAGAAGCTGGATTCATATTTTCATGGATTAATAACTTTCTGCTCTGTACCCCATAAAAAAAAACTTACCACCAGAGAGGACTGCGACTGCAACTCATCATCATTTGAACTACTTTTGGTACCACTTTTGATAAAAGATTGTTTAGGTTTGGGGTCTTACATGTATCTATAATTGAACATATATCTTTATGACATGAAAGATTCGTAAATATTTAAACTTTTTTTTTTTTGCAGTAAAAACGTAATAATGCTACGTTTAAATGCTGCCAATACGTCCATATTGCACATTTCAGCACTTATCCAAACATACAAAAATGTACTTTTTGTGTCTTTGAAAGTTACATATTAATATCTACGTATTAACAATGAGACCAGGCTGATCATTCGGACAGGTCCGCTACAACAGGCTTGTACTAATAGTAGATAAAAGTCCATGCAGCATATATTCTCTAGCTATGTAGGCATCGTTTTCCAACTCCGGTTTGAACAGAACATCATTACTGACAGTTTCTGACATTTTTAGTGCATTAAATTTTCCTGTTTGTTGCATGAGCTCTTGAAACCAGCTCAGCTGCTCATTTGCATTTAAAGAGACACACACAAAAACGGCGTGTTTTTGCTCACCCCCCAAAAATGGCCATTTTAACACGCTATAAAAAATCATCTTTGGGGTATTTTGAGCAAAAACTTCACATACAGACTTCACAAAGTCTCTGATGTCTAGGGACATCAGAGACTTATTTTACATCTTGTAAAAAGGGGCATAATAGGTGCCCTTTAAATTAAATTTGATGGGCATGTGTCATGTACTGCTCTGAGAAGCGAAGGTTGAGGATCCAAACAGTATTTATTGAAAGCTCAAAATCAAAATCCAAAAACAGGCAAAGGTCAAAACACAGGCAAACAATCCAAACATAATTCAGGGCAGGAACACAGTCACTGACTCTGACTTCACTGCAACAGCAACAAACATACCTGAACACACACACAAATCATGTGATGATAAACGCTGCTGATTTGGTGATACAGCTGCTGGTGTTTTGCGTCTCCGTATAGCTTTGTTTTCTTCTACTTTTATTGAATCTCTTACTTTTATTCATTGTTGCTTATATTATTATTATTGCCCACCACATTAAACTGACGTCGCTAGCTTGTAATCTTTGAATCTAAATCGCTGTTACAACGCGTTTGCATCTCGCTAGCTTGTTAACTTGTAATCAGTCTCGCGCGCTCCTTTTTCAACGCGTTCATCAAACAGCTGTGGTAACTCGGATCAGTCTACAAACACAGTGAGTCATGTCATCCTCTCCCAGTGTTATTTCGTGTTCAGTTTGTCACATGTTCAGTATAGCTCTCTCTGTCAGCGACGAGGGATTTACATGTCATAAATGTAGGGAAATAGTCAGGCTGACAGAGAGAATCTCAGAATTAGAGACACGCATCCAAACTTTAATCGCGGATAGTAAGAATGCAGGGGCTTCAGATACTGTTTTGGATGTGACTAGTTTAGTGAACTCTGTACATTGTTCGGTTCCGGCTGTAGAGCTTGGGTAACAGTGAGGCGGCCTAGCCGCGGAAAACACCACTCTACCATTCCAATAAGAACATCAAACAGGTTCTCCCCACTCAGTGACGCACCCACTGAGAATCCTGTTGAAAGTGCCCTAGTTATTGGCGATTCTAATACACGGAACGTGAAAACAGAGACATCAGCCACCATAGTAACATGTTTGCTGGGAGCCAGAGCACCTGACATCAAAGCAAATTTAAAAGTGCTGGCTAATGCTAATCGTAAATACTCTAAAATTATTATTCACGTCGGCACAAATGATGTTCGACTTCACCAGTCGGAGATCACTAAAATTAACATTAAAGAGGTGTGTGAACTCGCAAGTACAATGTCAGGAGAAGTAATTTGCTCTGGTCCCCTTCCTGTTCGTCGGAGTGATGAGATAGTTAGCAGATTATCATCACTCAATGGCTGGCTGTCTAAGTGGTGTCCGCAGAATAATATAGGTTTCATAGACAATTGGAAAAGTTTTTGGGGCAGACCTGACCTGTTGAAAAGAGATGGTATTCATCCCTCTCGGGATGGTGCTGCTCTTCTCTCTAGTAATATGGCACATAGTCTTAGAACTAAAACATGACAAACTGGGGCCCAGGTCAGGAAGCAGACAGACTGGCTAAACCGACCGTCTGCTAGCTGCCTCACGTTACAGAAGTCAGATAATTCCCAACACATAGAAACTCTCGCACCTAGATATTATCACACAGAGACTGTGTCTGTACCCCGAATTAGTAAAAACAAAAAACTTCCAATCCCATTTAATGGTAAAAATTTAATTGGTGTTCAACAAATAAAAAATAGAGATAATAATGACAAACAAATGATAAAGCTTGGGTTGTTAAATATTAGATCACTTTCTTCAAAAGCACTTATTGTAAACAATATTATCACAGACAATAATCTAGATGTGCTGTGTTTGACAGAAACCTGGCTAAAACCAGACGATTACATTACTTTAAATGAGTCTAGCCCTCAAGGTTATGATTATCGACACAATCCAAGACAGAAAGGCAAAGGGGGAGGTGTTGCTCTAATTTATAGTAATATTTACACTATCAGCCAGAAGTCTTTCAAATATAATTCCTTCGATGTGATGGTGCTTTACGTAACATTATGTAAGTTGACATTTGTGCTTGCTACTGTATACAGGCCACCAGGACACCATACAGACTTTATCAAAGAAATTGCAGATTTTCTATCAGAATTAGTACTAGCTGCAGATAAAGTCCTTGTTGTTGGTGATTTTAACATCCATGTAGATAATAAAAAAGACTCATTGGGATTGGCATTTACAGACATTCTAAACTCTATTGGTGTTAGACAACACGTGTCAGGACCCACTCATTGTCGTAATCATACTTTAGATCTAATATTGTCACATGGAATCGATATTGATGCCGTTGAAATTCTGCAACAGAGTGACGACATCTCAGATCATTATCTAGTCTCGTGTATACTACATTTAGTTAAAGCAGCTAAACTGCCTCCCTGCCATAAATATGGTAGAACCATCACTTCTACCACTAAAGATCGCTTTATGAATAATCTTTCTGATCAGTTTTATCGCCTTAGCATACCAGACAGCTTAGATGACCTCGATGTTTCAACAGAAACTATTGCCTCTGTCTTTTCCAGCACATTAGACTTAGTTGCTCCTTTGCGTTTAAAAAAGATTAAGGAAATTAATCCAACGCCATGGTACAATGAGTACACTCGGGCCCTAAAAACAGCAGCTAGAAAAATGGAGCGCAGCTGGAAGAAAACAAAACTAGAAGTATTTCGCCTTTCGTGGAGAGAGAGAATGATTGAGTACAGAAAGGCCTTAAAAACTGCTAGATCTGCCTATTTTTCAAAACTTTTAGAAGAAAATAAACACAACCCTAGGATTTATTTGATACAGTGGCTAAATTAAAAAGAAATAAAGCTTCAACTTCTGATGTTTCCAAAGAGCACAGCAGTAATGACTTTGTGAACTTTTTTACTAGCAAGATTGATAATATTAGAGAAAAAATTATAACCATGCAACCGTCTACTACAGTATTGTGTCAGACAGTGCATTGTAGTGTCCCTGAAGAAAAATTCAGTTCATTTACTGCTTTAGGAGAGGAAGAATTGTCTAAACTTGTTAAATCATCAAAATCATCCACATGTATGTTAGACCCTATACCGACTAAGCTATTGAAAGAGATGCTTCCATAGATCCTCTTCTTAATATTGTTAATTCATCTTTATCACTAGGATACGTACCAAAAACTTTTAAGCTGGCTGTTATTAAACCTCTTATTAAAAAACCACAACTTGATCCTAGAGAATTAGTCAATTACAGGCCGATTTCAAATCTCACTTTTCTGTCAAAAATACTAGAAAAGGCAGTTTCATCACAACTATGTTCCTTTTTTAGAAAGAAATAGTATCTGTGAGGATTTCCAGTCAGGATTTAGACCGTACCATAGTACTGAGACTGCTCTCATTAGAGTTACTAATGATTTGCTCTTATCATCAGATCGTGGTTGTATCTCTCTATTAGTGTTACTGGATCTTAGTGCTGTATTTGACACTATTGATCACAATATTCTTCTAAATAGACTCGAAAACTATGTTGGCATAAGTGGAATTGCATTGGCATGGTTCAAATCATACTTATCTGACCGTTATCAGTTTGTAGTAGTAAACGATGAGATGTCATATCAATCACAAGTTAAATATGGAGTACCGCAAAGCTCAGTACTAGGACCGTTGCTTTTCACTCTGTACATGCTACCCTTGGGAGATATCATTAGGAAGCATGGCGTTAGTTTTCATTGTTACGCTGATGATACTCAGCTCTATATCTCTTCGCGCCCTGACGAAACATACCAATTCACTAAATTAACAGAATGTATAGCTCATATAAAAAACTGGATGACCAGTAATTTCCTACTACTAAATTCAGAAAAAACAGAGATTCAAATTTTTGGACCGAAAACTTCTTCACGCAATAACCTAGAATACTGTCTAACACTTGATGGCTGCTCTGTTAAGTCTTCGTCGTCAGTTAGGAACCTGGGTGTGCTCTTTGATACCAATCTTTCATTTGAAGGCCATGTTACTAGCATCTGTAAAACCGCATTCTTCCATCTTAAAAATATATCTAAACTACGACATATGCTCTCAATGAAAAATGCAGAACAGTTAGTTCATGCGTTCATGACCTCAAGGCTAGATTACTGTAACGCTCTACTGGGTCCTTGTTCCTCCCGCTTGATAAATAAACTACAGCTCGTACAAAATTCAGCAGCTAGAGTTCTAACTAGAACCAGGAAGTATGACCATATTAGCCCAGTTCTGTCATCACTGCATTGGCTTCCTGTTAAACATTGTATAGATTTTAAAATCTTGCTAATTACTTACAAAGCACTAAATGGTTTAGCTCCCCAGTACCTAAGCGAGCTCTTAATGCATTATAGTCCTTCACGTTTATTGCGATCTCAGAATTCAGGCCAGCTGATAATACCTAGAATATCAAAATCAACCGCAGGCGGTAGATCCTTCTCCTATTTGGCACCTAAACTCTGGAACAATCTTCCTAGCATTGTTCGGGATGCAGACACACTCTGTCAGTTTAAATCTAGACTAAAAACGTATCTCTTTAACCTGGCATACACATAACACATTATCAATTTATATTTTCAAATCCGTTAAAGGATTATTAGGCTGCATAAAATAGGTCAGCCGGAACCAGGAACACTTTCTATAACACCAGATGTACTCGTTACATCAGAAAAAGAATGGCATCTACGCTAATATTAGTCTTTCTGTTTATCCCAAGGTTTACCGTAGTCAACCGGATCCGGGCCATATCCAGCTGAGACCAAGGACCGGAGCCCTGACACGACCACAACGCAGCCCTGAAGTATCAGCAGAGATCGAGTCGACTAGATCATCCATTGTGAAGACATCATCAACACGACAGCCAGTAGCACAGTTCCTCAACAAACCGTCCATACCGGCGTGATGAATACGATCCTCAACTGGACATGACCACAACGCAGCCCTCAAGTATCAGAAGAGAACGAGTCAACTAGATCATCCATTGTGAAGACATCATCACGACAGCCAGTAGCACAGTTCCTCAACAAACCGTCCATACCGGCGTGATGAATACGATCCTCAACTGGATGGAACTGAAATAAACACTTTGATTGTTGCGATCCTATCAGACTTATGATAGCAACCTGATTCGTAACAAAGCACTGTTCGCCAGAGGAGAACTGGCCCCCTGACTAAGCCTGGTTTCTCCCACGGTTTTTTTCTCCATTTTAACACCTATTTCCCACTTGTTTGCCACCTGTTTGCCACCTGATGTCACCTGATGGAGTTTGGGTTCCTTGCCGCTGTCGCCTTTGGCTTGCTTAGTTGGGGACACTTGACATTAGACTTGACATTTGATATTCAACAGTATTCTTGACATTTAATCAACAGTGCTTCTGATCTGCCTGCATTGACACTATTCTTTAAGAGCTATAAGAGTATGTGCAGCCAAAATTATGTACCAGTTATCAATGTAAAGCTGCTTTGACACAATCTGCATTGTAAAAGCGCTATATAAATAAAGGTGACTTGACTTGACAAGAGTCAAAATCAAAGAACAGCTAATCAATGGAGCGCTCAGAAATGCAGTATTGACACGTACAAGACTTTACAAGGAATAAGTGAGAAAACCAGGCTTATATAGACAGAGATAATGAGCAACAGCTGAAAGCAATGAGTGCTGAAGAGTTCAGACTGGGAATTATGGGAAATGTAGCTTGTGAGGGAATGACAATAGTCTGATGTGGAGTTCCCTCTGGTGGCTCTCAAGGGCACTCTAGCTGGTGATCGTAACAGCATGTAAATGTAGTCAAAATTTCTCTTGACACCTATAATAATGAGCTTGCAATGCATTCTGTGTTTGGGATTCTAAGTAAAGGATATAGCTACAGTGCCTATAGAAAGTCATCATACCCTTTACCTTTTGTAACATTACACCCTGGAAAATAAAATAAATTAAGTCTACTTTTTTGAGCTGTATGTACACATTATAACCCTCATCATTAAAGTGAAAATAACATTTTAAAACATTCTAGAGGATTATTAACAATTAATTAGTAAAATACCTGGTTTGGTAAAGTGATCAGCCCCTTAAAGTATACCATTATAAACTTGCTCAGGTGCAAACAATCAACTTCCAGATGAAACACCAGGCTAACTGCCCCATCTGACATCAACTGTAGTGGTTTTGATTACTTCAGAATAAACACACTGCCTAGATCAGGCCGTCCGTCCAAACCGAATGACCATGCCAGGAGGACATTGATTTGTTTTGTTTTTTGTTTGAGCTTATATATCTCCATATTAATAACAGACTGTTGAGTCTTGAACTGTAAACTCCCAGGTGTCCCAGCTTAACAGACTATTGAGTCTTGAACTGTAAACTCCCAGGTGCTTTCTAAATATTTGTTAATTATGTGTCTATCTAGAATGACTTATGAACTTGCCAAAATGGGAGGTGTGCAGTAAGGGTTAAATCCAAAAGAAAATCTATGGATGGACTTGAAGAGAGAAGTCCATTGCTGTTCACCACGGAATTTGACTGAACTTGAGCAATTCTGCTTGGAAGAATGGGCAAATATTCCCCAATCTAGGTGTGCCAAGCTAGTACAGACATAAAAAAAATATTAATGGCTGTAATTAAAGCAAAACATTGCTCGACAACGTATTAAATCAGGTGACTGATGATTTTTCCAACCCTGTTATTCTAATTTTTCAGTTTTTGAAAAAAAAAAAAAGAAAAAGAAAAAAAATCAGAACTGTTGCCTTTTTCTTCTCTTTTTTGTTGTAAGGCAAAACTAAGGCAATAAAGCTGTAAGTTTAAATGGGGTTTGATTTTAGGCAGTACAACAAATAAAGTAACTATTTCAAAGGGGTATGATGATTTTCTATAGGGACTGTAACTGTGATGCTTCCTTTAAGTTCCTCAATAAATAGCTATTTCAGAAAATAGTATAATTTTGCTGCTAACCTTTTGGAACAGCCTAGGTTGGAAACCTAGTAAGGAGATTTATTATGTTTCACTATGTTTTGGTGCAATTACATTGAAACATCACTTTTCACAATCTGAATTGTCTTTCTAAAAAATTAGTTATTAGTTAAAAAATTGATTATGGTTACTGACCTCCATTGGTGCCATGTGCGAGGTGGGGTGGCACAGTGATCTCTCTCCTCTCTAACACACACATGCCCTGCAAGCCTTCATCCAGACCAGAGATCAATTTCCCTTGACCTAAGGTGACTCGTGGGGGTTCTGGGTAGTCATCTCTGCAGGTAATACATTATTATGCTAACAACATTTCAAAAATAATAATAATAATAATTGTACACAACAGCAAACATAACACAGTAAAACTCAAAAACAGTTTAACACATCCATCTTACATTATAAACAGACTTTCACTAACAATCCACAGAAAATGCTTTGCATTTTTCCCAATAATAACATTTTTGAGTTAAATATTGTACATTACAAGTATCTGGTACATCATATTTTGGCCATGGCCAAAAGTATTTGTAGTGACATAGATTTTCGGTTTCGCAAGTTTGCTGCTTCAGTTGTTGTGGTGTTGATTCACATGTTTCTAGATAATTGTGCAGATCAGATGCGTTTTAAATAATTGCAAAAAGCTTCATTGGATTCAAAAAATCCCAAATTTCACTATTTTTTTTTTTTATCCCTGGCACAAAATGACCAACAAACGTAATTTCACTAATCATATCATCAACACATGGGAAAGTGTGAACAAGTACTAGTCAGGTGAAATTTACGGACCCCCAGACATGACATGCAGGAAAAAAAAAAAAAAAAAGGCTAAATCGTGCGTACGATTTACTAATTCGTTCCCTCGATTTACTAAATTGTGTGCACAATTTACTATTTCATTACTACAAAGAATACAAACAAGCCAAAGAAAAAAAAAAAAAGTCTTTAGAGACTTCTTAAAATTGTCCAGCATTCCATAACCGTGAAGCTTAAACAGAGAATGCTTGACCCCCCCGTAGACTTTTAAATGAGGGCTACTGAAGAGTACAAGAACAAGAAGAGTGCAGAGTTAGGTCCTGTCCCAAATGGCACCCTCAACACTTGCAGTCGTCCTATGAGTCTGCACTTTCGTGACGTAACGGCGCTTTGACTGTCGGGAAAAAGTCTCCTGCAGAGCTTGCACCAGTGCACATCGAGGGCGCATATTGGCCGCAAAGGAGGCGCTCGCGAGCACTCCTCTGAAACCTAAAATTGACAAATGAAACACTCTACAGTCTCGTGGACTTAACAGACATGCGCATGCGGCAGCCATTGTAAATCCACAAGCCCGAAAGTGCATAGAAGTGTGCCATTTGGGACAGGGTCTTGGAGTATAAGGAGTGGCTATAGGTTACAGAGATATGCAAGGGCTGTCCCATGAATAGCTTTATATGTGTGTGGGGCCTTCAATTGCTAATAGTAAAGTGCTGTGAGTGATTTTTCCTCATTCTCAGCTTAAAGGGATAGTTTTGAAAATTTGATGTTTATCTGCTTACCCTCAGGGCATCCAAGATGTAGGTGACTTTTTTTCTTCAGTAGAACACAAATGGTGATTTTTAACTGCAACCGCTGCCGTCTGTCAGTCAAATAATAGGAGTGAATGGAAACTTCTACTATAAGAGTAAATAAAACTTGCTTAGACAAATCCAAATTAAACCCTGCGGCTCGTGACGACACATTGATGTCCTAAGACACGAAACGATCGGTTTGTGCGAGAAACCGAACAGTATTTATATCATTTTTTTCCTCTAATACACCACTATGTCCAACTGCGTTCAGCATTTGCTTAGTGTGGTCTGATCGCGCTCTGACAACGGCAGTGATGTCTGGCACTCATTGAAGTATATGCGCGAGACATCACTGCCGTTGTCAGAGCGTGATCAGACCACACATGGCAGCGGTTGCAGTTAAAAATCATCATTTGTGTTCTACTGAAGAAACAAAGTCACCCACATCTTGGATGCGCTGGGGGTAAGCAGATAAACATCAAATTTTCATTTTTGGGTGAACTATCCCTTTAACTGTTGTTTGATTATTACTGATGATTTCATAGACAGCGGGAGATCTAATAAACTGCGTTCACACTAATGCACTGATCTCTTTTGAAATATATAAGATGTGGTTTGTCCTGTCTGTTTAACTCCTTAAAGGGGACATCGGATGCAAAATTCACTTTTGGACATAAATGTGTCTACACAACCCCCCTATGATGATAAAAATCCACCCAGTGCTTTTTTTTTAATCCCCACAAATCATAAGCACTTTGTCAGATCAAGCCATTCACAGATTCTTGGTAAAGTGACGTAAATTTGCACAGGCCCCTCCCACGACTGTTGACGGACACTGCCATTTTAGCATAGACCCACCCTGAGTGAGCTGTAAACAGTGCACCATTGTTTCGATGCTGCGCAGGTGTATACAAGAATGTCTCCAAAAACAACTGAGGAGTTTTGTTATTGGATATGAGAATGAACATAGCAGTCGTCCTTTACTCTCAACATCTGAGCCGCTGAAGATGCAGTGGATTCATTTTGTTTGTTAAGGGAATGCGCCCCCGGATCTACCTATATGCGTTTATGTCTGCGCTAAAAAGTTTGTTTCGCTAAAAAGTTCCTGATGGATCAGTACCTCCAGAAAACGTAAGTAACATATAGGTTTTTTTTATTAATCTTTGCCAATCGCCTTTCCTAATAATGTGCTAGTTAGCAAGTTCCACGACGAATGCGGCTAAAGTTAAAGGCCAGTTCACACTGCACAGATAAACGCCAACAAACACGTCTGTTGGAGTTTGTTGGATCAGGACGCAGCCTAGTGTGATACCCCTGTCAGCATCTGTTGCCGTTGGTCGGAGTTTGTTTTCACACGACTGAACATGTTTAATCGCCTTTTGTTGGGTCGTGGAATGTCTGAGCAGTTTGGTATGATTTTCCAACAAACAACAACAAACTCTGACGTAATCTGACCTGGCCACGAACCGTTGGCATGAAGATGAGGCAAGTCCCTTGCAAAGACTGCTGTTTGATCGCGCCGGCGCCTCATGCCCACACAACAAAGTACTGGAAACGTGTCATCGCAGCTTGTTCATTATCAAAATAATACAGTCGAACAAACATATGTGGCCATGAAAATGTGTTGACTATAAAGAAAACACAGCCAGACATCTAAAAAAGGATTCTTTATTTTTTACCGCGTATGAGAAAAACGCGGCATTAACGTCTGAGGTTTCTGTTTGAGGAAAGGTGTATAAACAAAATTTGTACAACGGAGAGCAACAAAAATATAAACAGAAGAAAATTTGTTAAAAAAGAGAATTCACTACATATAGTGAGAATCACAATGTTCCACAAATGTACAAAGCAACAAACTAAAATAGAAGAATAGTCCGGCTCTGTGTACTTAATTCACTATAAAAGTTGTGAAATTCTCAAAAAATAAAAGTACACAAAACTCTAAGTGCACAATATTTGTGTAATACCCCCAAATAAACAACGGTAGTGGCTTGATGTTTTCTGGATAAAGAACAAAATATAAATATTATTAAAGATGCATTCTAATAAGCCACACACACTTATAGGACCAAAACTAAATGCATTTAAAATTCTTCACATTACCCTTTAACATTCTTCACATTAGCATTAACATTCATCTCTAAAGACAAATTATTAATAAAGTTGAATGAATATCAATGTCAAAAACAGTTTACAGCTCTTAAACAATTTACTTTGAGTGAACATAAGCATTATCAATAAAGAATAAAATAAATAACACTCAGTCTATGACGCACTGAACTGCACTAGAAATCTCACGCAGCTGAAAATTTCACGTGCACTCACGTCTTCGTTCTCCCCTCTGATACCATTTATCGAAAGAGAAAGAATTACTATTAAATTTTTCCTCGATACATAAACTACAACAGAACACTCAAACAACATGTAATGATAACACTGAACGAACACTCACGCTCAATTTTTGTCACTCGGGAGAATAATGTAATCCGTGCGATCAACACCTTCCACAGCTGCACAGTAAACAGACTCAAACACCAAAATTTGGGTTTTCTCCTTTCTTCCAGAAAAAAATGGTGTTATTTTCCACCGCACTTCAGCTCTCGTGTGCTCCGTGATTAGCTGTGCCCGAAACCGCTCACTCGTTCACTCATTCACTATTCCCTATATAGTGTATGGCATTTGAGTGCTCTATATCTGCATGGAGTGAACGAAATTGTGAAAAAAGTTAATTTGGACGCCGAGGTATAATGACACTGTGCGTCGGAGAGCTGGAGCTATCGCAGAAACGGCTCGACACGCGATAAAACTATTTTATCCTACATGTTACTTACATTATGCAATAATGTTAATAACAATAACAATCATAATGACTTTATTTTGTAACCATACATGCCTCCGTGCCAGCTTTGTAGTTTAATCGATTGTATTGTCATGCTTAAAGCTGCAGTAGGTAACATTTGTAAAAATGTATTTTTTACATATTTGTTAAACCTGTCATTATGTCCTGACATTAGAATATGAGACAGATAATCTGTGAAAAAAATCAAGCTCCTCTGGCTCCTCCCAGTGGTCCTATTGCCATTTGCAGAAATACACAGCTCCCGGTAAGAAACAACCAATAGGAGCCAGGAGGAGTGTCTTAGCAGTGTCAATCAAGCTCGTGTGCGCGCTGATCACACCCCTCTCATGCACAGCGCGTACAGGCGTTCAAATTCAAGTTTACCGGTGTGCCGCAGCTTTGCTTATGGCGGACAAACAATCCAAACTGCCAATTCCTCGAGTGGCACCTGCTCATAAAATAAAGACGGGTAAACGGAAAAAGACAGATGACGATGATAAAAAAGCCAAAAAGAAAGAATTCGATAGAGCCCGAAATAAAACGAGGGTAAATATCGGATCGGCTTTTCCGAGGTGGAGGGAGCTACGTGTCCTGTAAGGATTAAAAACCGATGCAGAGTTAGCCACATTTCTGCTTGACAAGTAAGTATCCCTGCTTGATTTGTTTCATTTTTTAAGAACTACACAACTAAGAAAATTTCAAAACAGGCCTGACAAATTATGTATGGCATGGTTTCTTGTAGATTTCAGGGTGGTCCTTTGCATACTGTAACGTTAGTTATGTTATATTATCTTACTAGCTATTTATTACATGTATTGCAAAATACGTAATGTTTTGAGGACCAAGTTTGTAGTCAAAGTATAGTCAATGTAAATCATATTGTTGATGTTTCGTCCGTACCAGAGAATGTGCCATAACTGTTTATCCGCCGTCATCGGTGGCCCTGCTTGCTTACTAGCCTGCGCGTTCACCGCAGGCTCCGTTGTGATGGGGGAGGAGCTGTGGAGGGAGGGCTGTAGCGCAGTAGAGAGCAAGGGGGAGTGACCTGTGAGTTGCGCTTGTTCAAATTTTCAGGCTAAGTCAACGTTTTCTAAAAACTCCCTACTGCAGCTTTAATATGTGTTCATAATCAATAAATACTATAAAATACTGCAAGCGGTGCCACAGGGCTTTGGCCCGTCATCGCTGCTCGCAGCTATATTTATTATTTTTTTTCTAAGTTTTAGGGGTTTTTGGGGCCCTTAACATGCTCAAAAACTCTTGAAATTTTGCACACGGGTCAGAACCTGCGGCCATTACAGCCGGGCAGAAGCTGGTACCCGGGTGTGGCAGAGGGGCTCGACATCGTCCCCTTGAATTGGGTCCGAAAACGTGGTCTATATTTTAAACACGCTTGCACATACAAGTATAAAACTCGGTACACATATAGACATCATCGAGCCGAACAACTTTCGTACTCTAAGTTATACGTCACCTCAACAGGAAGTCAGCTACTATGGGTTGTTTGAAAAACACATGCTCTGGAATTTGATATACTCCTCCTAGGCAATTAATCCGATTGCCACCAAACTCGGTCAGCATGAAGTCAAGACATTGATGATGAAAACATGCCAGTGGATTTTTGATATCTCGAACGGATTGGCTGTGGCGAGGCAACGAATTTATGGCGAGAAAAGGGAAACAGGAAGTGTGTTATAACTTCTGCATACATTGATTGATCTTTATGAAACTTCACAAGTGTGTTGGTTGTAGTAGTCCGATCACATGGTTTTGCCTATTGTGAGTCAAAGTTATAGCGCCACCAACTGGCAGCAGAAAGTGTGTCACTTTCAAAATGCTTTGAGATCACCATCTTATTTTTATCCGATTTGCTTCAAACTTCACCACAATAATGTCAAAACATGGCAGATGTAGACATTTGAAAAAAATCGTGATATCTCAAACATAGTTGCCTTGGCAACACGTCAAACTTTTATAATATTCTTGGGCATTTTTGAAGCCCTTAACATGCTTCAAATTGGATGAAACTTGATACACATATCATTATTGTCATACAGTAGATATGGGCAAAGCCTTAGAAACGGGCGGGGACCAGGGGCTCTGCAGCGCCACCTTTTGACAAAAGTGGGGGGTTTAGTTTAACCTACAGTCACCAAACTCTGTACACTTATTGTTCTCATTAAGCCGGACAACTTTCTAATTTACAGTCATTAGCTCTGACCAACAGGAAGTCAGATATTTTGGTTTGAATGTGGATTTTTCACACACACTTTCGCACACACTTAGACGTAGGCTCTCTGTCCAACCCCCCTACCCCCTGCCTCCCTCCTCCTCACACCTCACACGTCACACCAGTCTGTGTGTGTGTGTGTGTGTGTGTGTGAGTGAGTGAAAGTGAGAGAGAGTGTTTTACAGCCTTGATCAGTTATTTAACCCTTTTATTGCAGACTCACTGTGCTTAAGAGTTTATTCCCAACCCTTAATCAAACACATCTGAAGCAGCTAATCAGTCCAGTTCATTTGTAGGCCACTGACAACATAGTATTACATTATTAGTTTGATAATTAGGGTTAATTCAAATATAAAAACACACTGCAAAAGCATGCTTTTGGTGCATAAGATTGGTGCACAAACAACAGCTCAGGGAGGTCAAAAACATGAAGTGTGAGGATTATTGACTAGCCTTATTCCTGACTAGCCTACTGCGTTTCGAATCACGGGTTCCACTTCCGGTTTGGTGGACTTCCATTCAAAAAGACTGAAACTTATCGTTTCAAATCATAAGGTTGCCATACAATTAAAGCTTATGTCAGCTTGACTGAATCAGCTGTCAATTTTTCTTTCATGTTTTATTTTCAGACATTATGAGAATTACATAACGCTTGGTATTGTAACATAACATGTTATAACAAGAATATCTATGGCAAGAGCTCTTTTCAGCAGCTGCTTTCTATCCTCCCGATTATTTTATTTTGTCTCTTTGCATACTGCTGTAATATTATGAAAAAGGACAGCATATACTGCACATTTGTGGTCTGTTCTCTCTATATAATTTACAATACATACCATTAATAATTCACTGGAATGCACAAAGAATCTCCTCAAAGCCTCACGTCTCTTTCCAGGATGTTTCACAGGTAAATACAATTTATTAAAATGGAAATCACTTTGAAATAGTATCACACAATGCTGAAGTTCGTGAACATTTTTATTAAGGCAACGTATTACAATTATGTAATACGTTGCCTTAATACATTGCATATACTGTATATCATTGCAATACATTGCATATACGTTGCATATATATCACTATAGCATATGTTCAACCCATCCGTTATTGCTGTGGAAAGAATCACACCTTTTCATGGCCTGTTGAAATTACCTTGTTGATGCTTTCACACTTTTAAATGTCCATTTATTGTTCGTTGGTTGAAGGGTGAGTAAAATAATGTCATCTCATTGTACCCAGTTTAAAAATAAAACGCATTACTGCGTTCATAGTGTCTATCACTGACTGTTTACAGCTTAACAGAAATTACTCCCATAATTTGTGCAAAGCGTCATGGGGCGTTGGAATAAGGTGGATACAACATCAGCAATCAAAGACATTCGCATTAAGGCTAAATTAGATTTCTCAGAGTACTATGGAGTTTGCACAAATAACAGTTTGTAATTTGCTCTAGAATTTTTTTAGGGTTTGTCTGAGAAAAAACACAGACATGGCAGATTAGGATGATATTTTTCACTCATTGTTTGATTTAAATTAAATTACGATTGTAGGTTTAGTAATTGAACCTGGATGAATTCAAAATGAAGGTACTATATTTCAGATCAGTAAAAAGATAAGAAAACTGTTAGTCTTTGTCTTTTTCTAAGTTCGAATGACAAAATAGCTGTGTTAGGCGCTGAACAAAGCGGATTGATTCTATGTTTTCATTGTATGAGTTTTAATGAACTGTAAAACTTGGAAAATAAAACTGCATTGTTTAGGGTACAATGCAATATTTTGTGTGTAGTTATGTATTTGTAAATATTATGATATAATCAATGTTAAAATAATAGTTTGGTATAACACAACATTTACTTATAGTGCACAGCCTTAATATGGTTTGAAATAAATATGTGTATGAATTTAATAAGGTATTAGCAGTAGGAGTAAAAAATAAAAAAAAAAAATAAAAAATCATGTATNAAAAAAAAAAAAAAAAAGAATCATGTATTTATCACCTTAAAGGAGGCAAGCTGACAGGGAAATATATGTAAGAAAATATTTGTTATTCTAAAACTTGATCTATAGTGGACAATTGTAGTGTAATAAAAGTTAATAATATGCTGTTTGGACCAAAAACACTAAAATCATGGCTGAAGTTTGAAGTAAAAGCTGCTGCAGTAAATGTGGTGTGAAATTGACACAGTCCTTTTATGTTTAACCGTTTTAAATGCCCATTGCCCGCCGTGCACAGTTGACCTGAAGCCACCGGGGTGGCGGTGCCACCGGGCTTTGGCCCGTCATCGCTGCTCGCAGCTATATATATATATATTTTTTTTTACGTCTTCCGGGGCTTTTTGGGGGCCTTAACGTGCTCAAAAACTCTTGAAAATTGGCACACACATTGGAATCCGTGGCCATCAGGGCCGGGCAGAAGCTGGTACCCGGGTGTGGCAGGGGGGCTCGACAGCGCCCCCTTGAAAAAAGTCAGAAAACTCGGTCCATATACTAAACACACTTGCACGTATTAGTATGAAACTCGGTACAGATATAGACCTCATCGGGCCGAACAACTTTCATGCTCTAAGTTCTACTCCACCCCAACAGGAAGTCAGCTATTATGGGTTGTTTGAAAAACGCAAGCTCTGGAATTTGATATACTCCTCCTAGGCGATTAATCCAATCACCACCAAACTCGGTCAGCATGAAGTCAAGACACTGATGATGAAAAGTTGCCAGCAGATTTTTGATATCTCGAACGGTTTGGCCATGACGAGGCATCAAATTTATGGCAAAAAAAGGGAAACAGGAAATGGGTTATAATGTCTGCATTGATTGATGTTTGCATTGATTGATGTTTATGAAACTTCAGCGGTGTGTTTGTTATAGGAATCTGATCACATGGATGTGACTATTGTGAGTCAAAGTTATAGCGCCACCAACTGGCAGCAGGAAGTGTGTCACTTTCAAAATGCATTGAGTTCACTGTTATTTTTACCTGATTTGCTTCAAACTTCATCAGTGTAATGTCAGTACACAGCAGATGTAGACCTGTGACAGGATTTTTGATATATTTTAAATATTGTTGCCATGGCAACAGGTCAAACTGTAATAATATTCTTGAGTGTTTTTGAGGCTCTTAACATTGTTCAAATTGCATGAAACTCGACACACACATCAATATTGTCAACTAGTAGACATGGACAAAGCCATAGAAATGGACGTGGTGGAGGGGCTCAGTAGCGCCACCTTTTGACAAAAGTGGGTTAGTTTTTCCTACAGTCACCAAACTCTGTAAACATATTGTTCTCATCAAGCCGGACAATTTTATAATTTACATTCATTGGCTCCGACCAACAGGAAGTCGGCTATTTTGGTTTGAATGTTAATTTTTTGAAAAAACAGGCTATAAATTTTATACTACTTCTCCTACAGGGTTTATACAATTTACACCAAACTTTTTTAACTTGGTGCTAATACATTGAAGTTGTTTAATTGCAAATGGATTTTGGATATCTCAAACGGTTTGGCTGTGGCGAGGCAACAGATTTATGGCAAGAAAAGGGAAACAAAGTGTTATAACTTCTGCATACATTAATTGATTTTGATGACTCTTCGGCTGTGTGTTCGTTGTACAAGGCTGATCACATGGATGTGACTATTGTGATTCAAAGTTATAGTGCCACCAACTGGCAGCAGAAAGTGTGTTACTTTCAGCATGCTTTGAGATCACCCTCTTATTTTTACCTGATTTGCTTTAAACTTCATCAGAATAATGTTAAAACATGGCACATGTAGTCCTTTGAAAACGGGCAGGGAGGAGGGGCTCTATAGCGCCACCTTGTAGTGCAGTAAATGTGGAGTGAATTTGACATAGTCCTTTGATGTTCAACCATTTTAAATGCCTATTGCCCGCTGTGCACAGTTGCCCTGAAGCCACCGGGGTGCTGGTGCCACCTGGCTTGGGCCCGCCATCGCTGCTCGCAGCTATATTTGATTAATTGTTCTAACAATTGTTAGATTAATCAATTATCAAAATAATTATTTCTTGCAGCCCTATAGCTAGCATATTTACAGTAGTATTTGCAGCACACCAGGAAGCCTCAGGAGCTGATACTCACCGGTTAGGCTAATGCCGAGTTCAGACTGCACGATTTTAGCCCTGATTTTGGCTCGCCGACATGTTTTGAGAAATCGCAGACAAATGCCCGAAATCACAGGCAAATCGGTGCTCGTTCACGCGAGTGACAATCACGTAGTGTGAATGAGCAAAGATGAGCAAAGTCTCACGTAAGAACTCCGGTCTTGCATGATATCGCGTTGTTTCCTTGTCACATCTTGCGTGTGTTTGGTTGTGAAACGTTGTTTGCGTGCCAGACAGAGTTGTCGGCGATTCTTCCTTTTGTAAAGTCATGCAGTGTGAAACCTTTTGTCGCCGATCCATCGTGCAGTGTAAACACAGAAAACTTCTGAATGCTGGCCAAGATAGTCATGCAGTGTGAAAAGAACAGTGACCCGACTACTTTGAAAATCGTGCAGTCTGAAATCGGCTTAAGGGATTTGCAGAGATCCCAAAGGTTGTCATGTTAGCTGTTATGCTAGCCACAGGCCATGCTTAACCATATAGTCACCTTGTTAAATTAATAAATAACCACAAGTTGCAAATGGAGAGCACTTACGAAGAGTAGAGATGTGTGCCATCCAGCAGAGAGCAGTTGTAGCGGTATAAAATCAGGTCATTTGCAGCACTTGTCAGGTTGCAGTCAGCTGGTTTGTAGGTCACTTTGATGTCCACTTGGTCTTTAGGGTTGTGAAAGTCAATGATGTGCAGGTCAAAAATGAGCACGGCAGATCCTGGGATCAGCTCACCTAAGAACATTTTTACGAAGAACAGAGCAGATGAGAAAAAATCTGTGTCACATTGAATATGTAGTATTCTACCATCAGTCTCATTCTACTTAAAAAGAAAAAAGAAATCCAAATTGAGGAATTGTATAATGTTAAATAGATTAAATATGTCAATTGTTTGAATATAATATAGCCAACTATGCCATATAATGGAGGTTAACAAAAATAAAATGGCAAAATACAAGATACAAGATACATTCAGAAGGCCTCGTACACACACATATGGGAACACTATGAACTATTGAACGTAACAAGTTAGAGAAATATCTCTACGCCTGTTACACACAAACTCTGTATGTGGTGGATTTTTTTATTTTCTGTACCCAGCCATGTTAACAGGTAAGAGCTTTAACACTGCACGCGGATGCGGTCTGTCAATGCATTCCAGAAGCGGTGTGTATGCAGCAGTGCAATGATCATTTCCACACCGAGTTTATTTTGCTGTGGCTGCACTGCACTGAATTAAAGCGACAGCACATTGTTCGCATTAAAATAATCATGTATTGACCTAGTAATTTCATCATAGATGCATATAATTTAAAATGTATTCTATACTAAAATCCAGGGCTCAGTTACGAATTCAAATAGTACAGCCTATGCAAATGTGACGCTGACACATCCAAAGTGTGTGAAATGCCCGCGCTCAGGCTCTGCAGTGAGTGAAATGCCCGCGCTCAGGCTCTGCAGTGAGTGAAATGCCCGCGCTGCTGTCAAGTCATCATAGGTTAGGTAAGTCACAATGGCAATGCCCTGGCATTAGTTTTTCCGATGATATATGTCACCAACCGTCAAGCATTAGGCCTACATTTAAGTGAAAATGAATGTCAAGTAGGCTAATATGCAGCTTGTTGTGCATTTTGAAACCAGCAAAAATTGCAGGATATGTAGATCACAACGTCACATCACGCACATGTAGCGCTTCTGTGAACTGAGAAAACAGAATAAAACTATAGGCCTACATAACACATATACAATAAAAGGGAATATTTAGGCCTATAGGCTATGCGATATTTCACTATATACAAAACGAAAGTGGTTCATTGTGGCGCACTCCAAAGATCTAGGAAAGGTAACAGACATTCTGCTTGTTTTCATTATTTAAGTGTCTTTTGTAAATGTATGAATTATGTCTTGCTTTTACCTGTATGACCATAAATTACGGAGTACAGTTTACTGTCTTAGAAGGAAAAAAAATTCCAGTGGTCGCGCCGGCGCCTAACGCGCACGCACACAAATTCTTGCATTGCTTACTTGATAACAGGATATCGCAGCCTGTTAAATAATTAAAATAAAATAAAATCAACCAAACATATAAAATGTTACACTGCTCAATTCAATTCTTTAATACAATCTGCCGTTTACCACCCGTGCCCACCGCCTGACTGTGCTGTTATGTGAAGGATGATGTCGATAATGCAAGTGAAGTACAAAGCTTACATAATAAATGATAGTTTAGCATTCGTCTCGAAAATGGAAACAATGCCGAATAAGAAATTCACTTCACTTTAAATTAATTCGTTTAGCATCTTATTTAGTTTTATTTCTAATAAATAAACCTGTTTCTCATCTTGAATATAGCAATAGAAGCTGGAATGGCGTTAAAAAAGAAAAGAGAATTAAAAAAAAATTTGTTTTGGCTTGACGTCTAGCCTGAATAGGCTGTTAACTTTGGAGGTTTTGTGGTAAAATAAAATAGGGCAGTTTTGTTCATACTTTGTGTTTACAAACATTATAATTATATTAATATTTTATATAGAGGCTAGGCTATTTGTAAACATTTTATTTTATTTACCGATAAATTACATTATTTCTGAATGTAATAATAAATGAGACGTATACGCGACATATCTTTTTTTCCTCTCAGGAATAGCGTCGGTATTTTTAACCATGCAGCAAACATTTTAAAATATATTGAAAAAATTATTCATAAACCGTTGATAGTTTTTCCTTTCGTTTAATAGGTTTACATTTGGACAGAATCTTGTTATAAAAGATAATTGTAGGTCTATTAGCTAACACGGCAAATACTCTTTGTTTTTTAATAAATAAAATGCTGTATGTATTATTATTATTATTATTATTAAGTAGGCTACATGCAAACAAAAAAAAAATACGTTATTAACCGTAATTTTTTTCTAAACAAACCTGTTTCGGAACGTTAATAATACAGAAGGAACGCTGGAACAGAAACGTTAAAGTACCGATTTTGCTCGGAGTGAAACAATTGAATTTTTTTTTTCCGTTTTTATGCCCAGCTAAAATCTACTAAGTTTGAAAGTCAACATGTGGCTTTTTGCATCGGGTGAAGCAAGGAAAACGTCTTGGTTACGACTGTAACCTAGGTTCCCTGAAGAGGGAACGAGATGCTGCATCGAGAATGGCGCTGTGGGAATGTTTTGCGTGATTGCATCGTGAAGCACGCGTTGTCCCTGAGACCAGAGGAGGATTTGATACACAAGTTCGCAAAGTAAACGCGAGCGCAAACCCCACAGGTGATTTATGTAGGCGACCACCGATGTGTTGTCTGACCCAACAAGTACATGGTGGCCCCTGAGGTCTGGGAGGAAATACTTGAGAGCAAGAAAAACAGCCAACATTTCCAGGCGATAGATATGCCAGTCCATTGGAGGTCCCCCCCACAGACCCCGAGTTGAGCGACCATCTAGGTTCGCTCCCCAACCCATGAGGGAAGCATCCTTTATTGTTTTGCGATGACAAGGAGCTCCCAACACAGGACCTTGGGATAGGAACCAGGGTTTCTTCCACATAACCAGGGCATGTAAGCTTCGCCGTTTAACCATCAAATCCAACAATCCCTGAAACTGTTTTACAGTGAGTGACGTGCCTAGCTTTATTCGGTTTACAGCTGATAGAACTGAATCAATGCAGAGATGTGAAAGATGTGCCTGCATCACCACCAAATCCCAAACTATGCCTAGAAAAGTGGTCCTCTGTGCTGGAAAAATTATACTCTTTTTAGCGTTTAACCTCAACCCCAACATTTTCATGTGAGCGAGAATGACATCTCAAAGCTAAACCGATAACTGATGTGACTTACCTAAAATCACCCAATCATCAATGTAGTTCAAAATGCGAATGCCCTGAAGACGCAATGGTGCCAGTGCTTGTTTGCCACATATTTAGTGAAAATGCAGGTTGATAAAGCTAGACCGAATGAAAGAACCCGATATTGGTACACTTCGCCCCCGAAAGCAAACCTCAGGAACTTCCTGTGTTGTGGAAGGATGGATACATGGAAGTATGCGTCCTTGAGATCTATTGTGACAAACCAGATCTGATCTGTGACACAATTTGTCTCAAGGTTAACATTTTGAACTTGAGCTGCATGACTGATGCAGATCCAAAATGAGACGCAACCCCCCCCCATTCTTCTTTGGAACCGGTTTCTCTGTCTGGAGGAAGTACATGTTCTATAGCTCCCTTCTTTAACAAAGTTTTTACCTCTTGTTCAATAACCAGAGCCTGCTCGGGGCCCACCAATGTGGGCAAGACCCCCATAAATCCGGGCAGGCGAGACCCGAACTGAATAGTGTAACCCTTTTCGATTGTGAGCAGGACCCAACAAGATATATTTGGCAGTAGTTTCCATGCTGTCAGATATTCTACTAAGGGAACTAGTCTTCTGAGACTGGCCTCTAGTGATTTTTGAGCAACCAATCCGATGCTCTAAAGCAGCAAACCGACAGGGGACAACCAAATTGGTCGCTTTGAGACCCTACGTTTCAGGGCGGACTCTGGGATGTACACTCGCTGGAGACTGATGCGCCCTGCAGCACGTGAGGTGACAGGGTTGGCAGAACGGCCCCCTGAGGGCACCGAAGGGAGATGGGCACCGTATAATGAGGTGTTAACCACTTCCCTTCGGGTGGGACTACCCTCAGATGCCTGGCACCACTGGCGTCAGGACCTCTTCCCCGCAGCCTTCTTGGCAATATTGACGGTCCTCAGATCCATCTTATCCCTTGAAGAATGCAGTTGAGAGTGCCTCCCCGGGGGTGGGCTCAGGAAGCAACGCTCTGTTTTTGTGTGGCATGGTGTGAGGAGCTAGCTTTAGATGTTTGGGGCTGCTCCCGCTCAGCAGCCCCTGAGACTTGAGAGCGGTGGTGGAGGAGCTTCTGAAACGCAACCACTTGTTGACTGGCCTCCTGAAACCTCTCGACGACTGTGGACTATCCATAAGGAAATTCTTGTCTTTTTCCTTAATAGCGCTCAGATTCAACCAAAGATGTCTCTCCGAAGCTACCAGGGCTGCCATAGCACGACCAATTGATCTGGCCGTTTCCTTAGTAGCCTGGAGAGAAAGATCTGTGGCCCGACGCAATTCCCCCGCCCTCATCAAGGTCTCCTAGTAAATCTACCTGGTAGGCTTGCAGTACGCCCATAGTGTGTAAGCATGCTGCAGCCTGACCCGACACTGCATAAGCATTGCCCACCAAAGCTGATGTCGTTCTAACTGGCTTGGTGGGCAATGTCGTGGCCTTTAGAGATGATGCGGACTGAGGGGAGAGATAGCTGGCTAGTGTCTCTTCCACCTTAGGCATTGTCCCATAATCATGCTCTTTAAGGGCCACTATCGAGGAATAGTGTGATGTTTGTGCACTATGAACTCGATAGGAAACCGGTTTCTTCCACGATCTCGACAACTCAGTGTGGAGATCGGGAAAAAACTGAAGGCCCTGATGAGGAGGTTGCACTCGTGAGGGCAGGAAGTGTTCATCAAGTTTACTTTTGGGGCGAACGTCCTGCTTCTCAGCTGGCCATTCAATATTTAACCTGGCAACAGTGCAAGTCACAACCTCCACCAGCTCCTCATATACAAGAGAGTGAGATGGCGAGTCCTCAATCTCTCCTGCTTCGATGCTTTCAACATCCAACTCCTCAGAGCTGGATATATGAAGCATCGGCGCCTACCACAGGGCAGAAGGAACCGCAAAGCGTGCTTCCGAACCCTGAAAAAAGGTGCTGGATCAGCAGGTGAGGGAAGAGATAAGGCAGAGTCTGTCTCTAACCCGTCTGCTAAATCCATCTGAGATCCCCATCATCTAAATCGGCGCTGTGCCTCATCAGCAGCGGGACCAGAACCATGGGGAACGCGAGCCTGAGCCCCCTCTTCAAAGAGTGCCAGGCAGGAGGCTTGTGCATGCTTCGCTCCCAAACAAACTACATACAGATCGTGTGTATCCCCACCTGTGCTTTATAGTTTCCTGGTCGTGATGTCACCCGCTTCTGATGTTTCAATTGGACTGATTTCACATGTGCTTCACGATGCAATCCCGCAGAGTGTTCCCACAGCATCATTCTTGATGCAGCACGAGTTCCCTTGAAAGAAAACAACACCTTACCTCGCATTTAGATAAACAAGGAGACATAATGTATAGCACTCATCTCTGCATGAGTTTGTGGGCTAGCCAGCAAATAAGTGTCTTTATAACTTTATTTTGCTTTTGTTGTTTTTTCCCCTTTGTTAATTGTTGTCCGTTCTGTTAAATTCTTTACTTGATTGATATGTTCGTTATTATTGTGATGTTTGTTATGAGTAAGTGAATAAATAGATTTGATTGATTCCGCCGTTTACTCGTTCTTGTTTATGTTAGGTAATCTCTCTTCTCTTCGAGCTGATATTTTTATGAGAGGTTGTAACAAAGTGGGGGCTCATCTGCAATCTTAAGTAATTTAGTCTGCGTTGTAGAGATAAGGTAAGTTAATGCTCCGGTTATTTAGAGAGTGATCCAGCTGGCCGTGCTTAGCGCCAGACCTTCCATCGGATTACTGTTTATTGTTTTTGTTTTAACTTATTATTTTTGGAGGTATTCCAGGGGAGAGATTTATTTATCTCTTAACTGGTAACCCTCTGAAGATTAGGAAGGTCGTAGTTAATTTTGTGGGTAGGTAGTTAGGTCCGGAGTGTGAACGACTTTATTAAGCAACCAAGTGTTGAAACATTGGACAATTGTCGAAAGGATGATTTGTTTGTTATTGCTCAGCATTATGAGATATCTGTTTCTAGAGCATTACTTAAAAAAGATTTAAGAGCTTGTTTGCTGGCTGGTCTTATTGATAAAGGGGTGTTACCTGATGCTGAAGTAATGCAGCAGGGTGAACCATCAGTCGCCGTTGTGGGAGAGTCTCCTGTAGCTCCTGTTACTCCACTAAATGCTTGTGAGGTAGGCCCACCATTGTCTATGCCAAAATTTGAGCCGAGGAAGTGTGTATGCACAGGAAGCGTGTATGTCATTATCTTTAGAAGAGAGCGTTCAGTATGATGCAGTAAAGAATGCCATCCTGCGTGCATACGAGTTAGTGCCAGAGCACTATAGGCAACGTTTTCGCATGACAAATATCTGCTTCCCAAACGTATGTTGAATTTGCTTGGGAAAAGAGTACATTATTTGACAGGTGGATTAAAGCATGTAAGGCTTCTGTTTATGATTCTCTGCGTGAACTTTTACTTATTGAAGAGTTTAAAAATTCTGTCCCAGAATGTACAGCTCTTTATTTGAATGAACAAAAAGTGACTACTGTGCAACAGGCAGCTATCTTGGCTGATGAATATGCTTTGATGCATAAAACTACCTTTGTTAGATCTCCGTCGGAATCAGGAACTAGTTTTCAAAAAGTAAACGAAGTTTGCCAAACTGACTCTAAAGTAAAGTCTTCAGGAGTGAAGTTTAGGAAGGGGTGTAGTTATTGTCATAAAGTGGAGCATTCTATTGCTGATTGTTAGAGTCTTAAAAAGAAACAAACGTGACACGATGCGGTAGGTCAGTCTCGGGGAGTGGTTTTGCTTAAAACCGTCTCTTCTCAATCTTCTCCTGTTTCGGGGGATAGTGCTGAGGACTGTTTCAAACCTTTTGTGTTTGAGGGTACTGTGTCTTTGACCGGAAAGGTTGAGGATCAGCCCGTGGTGAAAATATTATGCAATACAGGGGGCTCGCAGTCCTTTGTGTTAGCAGATGTGTTACCTTTCTGCACAGAGACAGCTTGTGAAACGAGTAAGATTGTACAAGGAATTGAAATGGGTTTCGTGCCCGTTCCCCTCCATCGAGTATGGCTTACATCTGATAATGAGGTCGATTTGAGCGATACCTTGTTGGCTGATGTTTTTGAAAAAGGTAAGCTGCTTAATGATCAAATAGGCAAATCTAAGTTAAACCTTAAAACTATGGCTGTGCCAGCAGCACAGTGAGTCTTTCCCGTGAGTCACGTATTGAAGCTCAAAATAATGATCATACACTTGAGAAATGTCGCGCCAGTGCTAATGTTGCAGAGCAGTAATTAGGTAAGCATCAATTTTATTGGGACAATGAAGTTTTAATGCGTAAATGGAATGCACGCTCGTTCACTGATGAAGATAATGAGTGGGGTACTGTGAACCAAATTGTCGTCCCTTCTAAATTTAGACAGCTTGTTTTGGCTGTGGTGCATGATCATCCCTGGGTGGGACATCTCGGTGTGACTAAAACATATTCTCGCATCCTTTAGCACTTCTTTTGGCCCGGTTTAAAAAAACTGAGGTTTCTCGATATTGTAAAACTTGTTATACGTGTCAGATGTCTGGTAAGCCTAATCAGCTGGTTTCGCCAGCTCCGCTTCACTGGTGAACCCTTCGAAAGAGTAATTGTGGATTGTGTTGGTCCACTTCCGCGTACTAAAACAGGGTACCAGTATCTTTTGACCATAATGTGTGTAGCCACACGATTCCCTGAGGTGGTTCCGTTGCGTAAGATCACGGCAGTTACGGTGACGAAAGCGCTTGTAAAGTTCTTTACTACCTTTGGACTTCCGAAAACAGTTCTGACTGATCAAGGCTCTAATTTTCTATCAAGGATTTTTCGAAAAACGTTGAAAGCTTTGAGTATTTCGCACATTGTATCTAACGCGTACCACCCAGAATCCCAGGGTGCCCTGGAGCATTGGCATAAGGCTTTAAAGTCTTCCTTGCGTAAGTATTGTCTCGAAACTGAGAGTGATTGTGATGATGGTGTTCCGCTGGTGCTGTTTGCCGTTCGCAAGGCAAGACAGGAGTCTCTTGGATTCAGCCCTGCTAAATTGGTCTTTAGCCATAATGTGCGGGGACCTTTAAAGGTTTTAAAAGATCAATTTCTTTCAGTGGAGCAAGCGGCAAAAACAAATGTTCTGGATTTCGTTATGCGATGTCGTGAGCGGTTACATAATGCTTGTGCCGCTGCAAAAGATGCACTTTGTCGTTCCCAAGAAAAAATGAAGCAGCAATATAACAAGCGCGCAACTGCGCTGAATTTTATGCCGGGGGAAAAGGTTCTGGTACTGCTTCCCTTGCCAGGTTCTGCTCTTGTTGCACGTTTTTCGGGGCCTTATGTCATTAAGAGAAAAGTGAGCGAGACCGATTATGTGCTTCATACTCCAGATCGATGTAGGAAAAAGCGTTTATGCCATGTGAACATGCTGAAAGCGTATTCGGAACGGTCAAATAACACTATTGCGACAGAGTTTCTGAGTTACCCATAGTGAACGAAAAGGTGGAACCTGTTTTATCCGTGTTTAATGCACAGTTTAGTGAGGATGGTTTGGAAGTACACAGTGAGATTCTGAAGGGCGGGTTTTTGAATAACAAAAGCAGGATATTATGGAACTGATAAAAAAATGATCCTGTTTTGTTTCATGATGTTCCTTCGTGTACTAAAGTGCTCCAGCGTGATATCAATGTGGGCTCTGCCATTCCCATCAAACGACACGCGTATCGATGTTCTGTGGACAAAAGACAGGTAATGAAATCAGAAGTAGAGTATTTGCTGCAGAATAAATTTGCTAAGTCGAGTAAAAGCCCATGGAGTTCTCCTTGTGTTTTAGTTCCAAAATAAGACGGATCGGTCAGATTTTGCACCGACTTTCCAAAGGTGAATGCGGTGACCGTGCCAGACAATATTGACAATATTGGAACTGCCCAGTATATCACAAAGCTAGATCTCTTAAAATAATACTGGCAAGTCCTGTTAACCCCGCGTGCGTCTGATATTGCTGCTTTTGTCACGCCAGATCACTTTGCTCAGTATACGAGAATGGCTTTCGGCCTGTGAAACGCACCTGCGAATAACCAGCGTTTAATGGAGTTGTTTTTAAGAGATGCTGACAAGTGTAACATATTTGGATGATGTGGTGATTTATTCTGCCACTTGGACTGAGCATATGACAAAGTTACAGACTGTTCTCTCACACTAAATTTGAAAAAGTGTGAATTCGCAAAAGCAACTGTCACTTACCTAGGTAAGCAAGTTGGCCGAGGAAAGGTACGACCAATAGATGCTAAAGAAACTGCTATTCTGTCTTATCCCGTTCCTACGACACGGCGGGAACTGCAGCAATTTTTAGGAATGGCCGGATATTATAGGTGCTTTTGTAAAAAATTCTCTACGATCGTGGCACCTCTGAAAGCTTTATGCAGTCCTAAAAAAACCTTTCTGTTAGTCTGACGAGTGTCAACATGCTTTTTTGTGTGCGAGGTCTCTTCTTTGTAGTGCTCTGTCCTGTCAACCCCTGACCTGTCCTGACCGTTCACGCTGGAGGTGGATGCGAGTGCGACGGGGGCGGGAGCTGTCCTTCTGCAAGATGGTGCTGACGGGTTTTCTCATCCTGTGTCTTACTTCTCTACTAAGTTCAGTCGGCCTCAGCTGAACTATTCGACTATAGAGAAGGAGACATTAGCGATGTTACTTGTGTTACAACATTTTGATGTTTATCTGGGGGCTGCATCCGTGCCTCTGGTGGTTTTTACCGACCATAATCCGTTGGTGTTCTTATCACGTATGTATAATCATAACCAGCGCTTAATGCGTTGGGCCTTGATGGCCCAAAAATACAACCTGGAGATTAAGCACAAGAAGAGTAGTGACAATGTTGTTGCAGATGCTCTTTCGCGAGGATAATGTATTATGTGTTATGTAATTGTTTGTTTGGCTTCTCATTGTTACATTCACGCCTTCCCGGACTCCAGTTCCCAGAATCCTCCTGTTCTCCACACCTGTCTTCACTTCCCTCATCAGTCTTCCCGCCATCTCCCTGGATTCCCAGCACCTGTTGTCCTCGTCAGCACTCCCTTTAAGTTGGACTCACTCCCTGCACTCCCTGTCCGTTCTTGTTGTTGTTTCATGCATGTGATGCTGTGTATATTCCTGGATTGTCTATTAAAGCCTATTGCATTGTGGATGCAATAGTCCACTCCATGCACCGCCGAGCCCGCCCCAGCCGCCGCTGAACCCACTCCAGTAGCCCACTAGCCCTTCGAACCCCTGAGTCTCCCAAATAATTTTCTTTTGGGGGGAAGGGTACCAGTGGGTGGGAAAGATGGGGGTGGGCTCAGAGACCTGCCATGGCTGCCCACAGCCCCTGACCCACCATGGCCACCTACAGTCACTGACCCGCCATGGTTGCCTACAGTCCCTGACCCCCCATGGCCGCCTACAGTCCCTGACCCCCCATGGTCCCCTACAGTCCCTGACCCCCCATGGTCCCCTACAGTCCCTGACCCCCCATGGCCGCCCACGGCTCCAGACCCGCCATGACAGCCGAGGATCTAGTACCGCCCTAGAGACCTCCGCACCCGTCTGTTCCCAGAATCCTCCTGTTCTCCACACTTGTCTTCACTTCCCTCATCAGTCTTTCCGCCATCTCCCTGGATTCCCAGCACCTGTTGTCCTCGTCAGCACTCCCTTCAAGTTGGACTCACTCCCTGCACTCCCTGTACGTTCTTGCTGTTGTTTCATGCGTGTGATGCTGTGTATATTCCTGGATTGTTTATTAAAGCCTATTGCATTGTGGATTTCCGTATTTAACTCGTCTTTACAGCAGCAGCGGTAACACTCATGTACACTCAACTGTAAAACTTTTTTTTTTATTTTTTTTTATTTTTTTTTTAGGTGGGGGAGTGTTAAGGTCGGTGCTCGGTCTGTGTCTTGTTTTTTTTTCTGTTTTGCCCCTCCCTTGTTTTTCTTGGTGCCGCGCTATCCTTTTGGAGCCTGTACGCGCTCTCTCTCTTAGGTGGACGCACCTGTTTGTGATTTGAGTGGCTGATTGATTGAGCTGACTGATAAAGACGCCAACGAGGAGGAGAAAGAAACAGAGATGACAGATTTTGTGGGCTAGCCAGCAAATAAGTGTCTTTATTTTGCTTTTGTTGTTTTTTTTCCATTTGTTAATTGTTGTCCATTCTTTTAAATTCTTAACTTGATTGTTATGTTCGTTATTATCGTGATGTTTGTTATGAGAGAGTGAATAAATAGATTTGATTGATTCCGCCGTTTACTCGTTCTTGTTTATGTTAAGTAATCTCTCTTCTATTCGAGCTGACATTTTTATGAGAGGTTGTAACATTTTCGTCTATTGTAAGTTTTAATTGAAAATGTTTGTGATTTAAACATATAGCTATGTTTAAATGTTTTGACACCTGCTTTAGCAATTTAATATATAAATCTAAAGTATAACTTTATTTATATAATGTAATGAATTGAATATACATTTGTTTAAATGTAGTGCATTTAAACGTGACATGTATGAAAGAGTGTAGCCTATGTTCAAAGAGAATTGCAATTCTGACAGTTGTGCACTACAAATGCGGCATATGTGAAAGCACGATAGAGTGTGCTGCTCCTGCATTGCATACGTACTGCAACACGCACAAGACATTGCAACACGCAGCAATACAACACGCATATGTACTGCAACACGCACCTGATCCATTTTCTCCATAGGCCAGATGAGGCGGCACAGTGACTCGTCTCCACTCACCCACACATACCCCCTGCAGGGCTTTGTCCATACCAGCAATCACATAACCCATGCCAATAAATGTGTTGTAAGTGCTGTTTCGAGAATAACTAGGGATGTAAAAAAAAAAAAAAAGATCTAAATACTCAGCATTTTGCTAACAGCACTTCACCATAAACGTGCAATATTCCTTGTTATGTGAAAATATTTATTTTCCAGATGAAAGACTCACCTGGAATCGAAGACAGTACCATCTTGAAATGTTCCATTATAATGGTAGCGTATGAAATCTCCCACCACTGCCTTTCTCCTACATGGCTGTGGACTCTTTTGAACCTCCACGTTTACATCATCCTTCACATTAAACACGTCCACCAGTAATACATCAAAAATTACAGTTGCATATGGAGGGATCTTTGTACCTAAAGATAAAGTTCCATCAGACTATGCTTCAAACAAATCATATTTAAACAAAAACAGGATCTCATAAAACACAGTGGATATAAAAAGTCTATACATTCG
>RJVU01060056.1:149700-222824 GCA_003731715.1 Anabarilius grahami
TGTTTGTTTTGTTTTGTTTTTTGTTATGTAAAAAAATGAAACAAAGATAAATCATATCAGAACTTTTGCAGCTTTAATGTGAAAATTACAACCTATGCACTGACACCGAAAACCAGGGACCAGAAGAACCAATATGAAGTTGGGAGGAGCCGGGGCTTAGACAGGAGGAGCAAGAGCCATGACAGGTGGAAGGTCCTCGTTGGAGCCGATGGAGGGAGGAGCCATGGTGGAGCCTTGGTGGGAAGACCAAGCAGATCCAGCGAGATGACTGAAAGAGGTGTAGCCGGTAGAGCTGGAGACCCAGGTAGAGCCGAAGAGCCAAAGAGACCGGGCAACACCAAAGGTCCTGAAGGCCAATGCGGAGCCACGGCGATGAGGGAAGGGGTGGAGGGACAAGGTGCATCCAAAGGCCCAGAAGTCTGTGGCGTAGGCAGAGCAACGACTGACCAAGGCAGAACCAGAGGGACGAGGAAGCCCGGTGAGGCCGTGCGGACAATGGTCCCAGGTGGAGCCGAGGGGGCGAGGAGCCAAGGTGGAGCAGACTAGTCGATAGCCAAAGGTGAGGCTGGAGACCGGAAGACCCCAGGCAGATCCATGCAGCAAAGTGGAGCAAACAGAGAAGGAGCAAATGAACTAAAGGGGGACAGCAGAGGCGGGGCAGATAGCGGAGGAGCCTTAGAACTGGGAAATTAAGATTTGTTGCTGGGCTTAACCAGGGATGACTTGGACGACTTGGACTTATCCAGAGATGAATTGGAGCTGGACTTAACCAGCCTAGATGCAGAAGAATTGGAGCTGGACAGAACCAGTAGGAGAGTGGGAGACTTCGGGGAAAAAACCTCTTCACACATTTTATAGAGATCTGGCACAGCTCACCCTCATGGTGGTTCTGGTCCCGCCCGTGCTGAGGCAGAGTGGTGGCTGAAATTACGGGGCTCTCAGATGGAGCTCGCTGAGGAGTTTGAGAGAGGTATAAATCTCTCGCAACCCCCAGTGGCTGACGAGGGTGAGCTGCTGGATGATGATGATGTCCTCTCATTGACATCATCAGATCCAGCAGCGAGTGCTCTTCTGGTGTTAAGCCCCAGAGAGCAGGAGGTGGCTGTTGAAGAGGAAGCAGGCGAGCCTGCTGAAACTTCAAAGTCTCCCTGCCCTGCGCATGCGGAGCTGCTCGAGGTTATGGAGCACGCTTCTGGCAGGCTGCAGCTGCCTTGGGAGCGTGTTAAGAAAGGGACTGCAGGGTCTGTCCCCTGAGGCGGTAAAAGAGCTGCGCTGCACCACAGATCTTGCTCTCCGGGCTACTAAACAGACTGCTGCCTCGGTAAGAAGATCAATGGCAGCAATGGTGGCCATGGAGAGACATCTGTGGTTGAACATGGCCGACATCGGGGAGAAAGGAAAGGGCTTTCTGCGGCAACTTTTTGGTACCTCCGTCGAGGTGTTGGGAAAGTTCAGAGAGGCGAAGGCGTGCTCGGCAGCGTTTAAGACATGCATACCGCTCAGATCCGATTCTGGGCCCAGACAGACAGGAGGTCCTGGCCTGAAACTTCAAAGTCTCCCTGCCCTGCGCATGCGGAGCTGCTCGAGGTTATGGAGCACGCTTCTGGCAGGCTGCAGCTGCCTTGGGAGCGTGTTAAGAAAGGGACTGCAGGGTCTGTCCCCTGAGGCGGTAAAAGAGCTGCGCTGCACCACAGATCTTGCTCTCCGGGCTACTAAACAGACTGCTGCCTCGGTAAGAAGATCAATGGCAGCAATGGTGGCCATGGAGAGACATCTGTGGTTGAACATGGCCGACATCGGGGAGAAAGGAAAGGGCTTTCTGCGGCAACTTTTTGGTACCTCCGTCGAGGTGTTGGGAAAGTTCAGAGAGGCGAAGGCGTGCTCGGCAGCGTTTAAGACATGCATACCGCTCAGATCCGATTCTGGGCCCAGACAGACAGGAGGTCCTGGCCTGTGCTGATTCGAGGATCGGTGACAGGGCCAGAAGTCCAGTGTTGCCCCTCAGGCACCTCCTCCTCCTCGGAGCAGGTCCCAGAGAAGGCGGGACTCCAGGAAGCAGCGTCGGTGATTGATTTCCTCTCCATTAGGGTAGTTACATCTACCTTCTCCTTTCTTCTTCCACCTCCTGAGTAATGATAATTTTGACCCAGGCACTTCTTACAATCAGGCCGAGGGCTGGGCCCATGATGAAAATGTTTCTGATGGCTCGCCTTCTGGCTTGATAGTGAAGGGGCTCTTTCAGGCTTGAAAGAACCACAGATTCCATCCTTCTATGATGGTAAGTCTCCGTTCTTCGAGCCGCAGGGAATGAGCATGGTCTATATTTATATATTAAAATATGTTGACCTTAGTTTTCCTGTATAGTTTTTTCCTGGGTGTGTAAAAAAATATATTTAAGGGGAATTAGGGCCCTGAAGTTCCCATTAGGTTGGTTATCTTTATGTTGGTTATATGGCCACCTTTACAGCCACCATATGGTAGAGTAGCTTTTCTCCTCTGGTCATAGCTAGAGTTTTTATTAGAGATTGGGACTCTTCACTTCAGATAGATCTATGTTAAGCGTCGGCCTTCGGGGCCACCTGACATTGTTTGGCTTGGGTTGAGCATCGCTCCTCTGAGCTCTTGTTTTATAGAGTTATTTCAGAGTTGCCTCCTCTCTATTGAGAGTTTTAGAGGCTGAGTTTAAGATCTATGCTTATGTGTGGCCAGATAGGCCCACAGCTATAGCTGGCCTAGGCTAGAACTAGGGTTTAGGTGATATACTGAAGCATTCCTCTTATCAGAGTTGTCAGGCCAAGGCCCATTACCCCTTTGGTGTAGGTGCAAGATAGATGGCAATAGTCTGCTACCTTAGCTGCTAAGTCTCCCTGGTGCCGTTGTCTCAGGTGGTAGGCCCCTTATCACTATGTTCTATTCTATTCTATTCTAGAACTTTCATTCTATATTTTGTTTAGTCTTTTCCCCTGAACCCCTTGAATTAACATTCAAGTTTGAGTGAAACAGTGTTAGCTTTCTTTAAGCTCCTGTTCCCTAGGGTTCAGTACAGATGCCTGTCTTTGGTGAAAAGCACCCACCCTTGAAATTCACTTTTTCAGGGTAGTATGAATGAAAAGTGAAGCATTCCCCTGTTTCTCAGGGTTGTTAATGCTTTAGTTCTATTTTTTGCCCTACACGATGTGAGCCCAATAACTCTATTGCTGCCACAGATTAGCACCTGTTTCTGTAGTATTAGCCTTTGTTCTGGGCTCCTTCAGAGCAAGGTGACAAAGTTTGTACTCCCCTTGCTACAGGGTAAAAAGTGTTTTTTTTTTACTGAGTATATGGCCTGTTGGAATGCATAGCTCAGGTTGAGTTTGTAAAGTAACCTCTCTATTCTGTTTGGTTCCTATGTAGCTTCCTTTTAGAGTTTAAACACTGCCACAAGATGTTGATTGTGTTGTTTAGAGTAGAAGGCTTTGTTTTGGGCCTCCTTCAGAGTACAATAGCTTGTTGTATCACAAGTTTTGTTGGTAGATGTTTAGTCAGAGTTTTGCTCACTTAGAACTAGCACTCCCACAGGTTTATGCCAGTGGTCATTTGAAGTAGTAGGCCGGTGCTGGCCTCCTTCAGAGCATATCAGCATATATTCTTTGTACTCCCCTTACTGTAAGAGTAAAAAGGGGTTTTAGTGAGTACATTGCCTGATGGAATGTGTAGATTTTAAGCTCAGGTTGAGTTAAGATAGGTAACCTCACTTGATAGTTTGGTTCTCAGATTACGCTACCTTAGAGCTTAGACACTGCCACTGGCTGACGTCCATGTCTCGCTGGAGTAGTAGGCCATGTTTGGGCCTCTTTCAGAGCATGTTGGCGTAGTTTGTACTCCTCTTGCTTAAAGAGTATAAGTGTTTTACTGAGTACATTGCCTGTTAGAATGTGTTGAATAGATTTAAGCTCAGGTTGAGTTGATTAGTTAACCTCACTGGAGAGTTTGGTTCTCATATATGGCTCCCTTAGAGCTTAGACACTGCCACTAGCTGATGCCACGTGTCTTTCTGGAATCGCAGGCCCTTTTGGGCCTCCTTCAAGAACATGATGGCGTAAGTTTGTACTCCTCTTGCTGAAAGAGTAAAAAGTGTTTTTACTGAGTACACTGCTTGTTGGAATGTGTTGAGGTAGACTGTTATGTGGGATGCCCATCTCTACATTCTGGTCTGAGTTAATTACTGCCTCTTTGCAGTCCCTCTTACTGGATATCTTCTCTGAAGAATGTGAATTGAGACTCTGTGTTCAGACAGGTCATTGGTCAAGACTAGGTTGTTTTAACCCTTTCGCACGTAAGTTTTAAATATTCTGGCTGACCCCCCCAGCGTGAGTTTTTTAAGGCGACCGTTATTTAGAACGTATCACTTTATGGTTTCCATGGTGACGCGTCATTGCTTGTCACGTAAACACACCGCAGCACTGTATGAATGATGATCTGCTTTCATTTAATTTTTCCTTTTTATTTAAAATATTCACAGATTTGTTAACTATAGCATGAAATATCTAATATTCCGATTGACAAATATGGGCAAGTGGATGTGTTTTGCTGTTTAAACACCTTTATAACGATCATGTTAGATGAGCCATATGCTCGATGGGCGCCACCATGTTAGTTTGTGCCGCACAGAAAATCGGATCTGTTGGATTTACAACCAGTGAATTTATCCACTTCTGAGTCGGTGAACTGGGGAAGAATATAGTAAGCTTTAAAGTTACTTTCACAATGTGTATCTGTTATGAATAAAATGTGTCGTCTATTTATAATGGAAAGGGTTGTTATTTCCGCTTCTATAGACATCAGTGTGTATTTTACAAACTCTTAATATATTGTTTTGTTAGTACTCATGTGTATTTGAATGTCTGTAACCTAAAATCATTATTATTTGGTTGAAAACACTGCTGCGCGCGTCGTCTCTGGTTTAGCGCCAGCCAAAGCGCGCACACACATTTGAATTTGACAGTTTATCACGTGATGTGCTGAACGTTCTAATCACACCGGTGTGATCGTACGCTCCTGTGACCAGCCAAGACTGATCACACCGGTGTGATCGTACGTGTCAAAGGGTTAATTAGACCAGGTCAGCCTCCCTGGTGGCATTCAGGTTTGACATTGTTGCCCTGACAAGTGACTGACTAGGGTTCCTTCGGGCCCTCTGGCTACATTCCCTTAGAGGTACCCTCTTTTCTTCGAAAAATAGTTTGGTCCCAGAAGCCTTTGAGCGGCCTTGGTAGGCCTTCTGTGGAAGGCATCTTTGAGGCTTATAGCTTGGGCTGTTGGCCATATTGAATGCTGTCACTGACAGCCTATGTATGACCCATAGGGGGAGTGGTTCTGGCATTTCTGGCAGCCCAGACCTGAGTGATACCTTTTAACAATGAGATTATGTTGATGCTTTGTAGTGGCATGCAACCAAGAAGATCTTACAAGAACAGTTATTCAAAGTATAAATTACTTCAGGTGAAGAAAAGTGTGTACTATTTCATATGAGCTTGATAATCAGTTAATTCTGAAAACAGCCCCAAACCCAAATATAGAAGTTATTTCATTTTTTACATCACAAAATCTGCTGTTTTAGGGGTGAGTAGACTTTTTATATCCATTTTATAAAAATATTATACTTGTCAAAAATGTTGTCAGATATTGCTTATACTTTATTATTATGCATTATGAATTGTACAGATGTACAATAAATGTATAATAAGGTAAGTTTAAAAAATTAGGCAAGATTAATCAATATAAGTCATATAAATCATGAAAGCACTAATTATACCATATCCTTTGTCATCATAAGCCAGAAATGGTGGGATAATAATTGATCGCCTCTCCCCAACACACATGCCCAAAATGCCTTCCTCCATGCCTTTGATGAGACTGCCCTCCCCCACATATGTGTTGTATGTTGAGTTTTGAAGATGGCTGTGATAAGAATTTACAGACATTATAAAAGCCACAATATATTAATATTCATAACTGCATACATATAATAATTACACACATACAGTGGCCCCAAAATGTATTTGAACAATTTAAGCCACAATTAAAAATGTATAAAGGTTTTTGCATTATTTTTCAAAATATCAAAACAAGTGACATACTGGCATTTGTTTAAAAAAATAGCACACGTATACTTTTGAATCAAAACATTAAACAAAAAAAATGAACCCAAAGTACTACCCCCAAAAAATAGATAGCAATAATACAGAACAGCAGCCAGAGTAAGGTTAGTATAAAGCCCCCCAAAGAACTGTATAGTGCTCATGGGATAGTGGAATAGAGGGCTCGCACAGTAATCCGATGGGAGCTGAGGGTACTGGTCTCCGATGTTGCTCACAGCATTGGATAGGCAAGCTCAGCAAGCAATCGAACGGGGATGCTCACAATGAGGGGTGTGAGACTGAGGGTATGGCACTCGTGGGATAGTTCTTGGCCACTCGACTGGGAGAGCTTGTGCAGCGATTCGATGGGAGCAGATGGTATTAGTCGGAAATGTAGCTCACGGCACTAGATGGGAGTCAGGCGGGGATGCGCACTGTGCTGAGACAGGAGGGGTTGCTCAGCTTTTTAAAGGGGCCGGCCCACTGGACGGGAGTGAATTGGCACAGTGAAAACAGCCTCCGAACGGGGAGCCAACTCTGCGACGCAATCGGAAGCGCCCAGCGGTACATTAGAAAGAGCGAGCTCTCACTGTGATTTGAATGGGAGGGTCCTGACCGTAACAGGTGGGCCCAAACAGCATTCACATAGAGGAGTCCACATTTAATGTTATGATACTTTAATGTTGGAGGATGGGTTGCATTAGAATGTACATGTCCATATAAAGTTTTGACAAAAAGTTTTATAAAATGATAAAACTCACATTTCAGCCTTTAAATAATTTTTATGAAAAGGATGAGTCAAAGTGGTTAAAAATTATGGGTGTTTTATCTGCCCCATAAACAACAGGCTACCTTATTATCTGAATTTTTGAGATTTTCAGAATGCACATTAGCTTATTTTCCATCTACCTATTAAAATGTTCACATTCATCTGAACAAAAACGGTATAAAGGCTGAATGAAAATGTAAAACCACTCTGGAGGTAGGTAGCACCTATGGAACAGCAGAAATACAGCTGTTTTCCCAGTAACCTCTGTAAACAAAGCAGATATGCGCTTATAAACAACTTTATTAAGCATTAAACAGAGGGAAGATGAAAAGCTAATTGTATCTTTTCTGAGACAGTAAGTTCCCCCTTAGAGATACCTTCATATAATTCATACATACATTCTTTCAGATAATTTCTCGCAGCACACTGCTTTCCGTCATGTTTTCACTCAAAACAAAACCTACGCTGCATGCTGCGCCTGCGTGAGACTGTTTCTAACTTTGCTTAATGATGAACAGTATTTACTATAAGTTTTTCAAATTGCGATAATCAAATACGGTTTTAATGATAATTAAAATATGAAACGGTAATACTAATAATCAGGAATTTTTATCATGGTTTAGTGTCAAACTAGTAACCATCCCTAGACCTGATGTAGCTTTGAAAGACTTCTGATGACAATAAACTGATGGATTGGATTTGCTGCTGTGAGAGATCCTTTTGAGCAGCAGTGGTTGCTGCTCCTATGTGAAATGAGTTGCTGGAGAAATTATCTGTTGGGATGTCAGATTGGATAAGAACTAATTTAAGGTGTTTTTGAAACCAGAATCTTGATGCTGGGCTTTTGCTGTCATCGACGAATAGCAGGTCGTGATTTAACCTGAGAGCCTTTGAATTACAGGCAAGATAAGAGGGTACAGTTGAATGGGGGTTAGGAGGTTGAAAATGTAAACAATTTTTTTGGCTTGGTAGGCTTGGTATGTCTTGCTTTGTTTAATGAAAAAAGGTAGTGGTTTCATTGTCTAATATCAGCAAATCTGAAATTGTTAATACTGGAGTTGATAATGAGTTCGGAGCAGAGAAGAAAACCGAAGAAAGCTAAGATGAACATTCCGTCAATTGCATGGGAAGTGTTGATGGAATGGTAGCCTAGGCAGAGAGTGGAGATACATTTGGTAAGTCTATGGTTAAGGGTTACCCTTGTTTTCCAAATTAATTTCGTATAGATGGAACTGAAAGGATGTACAAAAATATTAATATTAATATTTTGTATTAATATTAATATTGAGTCAGATGATTCCTTCCAATATTTTCAGGGCACCAACCAAGTCTCACCTTGACAATAAAGAACAATCATGGAAGATTGTTGACTGAATTACAATTATATAAATTGGAGGAAGTTCATCATCCGACCAATCTGAAGGATTTGTGAGATATTGTTAACTTGTAGAGCCTCTTACTGTATTATCAACACAAGGAAGACACAAGTGTAATAAATGGATTTTATTAACAAAAGTATAGACAAGAGTAACTAACAACTACTGAATGGATAAAGTGCAAATAGATTAATAAATGCAAGTGAATGAGTAGGATGTTACTATGGCAGTTACAAGTTAATCTTATAGAAAGATATAGTTTCTCTAGAAGAAATAAGGTTAACCTTATTCTGATTTCAACAAATAAACCAATCATATACTGACAATATACACTAATGCCACAGTCTCTAGAAAGAGGTTTGGTAAGTGATATTTAAGTCTGCCTGGTCGTGCTGAATCTGAGTGGTGACGTCTTCCACTTACAGTGACGTAAGACCTGGCTCTGTGCTGGCTCTCTAGCCCGTGGAAAGGCAAACCGGTTCTTAGAAGGCTCGTCAGTTGAACCAACTCTGAACTGGCACTAGCACTAGCTCATTTATGCAGCCTAACAATCCTTTAACAAACGTGAAAATATAAATTGATAATGTGTTAAGTGTATGCCAAGTTAAAGAGATGCATTTTTTGTCTAGATTTAAACTAACAGAGTGTGTCTGCTTCCCGAGCAATGCTAGGAAGACTGTTCCAAAGTTTAGGTGCCAAATAGGAGAAGGATCTACCACTTGCGGTTGATTTTAATATTCTAGGTATTATCAACTGGCCAGAATTCTGAGATCACAATAGACATGTAGGACAGTAATGCGTTAAGAGCTCGCTCAAGTACTGGGGAGCTACACCATTTAGTGCTTTGTAAGTAATTAGCAAGATTTTGAAATCTATATAGCCAATGCAGTGTTGACAGAACCGGGCTAATATGGTCATACTGTCACGGTTCTGTTAGTTTGGACTCTGTGTTTCTCACCACCTTCTGTCTGAGTTAGTCGCTTGTTGTCTTGGTTACTCATTATGTTCAGCTGTGCACTCATTATCTCCCTCGTTATCACATGTACTGAAGTTCAGTTCTGTTTGTACATGTGGTGTACCTGTTTCTGCCTTCGTTGCACCTGTGAATTATTTAGTAAAGAATTGACTTGAACTTAATCTGTCTTCACCGTGTTATCTGCACCGCCTGCACTGTGTGACACATACTTCCTGGCTCTAGTAAGAACTTTGTTTATCAAGCGAGCAGGTCAACCACCCAGAAGAGCATTACAGTAATCTTGCCTTGAGGTCATGAACGCATGAACTAACTGTTCCACATTTGTCATCGAGAGCATATTTCATAGTTTAGATATACGTATTTCATTCTGTTTCGTCAGGGCGTGAAGAAATATAGAGATACATCATTAGCGTAACAGTGAAAACGAACGCCATGCTTCCAAATGTTACTTCCTAATGTTTTCCGTATGTATCCTAGTGAAAAAGATAAATTAATGATATTTAGAAGAGGCTCTATGACCTTTGGAAACATCTCTTTCAAAAGCTTAGTCAGTATAGGGTCTATGCTTAACACGTTTATATGAATTAACAAATTTAGACAATTCTACCTCTCCTATAGCAACGAATGAATGGAATTTTTCCTCAGTGACACTACAATGTACTGTCTGAAGTGATACTGTAGTAGACAGTTGCATGGTTATAATTTTCTCTCTAATATAATTTTCTCTCTAATAATATCTACTGTGCTGTTTTGAAACATCAAAAGTTTAAGCTTTATTTCTCGTTAATTTAGCCATTGTATCAAATAAATACCCAGGGTTGTGTTTGTTTTCTTCTAAGAGATTTAAAATAAGTAGATCTAGCACTTTTTAAGGCCTTTCTATACGTAAAAATGCTTTCTTTCCACGAAATGCGAAAAACCTCTAGTTTTGTTTTATTCCAGCTGCGCTCCATTTTTCTGGCTGCTCTCTTAAGGGCCTGAGTGTGCTCGTTGTACCATGACGTTGGACTAATTTCATTAATCTTCTTTAAGTGCAAAGGAGTATAATGTGCTGGAAAAGAGAGAGTCAATAGTTTCTGTTGTAACATCAGTTTCTGTTGAGTTCTTCTAAGCTATCTGGTATACTAAGGAGATGGAACTGATCAGGAAGATTATTGATAAAGCAATCTTTAGTGGTAGAAGTGATAGTTCTACCATATTTGTGGCAGGGAGGTGGTTTTGCAGCCTTGGATAAATGTAGTATACACAAGACTAGATAATGATCTGAGATGTCATCGCTCTGCTGCAAAATTTCAACGGCATCAATATCTCATTCAATGTGACAATATTAGATCTAAAGTATGATTATGACAATGAGTGGGTCGTGACACGTGTTGTCTAACTCCAATAGAGTTTAGAATGTTTATAAATGCCAATCCCAATGCGTCTTTTTCATTTTCTACATGGATATTAAAATCACCAACAATTAGGACTTTATCTGCAGCCAGTACTCTGGAAAAAAAATCAGCAAATTCTTTGATAAAGTCTGTATGGTGCCCTGGTGGCCTGTATACAGTAGCCAGCGCAAATGTCAAGCGGGATTCATTACGTACACTAGATAACGTCACATAAAGCACCATCACTTCGAAGGAATTATATTTGAAAGACTTTTGAGTAATACTGAATTACTATAAATTACAGCAACACCCCCCCCTTTGCTTTTCAGATAAGGCTCGTGTTTATAACAGTGACCTTGAGGGCTGGACTCATTTAAAGTAATGTAATTGTCTGGATTTAGCCAAGTCTCTGTCAAACACAGCACATCTAGTTTATTATCTGTGGTAGTGAGCATGTTTACATGCACACCAGTAAGCTGATAACTCACAAATATCAGCTTATTGAAATAACCAGTTTTCCCCGTTTACATGATTTTATTAATAAATCGGGTTATTTCCCAGTAGTGACGTCAAAAATAATCAGTATCTGACTCAGAGTATTCCATATGTTATGTCAGTTCTGATTTTAAATAAAGCTTGCAACATGTCAGCGGGAAACTTACGGCTCATCTATTATTCTCTCATGCAGTTACAGATGCAGCGTTTTGACAACCACTTCTACTTCTGCAGCACGAGAGATGAAAACACATTTTTACAATTTTCTGGGTCTTGAAAGAGTCTGCAAAATGCTCGCTATGTCTAGATGCATTTAAATCTGCACTAAGGATGCGTTTCTGTCACGTATCACACATGTGCATTTCAATAAGATGTCAGAAAGCAGGTTAATGTGTTTACATGCCGTGCGAAATCGGGGTAAGAGCCAAAAAACTATCTGTTCCGACCAGTTTATGCTTAAGGCCGGTTTCACACCGCACGCGTCAGCAGAGCGTAACCAGCGCATATTTTTTTAGGGCCCATGTTAACAGATGAGAGAATTCACACCGCACACAGAGGCTGTGCGGCAGCGCGTAGCAGAAGCAGCAGTGCTGCGATCGTTTCGGCACTGGGTCTATTTTTGCTGTGCTGCTAACACTCAATTAAAGTGAAAGTATACCTTTGATGGACAAAATAAATATGATTTCACACAAAAAAGTGCTCAAAATGCACAGAATAAGCATATCTAGTGTGTTTTAACAAGAATTGGAGTATGTCAGGAAAGAAAATTAATATAAAAAAATATTTATAGAAGATTTACTTGGGTTAAAGTATGGTGTATTTACTTGATTATTTGGGTTAAAGTATGGTGTATTATAAAGAACTAAAGTAAACTAGACAGAAAATATATATATAAACATTATTTTAGTTATTACAGTTTGCTGTCTTGTAAACGTGCACACGGCAGATGATGTAAAACACAAAGTTTACCTCATTTGTGTGCAGCAATGGTTAACACAAGGCTTTTGTTTATTTATTTGTGTTTATATGCGAGTGTTGTACACCTCCCCATGTTAACAAACTTTCAAGACTATCAAGTTTATAAATGACCAACTTATAAAAAAAAAAATTATAGCTGTCTTTGTAAAGAAATGCTCACTTTATATTCAGCTTGGAGCCGCTGCTGTGACGCTGCACAAACGCTTCCAGTCTGAATACTCGCGCGTCTCTGCAGCTGCAGTTCATGCCCACACGCTGTGCATGTAAACGCACTCAATATTCAGGCTGTCTGCTTCCTGACCTAGGCCCCAGTTTATCATGTTTCAGCTCTTAGACTATTGTTTGTCATGTTTCAGCTCTAAGACATATTACTAGAGAGAAGAGCAGCACCATCCCAGGAGGGATGGATACCATCTCTTTTCAAAAGGTCAAGTCTAGCCCAAAAACTTTTCCAATTGTCTATGAACCCTATATTATTCTGCGGACACCACTTAGACAGCCAGCCATTGAGTGATGATAGTCTGGGAAAGATGAGGCACCGAGGTTGGGGTTGAATTCGCCTCTGAGATTTGGTCCTCCAGAGCAAAATATAGGGGTGGCCTTGCGGAATTATGCGCATAGCAAAATTACGTGCAAAGCAAAAGCAGAAACTCATTATCATGAAGATGATAATGATTATCAATTATAATTAGTTTTTTCCCAGATAATTTCCTGGTAGCCACTTCAAGGGCTGATATGGAAATGGGGTGTTTCAAAGGTGCCAATCATGAAGGCTGCTCTCTTAAGGGCCCGAGTGTGCTCATGAAGCCTGATTCAACCTCTTTTTGAATAAGGCTGTCGACTATATAATGTTCAGCAAGAGATTCAAGATTCGCCTGTTATAGACCATGTTTGAGACCAGGTAATAGGTAGTTTGAAAAATTGATGTCAAGGTGGTTCAACAGATAATTCAACATAGTGCTGGGCAGTAAACCGGTTCATCCGGCAAACCTGCTTCAATTTTGAGACCGATATGTATTTTTCAAATACCACCATATCGATGTATAGCTGGAACAGCTGCTCTATCTATACAATGGCCATGAAGAGCGCTATGTAGAGTGTATAGAGAGCTGACTTCTTTAAACTGCATACCTGTAGTGATCAGCAGGCGAACACGAGGGCAGATTTCCCCATTACATCAATAGCCCCCTTTCATCTGCCATAATGAAAAGCACAGGACTCCAAAACTCAGACCTCAAAGATAAGTTCCACAAACAAGGAAATAGATGGGCTAGGAGCTAAGCCTGCAAAGACAATCACGCTGACCATTTGTGCAAGGAAAGTATGATGGCATTAGCATGTCATTGAGCAGACTAATCCCCTATCACCATTTTCCCCATTGTTCACCCCAGTCCCTCAGTCCTAAGGCCTGAGGTGTGAACTTTTGACAGCTTTTGCCGTGTGGCTTGAAGCCACAAAAGATGTATTTTCTATATAAAAATGCACACACAATGGACAAAATGGAGCAAATCTTCTACATTTCTATTATCAGAACTGTATATACTTAATGGGTGCTGTTTGTGTATATGCAAAATATACAAACTTACCTATTAAAGGTGCTCTAAGTGATCCTGGGTGGAGTAACTTTCTGTTGACGTTCGAAGTGTTGTCAAACAAAACAGAGGCTAGCTAGACCCTCCTTCCTCCTCCTCCTGCCCCTCCCCTCCGTGCTTCCTGAAACAGTCATGAACGCGCATTTAAAATGTAAGTAGCTTGCGTATTGACGCTGCTTGTCAGTTATTGGCTGTGGCTGGGGCACTGTTTATTGTTTCGTGGTCCAGGCTGCACCAGTTTGTTTTTGTTGCCGTTTTTGGAGCTTGTGGCGACTACAGAGACAGCGTTTTTTTTACAGTGTGTTCAGGGGACAGGCAGCTAGCGGATAGGGAGGAGATGTTTGCTGTATGTAACAAAAAATGTTTTGGCCTAAAAACGCGTGACATCGCTTAGAGCACCTTTAAGGTAAACATGAATGCATAGGTAGTTCAACATAACCCAATGATGATTGGAATTTATATTTTCAGCACAATGCCTGGGTTAATCTAAAATGGGATAGGAAAGTGAATTATGCATAGGAAAAACCTTGGAGACAGTTCTAAACATGAACTTTAAGCTATGCAAATGAACCTCATGCAAGAGTGGGGCCATTCAGAGGCCACCTCTGACAACATCAGCCAATCAAAACACTGGATCTGAAAAAGGCTTGTCTCAGACAGAGAATTTTTTCCAGCTTCTGGGTTGTGGCAGTTTCCCGTTCTGGTTTCAGGCTCCAGTTCCTGTTCCAGTCCCGGTTCAAGGTTCCGGTCCCAAGATGTGCTAAGCTAAGTCTAACTCTACAGAGTAGTGAAGTTGCTCTCTCAGGATTCTGTAGCTCTAAAGAGAGAAACAAGGAAGTTCTGAAAGAAGTGAATTTGGGGAGTTTGAAAAACGTGAAGGAGACAACGATGACAAGCTTAGCTCCAATCTTCAAAATATCTTCTGCACCAACTTCAAAATCCTCTCATCAGAGATCCTCCAGATCTGGGCTTCTTCTTCTGCATCTGTTCCAAAAAAAGGACCTACTGTGTGCTTCAGGAATTCAAGGTTCACAAGTACTTCGTGTTCAAGGCTGTGAAACAGATTCCAACTCCTTTCTTCCTACTGCAACGTGGGCCAGCTCAGCAAGTGGAAGACGTCGCCACTTAGATTCAACATGTCACCAGGCAGAACGTAAATATCACTTACCAAACCTCTTTCCAGACACCTTGGAATTTGTTGTTTTGTCAGTGTATGGTTATCTAATTAGGGCCCAAGCCAATAATTGGCGCAAGGACCTCTTGATCCCCTAAGGATTATTATTTTTAGGGCCAAAGCTGAATGGCTGAAGGGCCTATTGGTTTCTTTAGGATTATTAGGGCCAAAGCCAAAGGCTGAAGGCCCTATTGTTTTTTTTAGGATTATAATTAGGGCCAAAGCCGAATGGCTGAAGGCCCTATTATTTCTTTAGGATTATTATTAGGGCCCAAGCCAATGAAATGGCGAAGGGCCCTCTTGATCCCCTAAGGATTATTAGGACCAAAGCCGAATGGCTGAAGGCCCTATTGTTTTCTTTAGGATTATTATTAGGGCCAAAGCCAAATGGCTGAAGGCCCTATTGTTTTCTTTAGGATTATTATTATTATTTTTTTTCTATGTTTTTGGGGTTTTTGGGGCCCTTAACGTGCTCAAAAACTCTTGAAAATTTGCACACGGGTCAAAATCCGCGGTTCTGTGATTTGGCTTTATTTATTAATTTTTTCATTTTATTTTTTATCTTATACCACACATATTAAAATTAAATGAAAGCATGCTTTAGGTGCATAAGATTGGTGCACAAACAACAGCTCAGGGAGGTCAAAAAACAAAGAGAAGTGTGAGGATTATTGACCTTATTCCTGACTAGCCTACTGCGTTTCGAATTATGGGTTCCACTTCCGGTTTGGGGAACTTCCATTCAAAAAGACTGAAACTTATCGTTTCAAATCATAAGGTTGCCCTACAAATAAAGCTTATCTGTCAGCTTGACTGAATGAGCTGTCAATTTTTCTTTCATCTTTTATTTTCAGACATCATGAGAATTACGTAATGCTTGGTATAACATAACATGTTATAACAAGAATATCTATGGCAAGAGCTCTTTTCAGCAGCTGCTTTCTATCCTCCCGATTATTTTATTTTGTCTCTTTGCATACCGCTGTAATAGTATGAAAAAGGACAACATATGCTGCACATTTGTGGTCTGTTCTCTCTATATAATTTACAATATATCTCATTAATAATTCACTGGAATGCATGAAGAATCTCTCGTTTTTCTCCTCAAAGCCTCACGTCTCTTTCCAGGTTTGTTTCAAAGGTAAATACAATTTATTAAAATGGATTATTTTTTTTCATTTTATTTTTTATCTTATACCACACATACTAAAATTAAATGAGAGCATGCTTTGGTGCATAAGATTGGTGCACAAACAACAGCTCAGGGACGTCAAAAAACACATGAAGAGAAGTGTGAGGATTATTTAACATCAGCAATCACAGATATTCGCATTAAGGCTGGATTAGTTTTTTCAGAGCACTGTGGAGTTTGCACAAATAACAGTATGTAATTTGGTCTAGAATTTTTATAGGGGTTGTCTGAAGCCGAGTTCAGACTGCACGATTTTCAAAGTAGTCGGGCCACTGTTCTTTTCACACTGCATGACTATTTTGGCCAGCATTCAGTCGCTGCTGTGTTCAAACTGCACGATGGATCGACGACAGAAGGTTTCACACTGCATGACTTTACAATAGGAAGAATCGCCGACAACTCTGTCTGGCAATCAAACTACGTTTCACAACCAAACACACAGGAGATGTGACAAGGAAACAATGCGATATCACACGTGCAAGACTGGAGTTCTCACGTGAGACTGGGTTTATTATTAAAAACGGTAGCCCGCAAGAAGCTTGCAATACGAATTGCCTGTGCGCTGATTTGCAGTGAAAAAAAGAAAAAGAAAAGAAGAATATGGAGGAGGAAATGGTTGGGGAGACTGTGGATTGTGTGTTCTGCAACGAGAGTTGGAGGTAAATACATAACTTTTCAATGTGCTGCTGTTGCGAATGGTCAAGCAAATGTTTGTGCTTTGGTTCTGTTTGATAGAATTGTAATGTTTATGTGTACAAAGCCATGCTTGCTGATATTGTGGTCTATAACTCCTCCCCGAACACCACGCTGCTCTGTATCTTGCTCTCTCATCGGCTGTCAGTCATTGCCGATGTAGTTTTCAGTCAGAACACTTTTCACACAGCAGGATTTTGAATCGCCGACAGGTCCAGATGTTTAGCATGCCAAATATCTCACGGGCGTCGGCGACTCGTCAGCTATTCTCTCAGATCGCGTCTTTGCTCATTCACACTGCGTGATTGTCACTCGCGTGAACAAGCACCGATTAGCCTATGATATCGGGCATTTGTCCGCGATTTCATAAAACCTGTCAGAGAGCCAAAATCGGGGCTAAAATCAGGCAGTCTGAACTCGCCATGAGAAAAAACCCAGACATTTCAGATTATAATGATATTCTGCACTCATTTGAAATTGACTTATAACATTCTGTGTCATGAAAGTCATCTCAATTTAAACGATCTCATGCATGTGGCTTTTGTGGTTTGTGATCATAGGAGCATCAGCCGCTGCAGTAAATGTGGTGTGAAATTGACATAGTCCTTTTATGTTTAACCGTTTTAAATGCCCATTGCCCGCCGTGCACAGTTGACCTGAAGCCACCGGGCTTTGGCCCGTCATCGCTGCTTGTTATTATTATTTTTTTCTATGTTTTTGGGGTTTTTGGGGCCCTTAACGTGCTCAAAAACTCCTGAAATTTTGCACACTGGTCAGAATCCGCGGCATCAGGGCCGGGCAGAAGCTCGTACCCGGGCGTGGCAGGGGGGCTCGACAGCGCCCCCTTGAACGGGGTCCGAAAACATGGTCTATATATCAAACACGCATGCACATATAAGTATAAAACTTGGTACACATATAGACCTCATCGGGCCGAACAACTTTTGTACTCTAAGTTATATGTTAATGTTTTTGTGATATATAAAATATTGTTGCCATGGCAACATGTCAAACTTTAATAATATTCTTGGGCATTTTTGAGGCTCTTAACATGCTTCAAATTGCATGAAACTCGACACACACATCAATATTGTCATCCAGTAGACATGGGCAAAGCCTTAGAAACGGGCTCTACAGCACCACCTTTTGATAAAAGTAGGGGGGTTATTTTAACCTACAGTCACCAAACCCGGTACACATATTGTTCTCATTAAGCCGGACAACTTTCTAATTTACAGTCATTAGCTCCGACCAACAGGAAGTCAGATATTTTGGTTTGAATGTGGATTTTTCACACAGTGATGTAGACTCTCTCTCTCTCTCTCTCTGTCCATTTTTTACCATGGTGCTAAGACATTGAAGATGTTAAATTGAGAACGGATAATGGATATCTCGAACGGTGTTGCCATGGTGATAGATTGAAGTAATGTCAAAAAAGGGAAACGGAATGAGTCATATTTTCTATTAAAAAAAACACTATACACAATTTATATATCGAATAATACAGATGTTTGAAATAAACATTTTATTAATTTTTTTCCAATTCAAAAAGCATGTGTAAGTTAAAAATAGGCAGATTAATTATATTTGATTGAAAAATGGATTAATGTCATACATAGAGTAACAACTAGAGGGCAGCATATACCTATTTTTAAAAAGGGTTGGATAAATCAAGCATATATAATCAAGTTGATATATATAGAACAATGATTTTGTTTTTATTATGCTGTTTGTGCAGGTATATTTAAAAATGTATCAAAGACTACTTTGTTACAATTAAGATGTTTTTTTTTTGTTTAAAATGATCTTCTCAGTCTGTCTCAGTCTCTCTCTCTCTGTCTCTGTGCGAGTGCATGCTTGGAGTGAGTGTGGACGGAGCCTGTTGGCGGGAGTGAGAGTATCTCTCTGTTTGAGTGAGACTTCTTTTCTGTTGGTTTTCATACAATTTTGTTATAGTTTATAGGTTTAGTTAAAGGTTTTTTTCTGACTTCGGTCAGTGAGTAGGGATAATGGGGCCGGAAGCGGGAGATTTCTCGCAGTTAACACTCAAACACGGGTGTAAATGTATGCCTGAGGCCACTGTGTCGGTGGAGGATTGTTTGATAGCCGTGAGTGTTTAAAATAAAGCATTGTTGGCAAAGATTACACTATTTTTATTAGTTCAGAGTCGATGAGATGCTTTGTTTGTGGTGAATGTGGACACGTTAGGCAATCTTGCCTGAGGCGAGACAGACCGACGGGCCTTCTTGCGGCTCCGGCTGCAGATGCGGAGAACAGCGTGAGGGCGGCCGGCAAGGATATTGTTGTGACGGCTGAGGCGTCAGAACCTCAGTCGGGTGAAGCGTTTTCGGCGCCAGGTGACGTGCCCGAAGGGAGACCTCTGGAGACGGCCTGGCGGGGGCTGTTGAGAAGGCGGCTGGCCCGAGTCACATCCCCGCTCTATCGCAGGCAGAGACGAGCCCGAGACAGGTGTGTTTACAGTCTGTGATTGAAACCGTTTTGATTGAAGGAAATCAAACGCAGTCTGATAAATTTGTGAACGATGCAACTATTGATAACTCGTTTAAACAAAGTCAAGATGACCTTTTATCTCAAGAATCTGTGGATTTAATGGATGACTCTGGCAATGAACATGAGGACACCGAGATAACGGACAATGACGCAATGGATTCAGAGCTTGTAACTGGAGGTAAGACTAAAGTGTATTCTGTTCAGCAGATCAATCATTTTCTTGATACTACAAAAGGACTTCGTAAACCAAAAATTAAGACATATTTTCCAGATTTAAAACTGTTTCTGTTGTCTGGTACCATGGCTATGAGAAAAGCTTCCTTTGATGAGCTTGACAAACCCAAACGGTACCGCCTTAAGAAACTTCTTAGTAATGTTAGAAGTTCTCTGAATTTACAAGGTAAAAAATGAATATGGCTTGGTTACCTAATAACTCTGATAGGTTAGTTTTATTGTGTGTTTATTTTATACTTATTTTCATGGCACCTTTAAGACTTAGTTCATTGAACGTTAATGGGTGTCGTGATGCTATGAAAAGGGCTAGTTTGTTTGATTATATTGTGATGAAGAGTGCAGGTGTTGTTTTTCTACAGGAAACGCATACTGATGAGAACAATCAGATACAGTGGTTGACTGAATGGAAGGGTCAGGCAATATTGAGTCATGGTTCTAATGTTAGTGCAGGGGTGGCTATTCTGCTTACACCTAAATATAGAGAGCAACCAGTCAGTGTTTTTTAATTGATATCCGGTCAATTGCTGAGAGTTGACATAACTGTTCTGGGTATTAAGTTTTCTTTTGTCAATGTGTATGCACCCAATATTGGGTCAGAACGTGTTACTTTTTTTAAAAAACTTAAAGCTGCTTTAAGTGATGTTCCCCATGATAGGATTATTGTTTTGGCTGGAGATTTTAATTGTACATTAAGTCATACTTTGGACAGAAATCATGAAGAGCCCCACAGTCAATCCGCAGATGTGCTTCGGTCTTTAATTGTTTACCACAATCTTGTAGATGTTTGGAGAGAATCTTTTCCTCAGGTCAGACAATATACCTGGGTGAAAATAAACTCCAATAGGGTGTCTGGGGCTAGGTTAGACAGAATGTATGTACCAAAAAGTAAAAGAAATCTTTTCTATAATAGCTGCATATGTCCTACTGCTTTGTCTGATCACCATCTTCTATCTGTTGATGTCACTACTGCAGAGAGCACGTTCAAGAATTTCTTTTGGAAGTTTAATAAGAGATTATTCTTAGATCAAAATTTTGTGCACTCTTTCACTCATTTCTGGGAGATCTGGAGAGAGAAAAAAAACAGTATAAATCCTTGAGCCAGTGGTGGGACATAGGCAAATCTCAAATTAAATTGTTTTGCCAGAGTTATTCTGCTTACAATAAAAGTTTTTTGGAAAAGAAGATGGCACAGCTTGAACAGGAAATACTTCTACTTGATATCGAAGGGGACGTTGTCGATACCACTGAGTCCTTGAAACGCAATAATTTTCTTTTGCGGAATCTACTGGAGGAAAGAGCCCAGGAGTCGCTGATTCGTGCAAGATTCTCTTCCTTCAATAGCATGGATGCTCCTACTTCTTTTTTTTTTAATCTGGAGAAGAAGACTGTGGATAAGAAGATTTTAAGCTGTTTGAGACTTCCAGAGGGGAGGAAAGTTACTGACGGTCATGGGATTATTTCTTACGCACTTTCTTTTTATGAGGATCTTTATAGTGATGAACCTTGTGATGAGGAAATGGCTGAACTTCTCTTTCAGGATTTACCTCAGTTTTCGGAAGGGGAAAAATCTAATCTTGATAAACTATTGACTTTCGATGAACTATCTGTTGCTGTTAAAGAACTGTCTTCTGGCAAAGCTCCGGGATTGGATGGACTTAATGCAGAATTTTATAAACAATTTTGGTCAGTTATTGGAATGGATTTGTTTTCGGTTTTCATGGAGAGTTTTAAAAGAGGGACACTTCCACTGAGTCTACGAAGAGCTATGGTCACTCTATTACCTAAAAAGGGTGATCTTGAAGACATTAGATGCTGGCGTCCGGTCTCTTCACTCGGAGTGGATTACAAGATACTTTCGAAGTCCTTAACTAATAGAGTTAAACTCTACATTTCTTCAGTGATTCATCCAGATCAGTCATACTGCATTCCAGGAAGGACCATTTTTGATAATCTTTTTTTGATTCGAGACTTGATTTCTTTTTCCAGAGTACAGCATTTTGATATTGGTTTTGTTTCATTAGGCCAGGAGAAAGCCTTTGATCGGGTCGATCACGGTTTCCTTGTTAAGTGCCTTGAGGCTTTTGGTTTTGGGCCATCTTTTATTGCTTATATTAAACTTGTATACTGATATATACAGCATATTGAAAATTAATGGTACTCTTACAAGACCTTTCAGAGTAAGCAGAGGCATAAGGCAGGGTTGTGATCTATCAGGAATCCTGTATGCTATTGCAATTGAGCCACTTTTGATTGCACTGAGAAATAAGCTGTGTGGCGTTTCTTCAGTGTGTCCGTCCACCAAAGACATGAAAACTGTTAGGTTGAACCTATGCTGATGATGTCACTGTTTTTATTAGATCTGCTCAGGATGTAATGAATTTGAGAGAATCTTTAGAGGTTTATCAAAAAGCCTCCTCATCTCGAATTAACTGGCAAAAGTGTGCATCTTTTTTACTGGGTGAATGGGAGAATGGAGGCCCTCCATCTCTTCATCAGAATTGTTCCTGGAGTCTAGAGGGGTTTAAAGTGCTTGGAATTTTCCTTGGTACTGATCAATATATACAGAAAAATTGGGATGGTATTTTTGAAAAAGTTTCTGGGCGTTTACAAAAATGGAGATGGTTACTGCCTCGCTTGTCATATAGGGTAAGAGTGCTCATTATTAACAACTTGGCAGCTTCCATGATGTGGCATCGCTTAAATGTGTTAGATCCACCAAAAGCATTGTTGCAACGTCTGCAGAAGACTTGTGTTAAGTTTTTTTGGGATGGGTTTCATTGGCTTCCCCCTGCAATTCTGTATTTGCCAGTCAGTGAAGGGGGCCAAGGGTTGATCAATTTGGCAGCAAAGGTTAAGGGTATGAGGTTAAAGACTGTTCAAAACCTACTTTACCCTGTGGATTTTAGGCCATGGGTTTTTTTTGGTCTGGCTTTGCTCAGAACTTTTGGTGGGTTAGGTGTTGATAGGCAATTGTTTTTAATGTCTTCTTATGAGGGGAAGTTTTCGGCTGATGTAAAATTTTATACTTCTGTGTTAAACTCCTGGACAGGTATTAAATTGTTTAGAAGTGAAAATAATAATTTTAGTCTTGAAGAACCATTGTTTTATAACTCCTTTTTAGATGAGAATATCTGCATATCTAATACAATTGTAAAACAATTTTTGAAAAAAGGATTGACAAAAGTTTCAGACTTGATTGATATATCATCTAAAAGATGGAGATCAATGAGAGATATTGGTAATCGGGCTGGTATTAGATCAGTCAGGACGATAGAGAGGCTCAAACCCACACTGGGTTTTTCTCCTAGGGGGTTTTTTCCACCCCTGGGAGTCAGCCGACATTGGCTTAATGTAGCACCATCTTGTATATGTTACATATTACCACGCTTGCTTGTACAGCTTATTTTTAACCACTTATCTTTTTTCTGTGCTTCTAATATGTAAAGCTGCTTTGAAACAATTACCAATTGTAAAAAGCGCTATATAAATAAATTTGACTTGACTTGACTTGACTCATTGGGGGGTTGAAAACATCTTTTCCCTCCACACTCTAACTGTTAACTGTTTTCTGTCTGGAGGTCCTTCTGGAGTTTTGTTTCTGTCTGAGTGCTGTCCCCCCCAAAAAATATAATTAAAAACCACTCTAAGTATTGTAAATAAATGATATATACTTAAAATAATTGTGTAAGTAGTAAAGCAATACAAACGCAAACAGACGTTTTAAGTTTAGAAATATTTTGAGTCACCCCTCCCTTGCCTCACAGTGGTTTGGTCCACCGCGCACGACACACTCGTGTGTGTAGGAGTCCGGCGGCGCCGGCTGGAGAGAACAGTTCTTCAGACAGTAGATGAGAGGAGTTCCAGTAAGTAGGCTATCAAGGCTATTTTATCCAAAACATCGGATGAAGTGATTATTTTTGCTTTAATGCTGACGACGCTGAGTAATTAGTCATAACAGAAAAAAAGAAAGAAAAAAAGATGACAACATGATTTTTTTTTTTCCGTGAGTCCGCTAGTTTAGCGATTATAATGTTACCTAGCTTGTTTGCTAGCTTGTTTGGGGGGTGCCTGTGTGTGGGTCTCTGTCTGTGTCACTGTGTATATCTCTCTCTCTCTGTGTATGTATGTGTGCATTAAAATCTTAATTTTTTCTAAATGTTGTTTGAGTTACAGTTATTTTTTACAATTACAGTTAGAATTTTTAAATTAATTATTTATTGATATAATTCAAATTAATTAAAAACCACTGTTTCAGTAAAATTTCACATGATTATAAAAGTGGCTGTTTAAAATAAACTTGCATAAGTGAGCAGAATAATCTAGACATGTACCTTATTATTACCTGAGACTGACATTAAAATTGTCTTTGCAGGTTCTGTGATTTGGCTCTATTTATTAATTTTATCATTTTATTTTTTATCTTATACCACACATATTAAAATTAAATGAAAGCATGCTTTTGGTGCATAAGATTCGTGCACAAACAATAGCTCAGGGAGGTCAAAAAACACATGAAGAGAAGTGTGAGGATTATACAACATCAGCAATCACAGACATTTGCATTAAAGCTGGATTAGTTTTTTCAGAGCACTGTGGAGTTTGCACAAATAACAGTATGTAATTTGGTCTAGAATTTTTATCGGTGGTTGTCTGAAGCCGAGTTCAGACTGCATGATTTTCAAAGTAGTCGGGTCACTGTTCTTTTCACACTGCATGACTATCTTGGCCAGCATTTAGTCGCTGCTGTGTTCAAACTGCACGACGGATCGGCGACAGAAGGTTTCACACTGCATGAATTTACAATAAGAAGAATCGCCGACAACCCTGTCTGGCACGCAAACTAAGTTTCACAACCAAACACACGGGAGATGTGACAAGGAAACAACGCAATATCACGCGTGCAAGACCGGAGTTCTCACATGAGACTGGGTTTATTATTAAAAACAGTAGCCCGCAAGAAGCTTGCAATACGAATTGCCTGTGCGCTGATTTGCAGTGAAAACAAGAAAAAGAAAAGAAGAATATGGAGGATGCAATGGTTGGGGAGACTGTGGATTGTGTGTTCTGCAACGAGAGTTGGAGGTAAATACATAACTTTTCAATGTGCTGCTGTTGCGGATGGTCAAGCAAATGTTTGTGCTTTGGATCTGTTTGATAGAATTGTAATGTCTACGTGTACGAAGCCTATAACTCCTCCCCGAACTCCCCGCTGCTCTGTATCTTGCTCTCTCTGTCAGTCATTGCCAATGTAGTTTTCAGTCAGAACACTTTTCACACAGCAGGATTTTGAATTGCAGACAGGTCCAGATATTTAGCATGCCAAATATCTCATGGGCGTCGGCGACTTGTTGGCGATTCTCTCAGATTGCGTCTTTGCTCATTCACACTGCGTGATTGTCACTAGCGTGAATGAGCACCGATTTGCCTGTGATTTCGGGCATTTGTCTGCGATTTCACAAAACCGGTCAGCGAGCCAAAATCGGGGCTAAAATCATGCAGTCTGAACTCGCCATGAGAAAAAACCCAGACGTTTCAGATTATGATGATATTCTGCACTCATTTGAAATTGACTTATAACATTCTGTGACATGAAATTCATCTCAATTTAAACGATCTCATGTATGTGGCTTTTGTGGTTTGTCATTATAGGAGCATCAGCCGCTGCAGTAAATGTGGTGTGAAATTGACAGTCCTTTTATGTTTAACCGTTTTAAATGCCCATTGCCCGCCGTGCACAGTTGACCTGAAGCCACCGGGGTGGCGGTGCCACAGGGCTTTGGCCCGTCATCGCTGCTCGCAGCTATATTCATTATTAGTTTTATTATTGTTTTCTTTATTATTATTATTAGGGCCAAAGCAGAATGGCTGAAGGCCCTATTGTTTTCTTTAGGATTATTATTAGGGCCAAAGCCAAAGGCTGAAGGCCCTATTGTTTTCCTTAGGAAGAAAAATTTCTTCCGACTATTCGGGCATTTTTGGGGCCCTTAACATGCTCAAAAACTCTTGAAACTTTGCACACACATCAGAATCGTCGGCCTTCAGGGCCAGGCAGAAGCTGGTACCCAGCCGTGGCTGGGGGGCTCGACAGCGCCCCCTTGAACTGTGTCTAAAAACTTGGTCCATATATCAAACACGCTTGCTCGAATTTGTATGAAACTCGGTACACATAATCCTCATCGGGCCTAACAACTTTCATACTCTAAGTTATACGCCGGCTCAACAGGAAGTCAGTTATTATGGGTTCTTTGGAAAACACATGCTTTGGAATTTGATATACTACTCCTAGACGATTAATTCGATCACCACCAAACCCGGTCAGCTTGAAGTCAAGACATTGAGGATGCTAAATTGCCAGCGGATTTTTGATATCTCGAACGGTTTGGCCGTGGCGAGGCAACAAATTTATGGCGAGAAAAGGGAAACAGGAAATGTGTTATAACGTCAGCATACATTGACTGATCTTTATGAAACTTCACCTGTGTGTTCAGTATAGGATACTGATCACATGGATGTGACTATTGTGAGTCAAAATTATAGCGCCACCAATTGGCAGCAGTTGTCACTTTCAGCAAAGTGTGTCACTTTCAAAATGCTTTGAGATCACCCTCTTTTTTTTCCCGTTTTGTTTCAAACTTCATCAGAATAATGTTAAAACATGGCTGATGTAGACCTGTGAAAAGAATCATGATATCTCAAACACTGTTGCCATGGCAACGCATCAAACTTTAAATTTCGTTTTTGATGCTTTTGAGATGCTTAGCATGGTTCAAATTGCATGAAACCCGATACAAACGTCAGAGATGTCAACCAGTAGACATGGACAAAACCGTAGAAACAGGTGGGGAGGAGGGCCTCTATAGCACCATCTTTTGACAAAAGTGGGGGGGTTAGTTTAAACTACAGTCACGAAACTCGGTATACATATTGATCTCATTAAGCTGGACAACTTTCCCGCAAGCGGTTCTATGGGCTGTCATAGACTTTCTGAGCGGAAGAAGAAGAATAATAATAAAAAATAAAAAAAAAGAATGCCAACGGATGCAATAGGTGCCTCTGCACCTTCGGTGCTTGGCCCCTAATAAAGAAAAAGAACGCCAACGGATACAATAGGTGCCTGACAAAATTTACAGTCATTAGCTCCGACCAACAGGAAGTCAGATATTTTGGTTTGAATGTGGATTTTTCACACACACACAGAGATGTAGACTCTCTGTCCAACCCCCCTACCCCTACCCTCTTTTCAGCAGCTGCTTTCTATCCTCCCGATTATTTTATTTTGTCTCTTTGCATACCGCTGTAATAGTATGAAAAAGGACAACATATGCTGCACATTTGTGGTCTGTTCTCTCTATATAATTTACAATATATCTCATTAATAATTCACTGGAATGCATGAAGAATCTCTCGTTTTTCTCCTCAAAGCCTCACGTCTCTTTCCAGGTTTGTTTCACAGGTAAATACAATTTATTAAAATGGAAATCACTTTGAATTAGTATCACGCAATGCTAAAGTTCATGAACATTTTTATTAAGGCAACGTATTACATAATGCATATATATCACTATAGTATATGTTCAACCCCGTCCGTTATTGCTGTGGAAAGAGTCACACTTTTTCATGGCCTGTTGAAAGTACCTTGTTGATGCTTTTACACTTTTAAATGTCCTTTTAATGTTCGTTGGTTGAAGGGTGAGTAGAATAATGTCATCTCATTGTAACCAGTTTAGACATAAAACGCATTACTGCGTTCATAAAGTCTATCACTGACTGTTTACAGCTTAACGGAAATTACTCCCATAATTCACGCAAAGCGTCATGGGGTGTTGGAATAAGGTGAATTCAACATCAGCAATCACATAAATTCGCATTAAGGCTGGATTAGATTTCTCAGAGCACTGTGGAGTTCACTGTGCACAAATAACTATGTAATTTGCTCTAGAATTTTTATAGGGGTTGTCTGAGAAAAAACAGAGATGGCAAATTAGGATGATATTCTGCACTCATTTGAAATTGACATTCTATGACATGAAAGTCATCTCAATTTAAACGATCTCATGGATGTGGATGTTGTGGTGTATGATCATAGGAGCATCAGCTGCTGCAGTAAATGTGGTGTGAAATTGACATAGTCCTTTTATGTTTAACTGTTTTAAATGCCCATTGCCTGCCATGCACAGTTGCCCTGAAGCCACCGGGGTGGTGCCACCGGGCTTTGGCCCGTCATTGCTGCTCGCAGCTATATTTATTATTTTTTTCTATGTTTTTGGGGTTTTTGTGGCCCTTAACATGCTCAAAATCTCTTGAAATTTTGCACACAGGTCAGAATCCGCGGCCATCAGGGCCGGACAGAAGATGGTACCCGGGCGTGGCAGGGGGGCTCGACAGCACCACCTTGAACGGGGTCAAAAAACGTGGTCTATATATCAAACACGCTTGCACATACAAATATAAATCTCGGTAGACCTATAGACATCTTCCGTCCTAACAACTTTCGTACTCTAAGTTATTTATCACCTCATCAGGAAGTCAGTTATTATGGGTTGTTTGAAAAACACATGCTCTGGAATTTGATATACTCCTCCTAGGCCATTAATCCAATCACCACCAAACTCGGTCAGCATTAAGTCAAAACATTGATGATGAAAAATTGCCAGCAAATTTTTGATATCTCGAACGGTTTGGCCGTGGCGAGGCAATGATGGCGAGAAAAGGGAAACAGGAAGTGTGTTATAACTTCTGCATACATTGATTGATTTTTATTGAACTTCACCTGTTGGCTGTAGGAGTCCGATCACATGGATGTGACTATTGTGAGTCAAAGTTATAGCGCCACCAACTGGCAGCAGGAAGTGTGTCACTTTCAAAATGCTTTGAGATCACCCTCTTATTTTTACCCGATTTGCTTCAAACTTCGTCACAATAATGTTAACACATGCCAGATGTAGACCAGTGAATGTGCTTGTGATAGCTTAAATATATATATATATATATTCTTAGGCATTTTTGAGCCTCTTAACATGCTTCAAATTGCATGAAACTCAATGCACACATCAGAGATGTCAACCAGTAGACAGGCGCAAAACCGTAGAAACGGGCGGGGAGCAGGGGCTCTATAGCGCCACCTTTTGACAAAAGTGGGGGGGTTAGTTTAACCTACAGTCACCAAACTCGGCACACATATCTCATTAAGCCGGACAACTTTCTAATTTTTCAGTCCTTAGCTCAGACCAACAGGAAGTCAGCTATTTTGGTTTTAATGTGGAATTTTTGAATAAACAAGGTCTGAAATTTTAACTACTCCTCTTAGGGGGTTCATTCAATCGCCACCGAACTTTCTGAACATGATGACAAAACACTGAAGATGCTAAAATGCAAACGATTATAGGATATCTTGAACGGTGTTGCCATGGCAATGGTTTGAAATAAGAACAAAAAGGGAAACAGGAAAAGACTTATATTCATTAACCATGGAATTATACATTATTTCAATATAAAATAATACAAATATTATTAATAAGCACATTTTAATAAAATTTTTTAATTTCAATAAATATTTGTAAGTTTAAATTAGGCAGATAACTGCTCTTTGGTTAAAATAATTAAAATAATATTAAAATGTCATATATAGACTAAGCACTAGAGGGCAGCAAATATCTATTTTTAAACATGGTTGAGAAAAGAGTTTTTACGAAACTTTGTTTTTAAACACTGTTTAAAGGTATAATTATATTCAGTGGGTAATTTATTTTGATGCATATATTCAGACATTATCAAAGACTAATAGATTTTATTTTTTATTTAAAATGTTGCATCTTCTGAAGCAACTTACTGATAAAAAAGTGTCTCTCCCTCTCTCTCTCTCTCACACACCCTCTCTGTGTGTTTGTGTGTGTGTGTTTTACAGTCTTGCAGGTTTAACCCCTTCATCGCTGTGTCCTTTTTCTGCATTATAGGATAGGAAATGTCCTTCTCTTCTATAAATTTGTATAACAAAATTAAGGCAAAGAATCAGTTCATTTGTAGTTCACTGACTATATAGTCTTATATAATTAGTTTAATAATTTTGTTAATAAAACACCTTTAATAAATTCATCTGAACTTATAATATTTTTAACAGCGAATCATAATTTTACTATAAATAGTTTTGGTTAGTACAACATTTAAATTAATATATTAAGAGATTATCAAGTACTAATTTCTGACACAGTATAGATTTTATTCTTATTGTTTAAATGTTTTTGAATAATCCAACTCAACTAACTGGTCAGTCTCCAACTGGTTCTTAAATCTCACTCTGCCTCTGTTTGTGTGTGTGTGTGTGTGTGTGTGTGTGTGTGTGGTGGGGGGAGGGGTGTCAGTGACACTTTTAATGGTTTAGAAAAATATAAATTCAAAACCTTAAGACAAATACTGGACTTAGATTAACATAGACTTAGAAAATGTTGAGCTGCAAAAGAAAACTTTGTACTCATTTCAAAGCGACCTATGACACTCTATGACATGAAATTCATCAAATTTTAAATGATTTCATGGATGTGGCTGTTGTGGTTTGTGATCATAGGAGCATCAGCTGCTGCAGTAAATGTGGTGTGAATTTGACATAGTCCTTTTATGTTTAGCTGTTTTAAATGCCCATTGCCTGCCGTGCACAGTTGCCCTGAAGCCACCGTGGTGGCGGTGCAACCGGTCTTTGGCCTGTCATCGCTGCTTGCAGCTATATTTAGGGGTCAAGCACCGAAGGTGCGGAGGCACCTATTGTATCCGTTGGCGTTCTTTTTCTTTATTAGGGGCCAAGCACCGAAGGTGCGGAGGCACCTATTGCATCCGTTGGCATTCTTTTTGTTTTTTTATTATTATTATTATTCTTCTTCCGCTCAGAAAGTCTATGACAGCCCATAGAACCGCTTGCGGGAAAGTTATGAAATTTGGCACACAGTTAGAGGACAGTCTGACATTTGTCCATAGCAAATTTGGAGTCTCTAACTCAATCCCTCTAGTGCCACCAGCTGTCCAAAGTTGCACTTATGTTTATGTTAATAACTTTTGAACCATAAGGGCAAGAAACAAAATTCTTTTTTCCTCTGATTCCTTGGGTCAAGTCGAATCGACGGCACCCTATGACGCCATTTTCCGTCATGAAAATATTTCCGCCATTTTGAATTTTCTGGAATTCAAGTTGATTCCTCAAACCGTTTTAGAAAAACACGCGAACAAATTGTACATAGTGCTTGCGGAAATGGACATAAGGCTGTATCTCCGCAACGCTTTATCGTATTCAGACCAAACTTGGTACCTGTCATCACAAGCATGACCTGAGGCAACATGCAGCGTTTCGGCGCAGCGCCACCTAGTGGTGCAGAGATATGAAAATGGCTATTTTTGCTTATAACTTCTGATGGGTTTGGCCAAAAATCATGAATTTGGTCTCGTTGGATTTGGGGCATCATGCCGAGTCAAATGATATCCAATCTTCCCATATTGGCCATATTAGCTGTCGGCCATTTTGAATTTTGTGCTAAAATGCTGTATTTTATGAACGCATTAGCGTATCGTTACGAAACTTGGTATGGGTCATCAGGACAAAGCCCTGAAGGAGCCTGAGACGTTTCGGCAATGCGCCACCTTGTGGTCAAAAGTTATAACAAAATTTACAAAAATGCTAATAACTTCTGACTATATTTACCGATTGTAATGAAACTGGTCTCAGTAGATTCCTTGGGTGACGGTGAGAACATAGATATCAAATTTGCCATAGTCAGCTGAACTTCCTGTCCGCCATATTGTTTTTCTTCAAAAACCTACTTTTTCGAACTCCTCCTAGACCGTTGCTCCGATGTTCACCAAAATTGAACCGTATCATCTTCAGACCATGCAGACAAAAAGTTATGGATTTCAAGTCGATACGTCAAACCGTTTTCGTATACCGGAGCAACGAATTTGAGGCATGATGCAAAACCCAGTCTTGAAGCTGTATCTCTGCACTCCTTTATTGTATTCAGACCAAACTTGGTATATATCATCACAAGCATGACCTGAGGCATCATGCATTGTTTCGGCGCAGCGCCACCTACTGGAGTGGAGATATGATAAATGGCTATTTTTGCTTATAACTTCTGATGGGTTTGACCAAAAATCATAAATTTGGACTCGTTAGATTCGGGGCATCATGTCGAGTCGAATGATATCCAATTTTCTCATATCGGCCATTTGGAATTTTGTGCTAAAATGCTGTAATTTACGAACGCATTAGCGTATCATTACGAAACTCGGTATGTGTCTTTGGCACCATGTCCTTACAATACTCAAAATGTTTTGGTGCAGCGCCACCTTGTGGTCAAAAGTTATAACAAAATTTACAAAAATGCTAATAACTTTTGACCATATTAACCGATTGTAATGAAACTGGTCTCAGTATATTCCTTGGGTCACGCTGAGAACATAGATATCAAATTTGCCATAGTCGGCTGAACTTCCTGTCCGCCATATTGTTTTTCTTTAAAAACCTACTTTTTCGAACTCCTCCTAGACCGTTGCTCCGATTTTCACCAAAATTGAACCGTATCATCTTCAGACCATGCCAACAAAAGTTATGGATTTCAAGTCAATTCGTCAAGCCGTTTTCGTATACCGGAGCTATGAATTTGAGGCATGATGCAAAAATTACTCTTGAAGCTGTATCTCTGCAATGCTTTGATATATTGACACCAAACTTTGCAAGTGTCATTGTCAACTCACTCCGACCATACCACATTAATTTGGTCACAGCGCCACCTATTGGTCGAAAGTGATAAACCAGTAAAATCCTCATTTTTGATAATTTTTCAGCTCTTTTGCCTAAAATGATCTTAATAGGTCTCTAATTGCTCACTGCTGCTGTTGGTCTGATGCTCCCAGCCATGTTGGTTGGCTTCCTGTGCCGTTTTTGTGCTTGGCCCCGTAATTGCTGCTTGCAGCTATATTTATTATTATTATTATTCTTTTCCAAACATAATCGCATTTCTGAGGGCCTAAACATGCTAGAAAACTCACGAAACTTTGCACACGCGTCAAGACTGGCGAAAATTGACATCTGATATAGGTGTCAGAAAAGGGTGGGGCAAAATGGCTCGATAGTGCCACCTATAAAAATTCAACGGTGTGCGCCTCGGGCTACATTCGACGTATATGTACAAAATTCGGTACATACGTGTACCGTCCCATTACCTACAAAAAAGTATCTTGGAGCCAAGTCCTAAACCCAAAAGGAAGTCAGCCGTTTTGAATTTCCTGTGCAATTTTTTTTGCAGTTTTTGACATTTTCAGGCCTCGTACTTTAACTCCTCCTCCTAAAGTTTCAATCCAATCATCTTCAAATTTGGTTTGTGTAATCATAAGGCTTGTGCAACGCTAAATTGCAAAGATCTTGAGTTTTCATCAAAGGGCGTGTCCCTGGCGGCCTGACAAAGTTTGATGTTTCGTCATGAAACAGGAAGTTGCTGTAACTAAGGCAAACAATGTCCTATCTACCCCAAACTTCACACACTTGATAAAAGTCCTGTCCTGAACATATTTTCATGCCCATATTCAGTAATAGTCATAGCGCCACCTGCTGGCAACAGGAAGTGACATGTTTAACACTTATGGACTCCTGACAGCATATTAAAATGTGCCAGCAAGTTCTAAACAGGCTAGCAACATGCTGGAAAAATGTTAGCAAAACACTTAGCTAAGTGCTAAAGCATGCTCTTAATACAGTGAAAGAGGAAGTTGCTGTAACTCAGGCATGCAATGTCCAATCTACCCCAAACTTCACACATTTTATAAGAGTCCTTCTCTGAACACATCTACATGACAATATTCGGTTATAGTAATAGCGCCACCTACTGTCAACAGGAAGTGATGTTTTTAACAATATGATGCACTTTTAGCAACATATTATAAATATGCAATTGAGTACTAAACATGCTAGAAACATTCTAAATCATGCTAGCAACACCTAGCTCACTGCTAAAGCATGCTATTATCGTCTTGAAACAGGAAGTTGTTGTAACTCAAGCATACAGTGTCTGAGCTGCCCCAAACTTCACATGTGTGATAAGAGTCCTGGCCTAAAGACATCTATATGCCAATATTCAGTTAGTCATAGCGCCACCTGCTGGCAACAGGAAATGGCATGCTTTCCACTGTAATTCACTCCCTGAAACACATTTTAATATACCAAGAAGTGCCAAACATACTAGAAACATGTTAAATTATGTAACACTTGGCTGAGTGCTAATGTATGCGCTTAACGCCATGAAACAGGAAGTTGTTGTAACTCAGGCATACAATGTCCGATCTGCTCCAAACTTCATATGTTCGATAATGTTCCTGGCCTGAAGACATCTACATGGCAATGTTCAGTTACGGTCAAAGCGCCACCTTTTGGCAGCAGGAAGTCTGGCACTTTGAAATGACTTTGCCATGATTCTCCTGTATTTACTCGCTTACATGCATGTCGCCCACTGTTCACTGGTTTCCTGAGGCCAACGGGTGGCGGTGAGCCCGGGTGCGAGGGCCCTTTCATCGCTGCTTGCAGCTTTAATTGTTTTTTTTTTCCGTCATCCGGGGCTTTTTGGGGGCCTTAACGTGCTCAAAAACTCTTGAAAATTGGCACACACATTGGAATCCACGGCCATCAGGGCCGGGCAGAAGCTGGTACCCCGGCGTGGCAGGGGGGCTCGACAGCGCCCCCTTGAACAAAGTCCGAAAACTTGGTCCATATATTAAACACACTTGCACGTATTAGTATGAAACTCGGTACACATATAGACCTCATTGGGCTTAACAACTTTCATGTTAAATGCCACCCCAACAGGAAGTCAGCTATTACGGGTTGTTTGAAAAATGCATGCTCTAGAATTTGATATACCAAACTCGGTCAGCATGAAGTCAAGACACTGATGATGAAAAATTGCCAGCGGATTTTTGATATCTCGAACGGTTTGGCCGTGGCGAGGCAACAAATTTTTGGAGAGAAAAGGGAAACAGGAAATGTGTTATAATGTCTGCATACATTGATTGATGTTTATGAAACTTCAGTGGTGTGTTCGTTATAGGAGTCTGATCACATGGATGTGACTATTGTGAGACAAAGTTATAGCGCCACCAACTGGCAGCAAGAAGTGTGTCACTTTCAAAATGCATTGAGTTCACTCTGTTATTTTTACCCGATTTGCTTCAAAATTTATCAGTGTAATGTCAATACACAGCAGATGTAGACCTGTGACAGGTTTTTTAACATTTTAAATATTGTTGCCATGGCAACACGTCAAACTTTAAAAATATTCTTGAGTGTATTTAAGGCTCTTAACATGCTTCAAATTGCATGAAACTCGACACACACATCAATATTGTCAACCAGTAGACATGGAAAAAGCCATAGAAATGGGCATGGTGGAGGGGCTCAGTAGCGCCACCTTTTGACAAAAGTGGAGGGGTTTCGCGTTCCTACAGTCACCAAACTTGGTACACATATTGTTCTCATCAAGCCGGACAATTTTCTAATTTACATTCATTAGCTCCGACCAACTTCCTGTTGGTCGGAGCTAATGAATGTAAATTAGAAAATTGTCCGGCTTTTTTAACTTGGTGCTAACACATTGAAGTTGTTTAATTGCAAACAGATATTGGATATCTCAAACAGTTTGGCCGTGGCGAGGGAACGAATTTATGGCAAGAAAAGGGAAACAAAGTGTAATAACTTCTGCACATATTCATTGATTTTGATGAATCTTTGGCTGTGTGTTTGTTGTACAAGGCTGATCACACGGATGTGATTATTGTGATTCAAAGTTATAGCGCCACCAACTGGCAGCAGGAAGTGTGTCACTTTCAGCATGCTTTGAGATCACCCTCTTATTTTTACCCGATTTGCTTCAAACTTCATCAGAATAATGTTAAAACATGGCAGATGTAGTCCTTTGAAAAGAATCGTGATATCTCAAGCACTGTTGTCTTGGCAACGCATCAAACTTTAAAATTCATTTTGGATGCTTTTGAGACTTTTAGCATGCTTCAAATTGTGTGAAACTCGACACATATCAGAATTGCTATCCAGTAGACATGGGCAAAGCCTTAGAAACGGGCAGGGAGGAGGGGCTCTATAGCGCCACCTTGTAGTGCAGTAAATATGGAGTGAATTTGACATAGTCCTTCGATGTTTAACCGTTTTAAATGTCTATTGCCCGCTGTGCACAGTTGCCCTGAAGCCACCGGGGCGGCGGTGCCACCGGGCTTGGGCCTGCCATCGCTGCTCGCAGCTATATTTTACATTAGATTTGGCATAGCTGATATCAGTTAATACAAAATAATCTCTCAATTTATTTGTTGAATTCAGAATAAGCTTTAACTTATTTCTTCAAGAGAAACTGCAGTTTATCTTTCCATAAGATTAACTTGTAACTGCCATAGTAACATCCTTCTCATTAACTGGCATTTATCAATATTTTTGCACTTTATCTATTTAGTAGTCGTTAGTTACTCTTGTCTATCTTTTTGTTATAAAATCCTTTTATTACACTTGTGTCTTCCTTGTGTTGATAAAACAGTAAGAGGTTCAACAAGTTAACAATATCTCACAAATCCTTCAGATTGGTCAGGTCATGAACTTCCTCCAATTTATATAATTGTAATTCAGTCGACAATCTTCCATGATTGTTCTTTATCATCAAGGTGAGATTCCTTGTCTGGTGCCCCGAAATATTGGAAGGAATCATCTGACGCTCTCACACTCACCTTAGGTGATGTGTTACCAAAAACTCAATATTAATAATAATACAAAATATTAATATTAATATTTAAGACCATAAATAACTAAGTTTGTGGTGCCCTCGTGTGAGGCTAATCCAAAATCACTACATACCTTTCTTACACTAATAATAACTTTAAAACACAACAATAAATAACTCACAAAAGTTCCCTGAAGGAGGGAATGGAGCTGTATGTCAGAAGTGAACCGACGAATTGGGATATCGCATGAGAGCCCAAATCACCTTCGAGGTTAAACTAAATGATCCAATGCACATTGGCGTGCAAGCTTTGTGTCACGCAACCCGCCTGCGGTGCAGGTATAAATGCGGATGCAGGATGACGGGAAGTACATCTCCATTCCCTCCTTCAGGGAACGAGGGTTACATGTGTAACTGAGATGTTCCCTTTCAGTCGGTCACGTTCGACACATGTCAGAAGTGAACCGATGAATTGGGATCCCTAATAAAACGGCACAATTACTGACCCTTCCAGTGCCCAGCGTAAGCCTCAGCATTATGTGATTATAGAAAAATAACTGTTTAGCTCGCTTCGCCTATGGGAAAATGCTGAGCATATTATTTTCGTGTAGCAAGCAAAGTTTTTTTTAGTTTTTTTGAGGGTGACTAACATTGACGAAGTTTATCTTTTAGTCTTGATAGACTAGACCAGGGGTTCCCAAACTTTTCAGCCCACGACCCCCAAAATAACAATGCCAGTGACCCCCTCTATCCTCGGAGTTGGTTAAACTATACAAACGTTGTGAGCAATGGTGCGCACGCACCAACACCAGTTTCACACATAGCCTGCTCTGTTTGCAGCGCGTATGCGGTGTGTATTTTTTTCCGTGCCCATGTTAACAGATTAGAGCGTTCACACTGCACATGGATGTGGTCCGGCAATGCCTTCCAGGAGCGGTGCATCTGCAGCTTTCATTTACTGCGTCTACAGTAATCCCATACGGTAAAAAAATATATTTGGTAACACTTTATAATAAGGTTCAGTTATAAGTCACTTGTAAATTATTAGTTAATGATGAACTAATCATTTACAAAACATGATTATATGTTCATAAATGATTGATAAGTGATATGTTAACATTTTATGAATGTTTTATTAATTCAGTTATTGGTCATTTAGAAATTATTAGATAATGTTCAACAAATAATTTACAAAACATGAATATACATTCATATATGATTAATAAGTGATATACTAACATTTTATGAATGTTTTATTAATTTGGCTATAAGTCATTTATAATTTATTAATTAATGATCAGTGATTAGTTAATGAGTATTAGTAAATTATCATTAGTAAATGATCAGTATATGATTTATTGATGAAGTTGTAAGCTGGTCTGTGTTCAAAAGCACAAACATGCAGGTATGCTAAAGCACTGTTTTTAAGAAGAGTAATTTATTTGTTTTGAAGTGGATAAACATTTATAAATGCCTTACAGTCAGGTGATTCCAGTGGATCACCTGACTGTAAGGCATTTACTTGTGTTCTGTGTGGAGTGTGTGGGGTCTAGTGATGAAGTCAACCTCTGAACCGGTTTTACCTTCCACTGAAGCTCACATCAGGTGCACAGAGTTAAACACTCCATGTGTGTCAGAGAAGACAGCTGTCTATACCCTCACCAGTCAGCACTTACACTGCACTACACGACAAAGTGTTCAACACCTGTTACAGATGATGTGTAAACACATAAATAAATCATTTACAAAGCTTTCTGCATACCCTATTCTGAAGTGTAAACTATTCTTCACTTGTAAAAGTGTTACGTATCATTTGTAGACCTTTCTTTCCTGTTACAAATTATTTGCATATGTATAAAAGTCATTTATAACACTTTCTGCATCCCCTATTCTAGTGTAAACTACTCATCACTTATAAATGTGTTACATATCATTTACAGATGTTCCTGTTACATGATCCATCTCACTCCATCACTTTACCCAAGCCTAAAATTTACATATTTGTAAAAAATTTTATTAAATAAATAAATCAACACTCTGCCACCGTTTAACCAGCACTTAATCATTTAATTTTTATCTTGTTTTTCATGAAACAGCTCCTCACCATAACATGAAAATGCACCATAAACTGATCATAAACGTAGTCCATTATTTTCAAGTCTTCAGAAGTCGCATCGTGTGAGGAAAATATTCCTATAACGTAATATAACCATTATACATTAATAATCGTATCAATCTAAAATAACTTTCAAATTAAAATTGCCGCATCTAACAATACGACACAGGTTTGAGGCAGTGACATCAAACCTCGCTCCTTATTGGCTGTCACATGTGATTTGCGACTACAATAGTGTTTGCGACATGCCGAATTTAAGTTGCTGTGTTAGATTCAGCGCGACGCTTAAAAGGATGGAAATGCAGATCAGAGGAATGTTTGCAGCGATTAAACACTTTAATTTCATTCTGTTACTCACACAAAATTATGATTTGCTGTCATTTCGCTGGTAATGTAGCACATGCGTCGTTTTGTCTGTTCTGTATACTGCTTTTTGTAATGTTTTAAATAAATTATTGTGACTAACGTACATTTATCTGCCTGTTACACTACGTATATTGTCAAAATGGTTATGCTTAAGGTTATAGGGTGGAGTAGGGAGCTTAAAATTATTCTTTTTATACAACAGTCACTGTTAATATATCTATACTGCGTTTTTATTTTTGTGAAGAGGCTAAAAAGTGGTCATGTTTAGGTATAAGGGGTGAGTTAGAGGCTCAAAGATATCTATATAATAGTAAAATATATTTGCATAAAAATATAATTTTTATATGAAAATATATGATTTAAATATCGGGATTCGTATAGATTTTTATATCCTGTAACTGAAAGATATACTTTGCATATGGCAAATAAATGGTAAATTTACAAATTGCAGTTTGTACATAATTTATAAAGAAGATCTGCAAATGATATGTAACACATTTATAAGTGATGAATTGTTTACACTTTAGAATAGGGTATGCAGAAAGTGTTATAAATGACTTGTATACATATTCAAATAATTTGTAACAGGTAAGAAAGGTCTATAAATGATGTGTAACACATTTATAAGTGATGAATAGTTTACACTTTAGAATAGGGTATGCAGAAAGTGTTATAAATGACTTGTATACATATACAAATAATTTGTAACAGGAAAGAAATGTCTACAAATGATACGTAACACTTTTACAAGTGAAGAATAGTTTACACTTTAGAATAGGGTATGCAGAAAGCTTTGTAAATGATTTATTAATGCGTTTACACATCATCTGTAACAGGTGTTGAACACTTTGTCGTGTAGTGCAGTGTAAGTGCTGACTGGTGAGGGTATAGACAGCTGTCTTCTCTGACACACATGGAGTGTTTAACTCTGTGCACCTGATGTGAGCTTAGTGGAAGGTAAATCCGGATCAGAGGATGACTTCATCACTAGACCCCACACACTCCACACAGAACACAAGTCTGTACTGATGAGTGAAAGGATTTAATATAATCCACTGGAATCACCTGACTGTAAGGCATTTATAAATGTTTATCCACTTCAAAACAAATAAATTACTCTTCTTAAAAACAGTGCTTTAGCATACCTGCATGTTTGTGCTTTTGAACACAGACCAGCTTACAACTTAATCAATAAATCATATTCTGATAATTTACTAATGGTCTGTTCTTCATTTGTTCATGATTAACAATTGTTTATTGAGATGATACTAAAACAATTTTGTCATAAATACTTCAGTTATTATAAGTGATAAATAATGTCTTAACTAATAACTTATAAACCATCTACTAATGATCTGTTTGATTTATTTAATTAAGATAACTTACAACACATTTGTAAATTGTTAGCATAACACGTATTTATCATTTATGAACATATATTGTAATGTTTTGTAAATGATTTGTTAATCATTAACTAATAATTAATAAATAACTTATAACTGAACGTTATTATAGTGTTACCATATATTTTCAAATATATTTTTAAATATATTTCAAAATATACAAAAAATGGCCAAAAAATATATTCGCTAAAATATATTTTCAAATATATTCACAAATATATTTTCTAAAAATAAATTTGTTTATTTTTTTTAAATATATTTTTCAAAAGCATTTGAAAATATATTTTGCCCTACATATATTTCAACCCAAGAAAATACATTCACATGTCACATTTGAAAGCCTCTTTGGACACATTTGGAAATCTCTTCTTGACTGTGAGACAAAAATCTGTTATTTTTTATAACAATGTTTCTAATAAATTTTCCTTTCACCAAGTATTGACTTAACGTATATATGGCTGCCATGGTTTCCTCGTCAAGGGCACTTCTTCTGTCTCTACCACTGCACTCATACAAAAGACAAAACACAATAACTGAACATCTGTACAGGTACAGAGGGCATGCACTTTGTCTTCTAACTAGTTTTGGATTTCCAGATATTTTTGTTTACACTGGAAATAAAACAATTACAGGTTTAGTGGATTTTAAAGATATTTAATGGGCATATTTTTGGACTGTACAGTAAAGAAACTGATGATTCAGGAGAGGTCTTTTTTTACACTTCTGCATTGCATTTTCACTTTTACAAATGAAGGGATAGTGGAATATCACAAAGGCACATTCATTTCAGCTAACTTAACTCAAAGGGATAATCCACAGTAAAGTTTTTTACAGTAATAAATGACACATGTAAACCTGTAGGTGGTGACAAATAAGCATCTTTTGTTACAAGCGACTTACTGAATCACTGGCTCAACTGGTTCATCGAAAACAGCTTGTCATTCAGCAGAAAGTGAACAAAAATTATATTATAGTAACCTAGGCTATATTAAAAATAATAATAATAGAACATTTGAGCAAATGATAAGCCATTAATGCCAAACCAGCATATGCCTGAACTAATAACGAGCGAATAACGTGTGCCTAATTAACAAGTTTAGCAAAACATTTAAATTTAGCAACAAAAAAACTTACAAGCTCCACTATCAGTGACAGGATCACGTGAGCATCATCGATCGACAACAGCAAGCGGCACGGTCTCCCAAACACTCTACAGCTGAAATTTAAAAAAAATATTAAACATTTTTTGTGTGTAACGTTAGTTTTCACTAGTGTCCAAATTAAAAACAACTAACGTTAAAACGGAAATCTGAAAATCTCAGATGTGTCTCCACATGTGAGCAAATGAAACAAACAGGGCATTAAATTGACAAATAAAGTAAAAAAATTATATATAATTTTTAGCAATTAACATTACACATGTGAAAAATGACGACTAAAAATAAAGTTATAGCTCTTACCTTTTACGCCGAGAACTCCCGGTTGACTGACGACCGTTACAGATCAAAATGACGCGCATGCGCAGTACTCCAAAAGTCCGTGAGCGCTGCTAGTGGTTTCCCATTCAACTTACGTCACAGTTAACTTCGTACATCTAGCGATTTTATTCATCTATTTATTTGTATTTGATGTGGATTTAAAAGCTACATTACACTGATTATAAATTACAAATAAATAAATAAATTAATTAATTAATTTAATTAATTAATAAATAAATAATAGACTAAAACACACATTTGTGAGGGTGTTTCCAAAATGGCTGGGGATCAAGTGCCATGATCACTGTATTTTTTGGGAAGATCATATAAAAGTGGTCAATGTGGAAAATATGGGGAAATTCATGTTTTTTCTGTAAGTGTTTAAAATTCTTCTAACATTTAATGGATAGTTTTGATCGCAAGGCTTTCTTCCACCCGCATTTGCATTGTCGACTGTAAGATTGGAAATATATTTTTAAATATAAATGTATTTTCTTGCTCCTGAAATTCGTTTAAATATATTTTAAGTATATGAAGGTTGAAACAAAATATATTTTCAGTTTCAAAAATATATTTCATTTACATTTACGCATTTGGCAGACGCTTTTATCCAAAGCGACTTACATTGCATTATACTATACATTTGTATCTGAGTATGTGCAATCCCTGGGATCGAACCCATGACCTTGGTATTGCTAGTGCCATGCTCTAACCACTGAGCTACAGGAAAGCTATTTCATTGAACTTCACTGTTTGTAACATATACTTACCATTTAAAATATATTTTGGCCAGATAAAATACATTTTTTTACCGTATGGGATCATTTATTCACAGTCTATTTTTGCTTTGGTGCACCACGCTGCATTAAAACTATAGCGCATTGTTCGCATTAAAATAAAATGTCAAATGTATTGACGCGAAAAACTAATTTCACCATAGATTCATATAATTTAAAGTCTCTGTTACACAGTCAACAAATGGCACTTAGGTGAACAAGGAGATATAATGGACAGCACTTGTCTCTTTGTGAAGGTGGAAAAACAACGTTCTTTATGACCTGAGGGATTTCTTGTAAAAAGATTTAAAAAGAAAGAAAAGAGGAGAGTTGCCTGTTTTTGTCTATTTTAAGTTTTAATTTTAAATGTTTGTGATTTTAACAAAGCTTATGTTTAAATGTTTTACCATTTGCGTGAGCAACGTAATACAAAAATCTAAAGTATTTATATTAATATAAAGTAATGAAATGAATAAAACGTTTAAATGTGGTGCGTTTTAACTTGACATCTATGAAATATAGTGTATACAAAAATAATCGCAATGATGACAAGCCATGTCATTAACAACTTTTGGACTTTAAATAAAAATAAGTAAATATTGTGTTTGTGATATAGAGTTGAGCAAACGCGGCATATGTGAAAGCGCATATGATCCTGCAACACATACAGGTCCTTCTCAAAAAATTAGCCTATTGTGATAAAGTTCATTATTTTCCATAATGTAATGATAAAAATTTAACTTTCATATATTTTAGATTCATTGAACACCAACTGAAATATTTCAGGTCTTTCATTGTTTTAATACTGATGATTTTGGCATACAGCTCATGAAAATCTCAAAAAATTAGCATATCATGAAAAGGTTCTCTAAACGAGCTATTAACCTAATCATCTGAATCAACTAATTAACTCTAAACACCTGCAAAAGATTCCTGAGGCTTTTAAAAACTCCCAGCCTGGTTCATTACTCAAAACCGCAATCATGGGTAAGACTGCCGACCTGACTGCTGTCTAGAAGGCCATCATTGACACCCTCAAGCGAGAGGGTAAGACACAGAAAGAAATTTCTGAACGAATAGGCTGTTCCCAGAGTGCTGTATCAAGGCACCTCAGTGGGAAGTCTGTGGGAAGGAAAAAGTGTGGCAAAAAACGCTGCACAACGAGAAGAGTTGACCGGACCCTGAGAAGGACCGATTCCAGACCTTGGGGGACCTGCAGAAGCAGTGGACTGAGTCTGGAGTAGAAACATCCAGAGCCACCGTGCACAGGCGTGTGCAGGAAATGGGCTACAGGTGCCGCATTCCCCAGGTCAAGCCACTTTTGAACCAGAAACAGCGGCAGAAGCGCCTGACCTGGGCTACAGAGAAGCAGCACTGGACTGTTGCTCAGTGGTCCAAAGTCATTCGGAAATCAAGGTGCCAGAGTCTGGAGGAAGACTGGGGAGAAGGAAATGCCAAAATGCCTGAAGTCCAGTGTCAAGTTCCCACAGTCAGTGATGGTCTGGGGTGCCATGTCAGCTGCTGGTGTTGGTCCACTGTGTTTTATCAAGGGCAGGGTCAATGCAGCTAGCTATCAGGAGATTTTGGAGCACTTCATGCTTCCATCTGCTGAAAAGCTTTATGGAGATGAAGATTTCGTTTTTCAGCACGACCTGGCACCTGCTCACAGTGCCAAAACCACTGGTAAATGGTTTACTGACCATGGTATTACTGTGCTCAATTGGCCTGCCAACTCTCCTGACCTGAACCCCATAGAGAATCTGTGGGATATTGTGAAGAGAAAGTTGAGAGACGCAAGACCCAACACTCTGGATGAGCTTAAGGCCGCTATCGAAGCATCCTGGGCCTCCATAACACCTCAGCAGTGCCACAGGCTGATTGCCTCCATGCCACGCCGCATTGAAGCAGTCATTTCTGCAAAAGGATTCCCGACCAAGTATTGAGTGCATAACTGAACATAATTATTTGAAGGTTGACTTTTTTTGTATTAAAAACACTTTTCTTTTATTGGTCGGATGAAATATGCTAATTTTTTGAGATAGGAATTTTGGGTTTTCATGAGCTGTATGCCAAAATCATCAGTATTAAAACAATAAAAGACCTGAAATATTTCAGTTGGTGTGCAATGAATCTAAAATATATGAAAGTTTAATTTGTATCATTACATTATGGAAAATAATGAACTTTATCACAATATGCTAATTTTTTGAGAAGGACCTGTATGTACTGCATGCAAAGCCATAACGGTGGTGCTTCTCCGCTCTCCTCCGCTGGCCTCCCTGCGTTGTCTTTTATGGTCAATATTAACCAACGTTTCATTTCGACAAAAATAATATCCAAAGCTTAAAGCCTAAAGAATTACCTACGTGCACGTCTAAATGTTTAATATGGTGCTGTAAGCAACTGATGCTGTTGCTAATATGTCGTTAATCTGTTGTAATCACCTCAGGAGTCACGGTCAAGGGGAAGGAAAATCGAAAATTTGATGGCTTTTTTTATTTGCATGGTTTTTGTTTTTAATTTAACTACTATTTTTTGTATTTTGTTACAATTATTGATAAAATATACTATTTCTAATCGTAAAAAAAAAAAAAAAAAAAAAATTTCTGGAAACCATCTCGCGACCCCCACTTTGGGAACCACTGGACTAGACAAACTGTCTCTTCTGCAGGATTGTTTAGTCTCCATTAACAAATGGATGGCAGACAATTTTCTGCAACTTTATGCAGATAAAACTGAGGTGATGATTATTGCCCCACAACATTACCCCTAAGATTAGGCAGGTCATTGGTGGTCTATCATCCTCTGACTGCGGTGACATAAGAAATTTGGGTGTCATTTTCAACAGATCAATGTGTTTTAACAGTCATGTGAAGTCTGTAGTTCATTCCTGTTTTTCCTATCTCAGGAACATTGCTAAGATTAGATCTATGGTTTCAAAAAAAGAAATGGAGATGCTTGTTCATGCTTTTATTTCTTCACGGTTGGACTATTGTAATGTTCTGTACACTTAATTGAACAATCTTCTATGAATAGATTATAAATTGTACAGAATGCAGCTCCTAGGCTTTTGACTAGGTCCAGCAGGAGGTCGCATATTACTCCTGTGCTTAAGGCCCTTCATTGGCTTCCTTTTAATTTTAGAGTGCATTTCAAAATTGTAGTTATTACTTACAGGGCCTTGCATGGTCAAACATCCTCTTACATCCAGGTTCTATTGCATGCCCCCACCCCTGGTTGGTCTCTGAGGTCTTTAGGCCAAGCTATTCCAAGAACACGTCTTAAGACAAGAGGTGATCGTGCCTTCTGTGTAGTAGCTTCAAGGCTCTGGAACTCTCTTCCTTTGACGTTGAGAACTATGGGTTCTGTGGAATCTTTTAAAAAACATCTAAAAGACACATCTTTTAGACAAGCTTTTAATTAACAATGTGGTTTGCCTTTTATTAAATGTATATTGATGGTATTTGTATAGTATATTAATGTATATTTATTTCATTTGTTTTGATGTTATTTTTATTGTAAAGCACTTTGTGACCCCCACTTGTGACACCCTGTAAAAGGTGCTATATAAATAAACTTTACTTATTTGGTAATTCCTTACTGGGAGGGAACAGAGAAAATAGCTTTGATGTAATTAGGCACCAGTGGAGGTTCCAAGGAGACAATGTTCGGTGGGACAGGCAGGGGCGTAATAGAGATCAAAGTTGGATGGACCGTACTCGCTCGATTGGAAGTTCGGATGGCTTTGGGAGAAGGGTTAACAGACTAAAGAGAAATTAGTTGTGAAGTTGTGTAGTTGAGCTTTATTTAATATGTACGAGAACTGGATGTCTGAATTGATCAGTTTGTCTCAGTGCTTTATCTATTTCTGTGCGGCAGGGATGGCTGGATGGGCTGGAGTAGAAAAAGATGTGGAGGAAGATGGCGGATGTCTCGCTGGAGGGGGCGAGGGTAGGCCTCAGCATCTTAATGTGCAGGGACCCGTTCAGGTGGGCCGTCTCCACGATGACAGCGGGATCTCTGCAGCGGTGTTAAGTTTAGGAAACTCACTCCTTGGACTGGTGGATTGCAGCGGAGATTACTCAGATACAAAAGATTTTAGAGCTCGATTTAGGACATGATGGGCACATAGGGCGGGGCCAGATGACGGAAAACATCTGAGGAACAGAGATGAGAGTTGGTTGTTTATAGGCTTCCTCTTGTGTTGATTGGCTGGATTACCTGAACATGCTTCTCCCAAACTTTGTTAAAAAAAACAAACAGAAAAACTTAATTTAAATTATAAAATGGTTAGTTCCTGTCCTTGATTCTGATTTATTCATGATAAAACACGGCTATGGTTCTGTGTATCACTTCACCCAATGGTTCTGTGTATCACTACACAACACCCTTAGCAACCACTCTTAGCAACGTAAACTGTATGTTCTCAATTGATATTGTTCATTGAAGCTTACTCTATTATGTAGAAGAGTGTTGTGAGAAAAAGATCGAGTGAGCGGGTTTATTACCTGCATTCAGATTTAGCATTTTCCTTCAGGTCAGTCATATGTTCATAATAAAAAAAATCTGTTTAAATGTCCAACGATCATCTTGTCCTTTTAACATTTAAGGGGTTTTCACGTGACTAACAGCGCTAGTCAAAGCATTTGTCAGTTGTTTCTTGTTCCGTTTTCAAAACAATTCAGTCTTTTCAATATAAAAGTCTTCGCTACTGACTGACACACTCATAAAGACAGTCTTTGCCGCCATCTAATGGCACGAAAATGTAACTTCTGTTTCTGTTCACGGTCAGGGACTATTTTTTCTCCGGCGGAAGGAAGGCTTCTAGAAAAAGTTTACTTCACGAAAGTTGCATTGATACATATTTCTGGCTTTAATATTTGTATTGTTTGGTAACCGTTTTATAAAAGCAATAAGGTATTGCTTACATAAAGGCAAAAGGAAAATGTTTTTGTTAATGTATAAACAACACCTTTGATTATTCTGCTAGGACACCTGTGCGAACTTGAGGCGGATTGACTGGATACATTCATGACAAAAGACTTTGAGACCAGTAGGTTAAGAATAATTGAAAAGCCTCAGAAAAGCACTGGCATAATTTGATTGCTTGTTTGCGAATGCCACTTGGTTTGATATTTTGTATCTAATGCTGTGAAATTCAGACAAAGTACTTTATGCACACACTGCAATAGCTTTCATTGCTCTCTATCATTTCTTTCCCAAAAAGTCAGATTTGTTATTTTGGCCCACCTGGACTCAAACACGTTTCCCACTAACAAAGATCCATTGTAATGATAACGGACAAAGTCTGTGGGCATCACTGTCCGCTTGCACTTCTGCTGTCTGTGAAGCATACGAATTTGAACTTTGTCTTCTTTATTCCACAAATCCAGCAAAAGCACATCAAACACCAATGTTGCATCTGGTGGGATAACTGAACCTAGAGAGAAATACCAGTGTTGAGCTAGGTGGAATATCAGAACAAAGAGAGAGTGTGTAAACTTAATAAAATCGACATGCCTACTTCTTTTATGGAAAAAGTTACACCCTACTAACTTCCTACATCAAGGGCCTTAAATTAGAGTCAAGTGCACCAATTAGTAGAATTTAATTGCTCATTGTTAGAACATAATTAAAGAGGATGGCCAGAGAATGCTGACACAGTGTAATAATGTTGCATTACATTGCTCTGTATGTCTAAATATAAAACTATGTGCAAGAGAGACTCGGTGTGACATTGCAAGATTATCAACAGTTTCAATATCATTCTTGCAAAGACAAAAGAAAGTACCAACAATTTACATGAAAGCTGTTGGTACGCTGGAATCACTCCTGGTACTGTGAAAAGCAAAATGTAATTTTCTGCACTAACAGTCAGACATGGAATGTTAAACTAGTTAAAGTCAGGTAAAACAACACATAGCAGCATTATGTCACTGTTTGTTTCTTTGGAAGTCTTTGGAAAAGTGGAGCCGTTCATGACAGGCTATTATTTGGCCTACAAGAATGAGCACAGTGTGATTTATGATTCCAATAGCCCTATATAAATATATAAACATGGGTTTCCGTCTCTAGTTATTGAGAACGTGCTTTCAAACTTAATTACTAACTTTTATTAGTATTTCAGGTAACAATAGAATACTGTTCCATCATTAACGAATAACTACACAGGAACAAATGAGTAACGCACTATTAACATTCTAGTAACTACCATTAACAAAAAACGTATTAACAAATTAATACGTAATAGCGCTCAGTTGAATGTGGTAGTTCACTATTAGCTAATCAATAACGACTAGTTTTTCATATCTCCTGAAGAACTATTAAGAACGTCTCAGGTTACTTGACTGAAACCCTGTTCCCTGAAAAAGCTGGAACAAGATGCTGGGCTTGATTCAGTGCTATGGGAACGTCTTTAGAGGTGACCAGCTGTGAATATGTGTGAAACATATCAATGGAATTGACCTAGAACTTTTATAGCCTCTGGTAGAGACAACATCAGCATGCGCCTGCATCAGAGGCTATAATTAGATGTCCCACAGATGCATCATTAGGTATATTTTGTCTGAAGAGCAGTCCTGGGACATCCTCATTGCGGCAATAAAGTGCAGCATTTCATTCTTGCTTTTTCAGGGAACAGGGTTACAGTCAAGGAACCCAGGATGTTCCCTTTCAAAAGCTACACTTAATGCTGCGCTTGATTCAGCGCTATGGGAAGGAGAAATACCCATGCCACTGCACTGTGGGTGTCTGGATCCCTCACGGTTGTGTAGTGTGTGCTCACAAGAACGCGCAAAGGTCTCGGACATGAGCTTGTGATGTTGACTCAAGAGCCCAGAGTGGAATGAACATCCAAACAGTAAAATTTTATGAATGTGTGCGGAGAGGACCAGCCTGCTGCATCACAAACATGCTTGTTTGCACGAGTTAAAAAGCTTGCAGGATGACGTTTTCCCCACTTTTTATCAATCATTTTAGTGGCTGTTTTAAATCATGTTTGACTTTCTCCGTAGCGTTTTACTATGTTCTCAAAAGAATCTAAATGGGTCACACATTTTATCATCAGCGTCGCATAGAAAGGGCTGTAGGAACGCACTGGTGAACACCCCTGCGGTGATTCGCATGCAACTCATGCAAAATTAAACAACTGGGCTTCAGTCACAGTCATACTGCGCAGACAATTGATCCGGTCAAATTTGTACAGCTTATAAAAGCTCAGAACGCGTGATGTATACAATTAATTAATAGTCTGATGATTCTATGTTTCGGTGTGGGCGCTCAGAGTAAGTAAGTAAGTAAGTAAGCCAGGGTATGTTACTTATATCATAATTTTTTTTTTAGAAAGGGCACGAAGCACTCAGCGCGTGCCCTTGCCCTTATTTGCCTTGGGGGATTGTTTGGATGAAATCTCCCGGCTTTGAGCCACAACTGAAGCGGTCTTTGAAAGGGAACATCTCAGGTTACGCATGTAACACAAATTAATCAAATAGCAGTATCAGAGCTAGCAAAAGGAGATTAAACAATAAATATTTCTGTTCGACTCCTGCCGTGCTTCGTCTACAACCCCCACGCTTGATCGCGCCTAACCGCAATGGCGGACATGGTACTCGAGACGCAGAGAGTAGGAGCTTAACTCTTATCCCTCAAGAGAGAGTAAGCCTGGGTGGAACAAAAACACAGTGAACGCATCACACAGCATGCATTTGTTCCCCTCGCGAGTGAATCACGCTAAATACAAATGCCAGAATCATGCGAGAACAGCCATGAATGCATCGCTATGTGTACCTTCAAGCCGAACGCGCTCATGCAAACGCTATATACTACTATCCCTCAGGAGAGAACAGAAAAGACCAAGCTCCTTACCTGTCTCTGTAGATAGTTTTGCAAATGAATCGTACGCAGCACATTCCAGCATCTTTGATGAGTCGAAAGCATTCCACCCAAATGCATGTCCCACAGCCATAGTAATAGGGATGACGCGAACAGAGCATTCATTGAGAAATCCTCACAATGCGCACATTCAGCTCCCTCGAGAACACTTCCTGCAAACGCTTGGCAGAGTGTTTGTCCATGATAATCGCATTCACACGCACGCAGACATACGTCTCCTGAAGACAAAAAAAAAATTGTTGACGTGTACTACAGGTGCCGTCTTGTACTCACGGTTGCGCATGTAGCCACATCACGGGCTGTCGCCGGCCAATTACATTGTCACGTTTAAATCACATGCTTCAGACACCGTCACGCTGGAGACGTTCCCTAATGTGTCTTCGGATGCAATGCAAGTTCCCATTCGAAAGGGAACTATTGTATACAGGTTCATAATTAATGTGAATAATGCCTTATGTATAAAAAATTCTAAAGGAATCATGGTAACCCACTAGTAATGACAAGTGTTACTAAATCCTTCATAAGGAATTACTAATTATTTGGATCAGTATTCTAAAGTGAAGATCATGGTAACCCACTAGTAATGGCTGCATGTTCCAGATTGTTAAGGACCTTCTGCACCAACGTCAGGGCCTCATCTGCATGTTCCAGATTTTAGGACCCCTTTGGTGCTCCAGGAGATCAGCATCCCACAGTGGTTAGTGTTCAAGGCTGTTGAAATGGATTCCAGCTCCTTTTCCCTCTGCACTGTTACCCAGCACAACCAGTGGAAAACATCACCGTCATCAGACTGCTCACTCGACCACGTGGAACATAAATATCACTTTACCAAACCTCTTTCCAGAGACCTTGGCATTGTTGTATATTATCAGTATATATAAGATTTTCTAATTTACATTAGAGGTGATATAGCTGATGATAGTTAATAACAAAAACTCTTTCATCTATTTGTTTGATGCATAATAAGTGGGATTGGTAATCTGATGTACTCATAACCACACTTCAAGTGACATGTGATCCAAAATCACAACGTCATCAGTGACGTGAGTACCAATCACTACATAATTGGTGTCCCTGGGTGGGCGAAAGTAAAATCCCTTGAAGGAAACTCAGAAGTGAAAACCAGGAGACTTGGGAGTATCTTCAGCATGATTATTTATTGAGAATGTGCTGTAGGTCGCTGCAGTCATCAAGTCTAATGGTGTTTTTCCACTGCATGGAACGGTTCGGTACGGCTCGCTTAAATAGTACCACCTCGGTTGAGGTTCCAAGCGTGCCGTACCGATACTAAATGTGACGTGTAAACACTGCAGATCACTGATTGTTCAGAGAGAATCGTCACTACCAGCGTCTTTGGATTTGAAACACGAGACACCAAACCTTCTAGATTTAAATAGTAACCTATTACTACACCGCAGTATCATTTGTTTGCACAACTTTTTTTAAAAGACTTGCTTTAAACGACCGTTGCATGCAACTTGAAAAAAGAAATGGCTGTATCGTGGTCAGTAGATGAGGTGCAGACTTGTTGGTAGCCAAGGAGCGGATCCACAAAAGTAAAGGCGGAGCAACTATAACAATCAGTCTATAATCCCACTCACTTTGAAGCGGTACTAAACTGCAGTGGAAAAGCAAACCGAAAGTTAGCAAGCCGAGCCGTGCCGAGCCAAGACGTTCCACGCAGTTGAAAAGCGCCATAACTAAGGCAGTGAAGTACTGTAGTTTTATAGGCATTCAACAGGCAATCCTTATCCATATTGGCCTTACACTCAGAGGTGAAACAGAGGTGAGAAAATGGACCCCCAACTGTGAGATCAAACAGACCTTATTTACATCAAATGGCCTAAAGCCTTTTGGGCACCAGAATGCCTAGACCCAATAGATAACATCCTCAACAAATGTTTTAAGCACCACCTGAACACTAGCACTATAGACATGTAAACATTCACACATAGTTTGACTCTCAGTAGGAAGATCAAAGACTGACAACCCCCTCACTGGAAACTATATTGAATCTAATCAGTAAACTAATGTCATCGTGTTCACATTGAATGCCCAATATAATGTAATTCACCTTAGTTTTCATGTGATGTTATTTCAGGAAGTAGGATCAGCAGTTCTTAAACAGATTCTTAAATTTGTAATCCCACACACTACACCATGATCTTTACTTTAGAATTGATTATATATTATGCATTATTCATGTTAATTATGAACCTATATATAGTAGTTCTTATTTCTTAGTAGTTCTCTGTGAGGTATAAAAAAAATTGTAGTTATTGATAAGCTAGTAGTGAACTACCACATTCAACTAAGTACTATTATTTACTAATTCGTTAATCAGAGTTCCTTATTAGTTAAAGGGGATGTTTAATGCAATTTCATGCATTCTGACTTATTTACACTGTTAGAGTTGGATTCTCATGCTAAACATGGCCAAAGTTTCAAAAAACGAGTTGGATGTTTTTTGCAGCGCTGTACAGGACTTGCCTGAGAAAGATTTGCCATTTTGTTTTTAGACCACGAAATCAACAATGTCACCAAAGAAGTGGTACTTGAAAGTAACCAAAGAAGTGTGTTTTTGGTTGTGAGAGAAAGATAACCTTGTTCATCTTCCCAAAGAACACAGCGTTAAAGGAACACTCCACTTTTTTGAAAATAGGCTCATTTTCCAACTCCCCTAGAGATTGGCTTAATGGATTCGAAAACGGTAAAACTCAACTGTTTAACTCTAGGGGAGTTGGAAAATTAGCCTATTTAAAAAAAAAAGTAGAGTTTTCCTTTAAGGGAACAGTGGATGCAGTTTGTTTTTCCGGGGCAGCAACAGAGTTGTGCAAGTGTGTTTTTTTTGTTCCTGGCATTACTGTGCTGAATGTAAACAAGGCCCAGTGCGACGCTGGAATTGCAGATACTGGAGCGAAACTGGAGCGGTCCCAGTGATAAAAGATCCCAGTCATGAGTCGGAACCGCAGGCGGTAAGTAAAACTGCATCAAATGTCTGTGTTTTGTTGGCAATCTGCACGTATGCATATAATGTAAACAGCACGAACGAATAGTGAATCAAAAGTTATCCAGGGATAATGTGATAATTTATTCTGCTCATGACTCTTTAGCTTCACCCACGACCCACCTCCAGGAACTTGACTGTTTTCGGAAAGAAGTGCTACAGCTGTATCTGTCTTTTATAAATCTGATAAAACTAAAGACTTTTCGGAGACATTAAGGATGCAATACTTCTCTAGAGATACTCAAGATTAACATGAGATTGGCAGAAACTGTGTGTGTTAAATCCGCTTTAATATTGGTTACTAAAGTGTTAATCGTTACTCATTTGTTCCTGCGTAGTTATTCATTAATGACAGAACAGCATTCTAAAGTGTTACTGTATTTCATGTGGATATAGCTAAATTTGTTATAAAATAGTAATTTTTATCGAGTTTAGATTTTCTTTTTTAAATGCTAAATGTTTAGTCTTCTGGCTCAACTAATTGGTAAATAGTCTCAAACTGTATAAACCAGCATTCTCCCACAAGCCTATATGTTAGAAAGAGTGTGTTATCTATCTGTCTAACTTCAGGATGAGGGACACAAAAATGAGGGCACAATAATAAGTTTCCAGCACATTCAGTACATTCTATACAACAATCCACCATTTTGTCAATATATTTTATTACTATTTCTAATTCTAAGGGGATAGTTAATGAATCTTGTTTTTTGCAAGAAGATTAAATAATAATTTGTAAATAAATCAGTCATGTTAAAGGATTAGTCCACTTTTAAATAAACTTTTCCTGATAATTTACTCACACCCATGTCATCCAAGATGTCTGTGTCTTTCTTTCTTCAGTCGAAAATAAATTAAAGTTTCTGATGAAAACATTCCAGGATTTTTTTCCATATAGTAGACTTGAATGGGCACCAAAGAGTTGAAGGTCAAAATTAGTTTCACTGCAGCTTCAAATTGTTCTACACGATCCCAGATGAGAAATAAGGGTCTTATCTAGTGAAACCATTGCTCATTTTCTGAAAATTTTTTAAAATTATGTAACTTTTAAACATAAATGCTCATCTTGAACTAGCTCTCTTCTTCTTCTCTATTAGAATTCCGGCAGTGTAGACACTGCTAAGTGTATTACTGCCCTCCACAGGTCAAAGTTTGAACTAATTGTTATATACTAGCATATTGCATATAAAAATTAGTTCAAAACTTTGACCTGTGGAGGGCAGTAATACACTTAGCAGTGTCTACACTGTTGGAATTCAAATAGAGAAGAAGATGAGAGCTAGTTCAAGATGAGCATTTATGGTTAAAACCTATATGATTTTCAATTTTTTTCAGAAAATGAGCAATGGTTTCACTAGATAAGACCCTTATTTCTCATCTGGGATCGTTTAGAACAATCTGAAGCTGCAGTGAAACTAATTTTGACCTTCAACTGTTTGGTGCCCATTCAAGTCTACTATATGGAAAAATCCTGGAATGTTTTCATCAAAAACTTTAATTTCTTTTCGACTGAAGAAAGAAGGACATGGACATCTTGGATGACATGGGGGTGAGTAAATTATCAGGAAAAGTTTATTTAAAAGTGAACTAATCCTTTAATGTATCAAATAACAAATCCACTGTGGAGGACCACTGTGAATACATTAAGATTTTTGTAAAATTAGGGATATTTATTGCCTTTTTGGCCTCTATGTCATACTAGGAAAATCATTTATTTATTAGGGGGAAAACAGAAGACATTGTTACCAGCTCCCAAGACTCCATAAGCAAGATGAGGAGGTACGGTGATCTTCCTTCGCTCGTTTACACACATGCCCTGAACTCCTTTATCCAAACCTGGAATGACTTTAGATTCCACACCCACCTGCCCCACGAATGGAAAACCCTTATCCAGGCTGAGAGAGAGAGAGAGAGAGAGAGAGAGAGAGAGAGAGAGAGAGAGAGAGAGAGAGAGAGAGAGAGAGAGAGAGAGAATTCCATGAGAGATGGTCACACTTGAGTTGAGCTCCAGATAAATTGCGAGGAAAATGAGAAAATTGCCAATAACCTAGAGAAAATACAAGATTCAACATAAAACATCATCTAGAAAACATCTAGACAAAGATTTTGTTGAATTAGGACAGGGTTTTTTTTTTTTAACACTGTCACCTGAATCTGTTGGAGAAAAATCAGTGAAAAGTCATATTTTGGCTTATTTTTTTTAATTATTATTAGTGAAGTGACATGTGGCCACGTATGGTGACCCATACTCGGAATTTGTGCTCTGCATTTAACCCATCCAAGTGCACACACACAGCAGTGAACACACACACCGTGAACACACACCCGGAGCAGTGGGCAGCCATTGCTTCGGCACCCGGGGAGCAGTTGGGGGTACGGTGCCTTGGTCAATGGTCTCACCTCAGTCGTGGTATTGAAGGTGGGGAGAGCGCTGGACATTCACTCGCCTCACCGACAATCCCTGCCGGACCTGAGACTCGAACCCATGACCTTTGGGTTACAAGTCCGACTCTCTATCCATTAGGCCGCAACTGCCCCAGTCGTGGCCTAATGACCTATTTTCTCTTTATCTTCACTGAGAGAAAATAAACAAAACTTCTTTGCTAAACCTGAAAATTATTTTGGTATATAATAATTAATAATCAGTATTAAAAAGTAGCATTAAAATGTTTATTTAACTAATAATCAAATTTTCTACCATATACAACTTGCTTTGTTCTGGTTTCACCTCACTCCAGTCTAAACTAACTGATTTTATAGGTAGGCCTAATTACTACACATTGTCATATAAATAACCTGAAAATACTGTGGATAATTAAGGCTAAATCTTACTAAACACTTTTGGGGTAAGCACACTTACGTTCTCCTTTCAGAGTTGTTCTGAGTAAATTATTTGTTATAACTGTTACACCGATTCATTTACATTTACATTTATGCATTTGGCAGATGCTTTTATCCAAAGCGACTTACATCAAATATTATACTATACTTTTGTATCTGTGTATGTGCAATCCCTGGGATCGAACCCATGACCTTGGCATTGCTAGTGCCACGCTCTAACCACTGAGCTACAGGAAAGCTGATTCAGACAGTGAGTTCAGTGTTGGAGTTGGACAGATCAGTTGTTTTCACGATTTATTAAAATGAATCGGTTCAAATGAGTTATTAGGTCGCGAATCGGACATTAGTGGAAGTGGACGCGTTGCGTGCAAATCGCGGCTGTTAGGACATCGCAGAAAGGTTTGTCAACACAGAATTCTTTTTTTTTTCTTCTTTTATTGAAAGTGTGGTTTATGTCAGCTGCATGTGTGGGACGCCTGTCAGAGAGGTAACGTTCTTATGAGCACTATTCACACCCAGCGCTTATACAGGAATGTGAAACATGGATTCGGTCTTCTGAACTTTAAGCATCGTCCCCGTTGATTTAAATTATTATGTGCGAGGGAGAGAGAACAAATACAGCGCTTAGTTTGAAGACAGAGAGAGTTCGTGCGCATGAGGGAGGAACTCTCTGCTCGTTCTCTCCACCAGTTAACATGCGCCCTATCACAAGCGCAGCAGTCATCTGCATCACTAATAAACAATTCTCAATAACTGATCAAATAAGGCTTTGGCGGGACAAAAATTCGTTTTGGCGGCCGCCAAAAAAATTTAAATGTAGAAAAAACCCTGAAACAACCTGAGAGCCCAACAGGAGAGGGTGGCTACATCACTACAAACAGCGATTGAAAAGGCCTCAACCACCTTCCCACATGCTAAACTTACTATCTCCACACTGCTGCCCCAAAATGACTTCCACCCTGACACTATCCAGCGGGTGAATGCCAACCTCTCCCATGCACTTAAACCCAATGTGCACCTGCATCATCCTGCAGGAGACATTGAGCAGAGATGGACCCACCGGCTGCCCCAAAGACTACAGAGAACTCATCATCCCATCCATTAAACTGCCTGGAGTGACACAAGGAAGAGACTCAGGAGGCATGCTTATTTGGTACAGATCAAATCTCGTTGCCATCAAAGTAGCTAAAACAGGACAATTCTATACATGGTTATAAATTAATAGGACAGTCACCACAACAGATAAAAACATCTTCCTATGTGCCACTTATATCCCTCAGGGGGACAAACTTCTGCCTGGAGGTGACATCCTCCCCCGACCTATACACACACAAAGACACAACTATGATAAAACAACAAACAAAAGCGGAACACATCTTCATCTGTGTCGCACACTAGGTATGTACATAGTCAATGGCAGACTAAGAGGAGATTCCTATGGAAGATACACCTACAGCTCACCTTTTGGTAGCAGTACAGTAGACTATTTTCTAATAGACCTTAACCCAAACTCCCTCAGAGGATTCACAGTCAGCCAACTAATCCCACTATCAGACCACAGTAAAATAACCCTTTACTTAACCAGAGCAATGCCCAACCAAGAAGCATCTAAACCAGAGATGCCCAAACTAGGGCCCGCGGGCCAAAGTTGGCCCGTGGTAACCTTTGATTTGGCCCACCGTACCGTCCGAGGAGAGAGAGAGAGAGAGAGGGGGGGTGATACCTTCGACACAGATTGTCATTTCTAATTTGACATAACAATTTTGTTTGTTTTATTGTTGAACTACAACAGAGTAAACTGAAATTAAATGTTTAAATTAAATGTAAATTAATAAAAAAAAAATATTGTAAATGCGCAATTCAAGGTGCAGCACTGCGTGCTTTGCGACACATGACGTCAATTAACGTCAACAAATTAAACGCAATAATGGAGAAATCAAGGCAGTGGCACACAGACAAGAGAAATTTTAAAAAAGCTTGGCAAGATGAGTTTTTATTCACAGAAGTCAAATCAAAGGCAGTGTGTCTAGTTTGCAAACAGTCTGTTGCTGTTTTAAAAGAGTAAAATATCCGTCGTCATTACGAAACAAAACATTCTGCAGCTTTCTCAAAGTACAGTGGCGAGGTGCGAAAACAGAAGGCTAACGAGCTGCTTGCTGGACTTCGATCTGAACAGAGCGCGCTGCTACGTCCTTCATCAGCACAAGAAAGCGCCACACGGGCCAGTTATCAGATCTCCGCTCTAATTGCTAAAAGTGGAAGAGCCTTCGCTACTGGAGAGTTCGTCAAGGCATGTCTTGCAGTGGCTGCAGAAGCAGTTTGTCCTTCTCAGGTACGAATGTTCTCACAAATTAGCCTGTCAAGAAATACTGTTACCCGACGCATAGAGGACATGGCTCAAGACATCGGCGAGCAAATCAAGGCAAAGGCAAGTGCGTTCTCTGCCTATTCAATAGCCTGTGACGAGAGCACCGACATATCCGATTCCGCACAGCTGTTGGTATTTTTGCGTGGAGTAAATGAAACTTTTGATGTGACACAAGAGCTGGCTGGCATTGAGACCCTTTCTGGTACTACTAAAGGAGAAGATCTCTTTTTTGCTGTTGAGAGAGTGTTGGAAAAAAACGAATTAAAGTGGGAGAAGATGGCCGGCATTACAACTGATGGAGCGCCGGCAATGGTAGGGAGGAAATCTGGCCTTGCTGCATTTGTGTCTCAGAAAGTCAGTGAATGTGGAGGAAAAGTTAAGTACCACTGCATTTTACATCAAGAACAACTATGTGCTAAATCTGTCGGGCTTGTGGATGTGATGCGTGACGTCGTCAAAATTGTCAACAATATACGCTCCAAGGCGCTTTCTCACCGACAGTTCAAGACACTGATGGATGAGATGGATGCGCAATATGGTGATGTGTTGTACCACCAGGAGGTCAGATGGCTCAGCCGTGGAAAAGTTCTCAGGAGATTTTTTGATCTGCGTGATGAGATCAGAATTTTTCAGGAAAGCAAGGATGGTAACATTCAAGTGCCCACAGATAAGAAATGGCTCTCTGACCTGGCTTTCCTTGTGGATGTAACAGAGTTGCTCAATATTTTGAATGTTCAGCTCCAGGGAAAGGACCAGATTATCACCCAGCTTTTTAATCACGTCAGAGCCTTCAAACAAAAACTACTGCTGCTCAGAAGACATCTCTCAGCAGGTAACAGTAACATTTACAGTTATAATATTCAGGATATTTTGTGCAATTATAATTATATTATTATTAATTATATTTAGAATTATATGAGTTTACATTTATATTCAGTCATGTCAGCATTTGTATTTTTGTTGTACATCAAGCTGATACAATAAGCTTAAAATTAGCTAGTTTCTTAAATTGTCATGAAATAATAATTTTCTTCTTTTTTCAGTTATTTATTCTATTTTTTCTCCCTCTGTTTTACATCCCTGTCCTTGTCTCACACTGTTCTCTCTGTTTCTCATTCCACATGCAGGAAATTTAGTTCATTTTCCCTGTCTTGGAGAGGTAGGCATGGTGAAAGAGAAGGTCCATGAGTATGATGCTGTTCTCAGCAACCTTATTCAGGAGTTTGACAGCCGCTTTGAGGATTTCAGACACAGCACTGCTGACTTTGAGTTGTTTGCTCAACCCTTCACCATCAGTGTGGATGCAGTCAGAGATGATCTTCAGATTGAACTAATTGAGCTTCAGTGTGATTCAGAACTGAAACACAAGTTCACATCCCTTCCCTTGACAGACTTCTACAAATGTGTCCCAGCTAACAGGTACCCAAAGATGTGTAAGCAGGCACAAGTGATGCTGTCTCTGTTTGGCAGTACCTACCTCTGCGAGCAGACTTTCAGTCTGATGAACTTGAACAAGAGTAAACTAAGAAGCCAAATAACTGACTCTCACCTACATAATATATTGTCTCTGTCTGTAAGTCAGCTACAGCCCAATCTTGAAAAACTTCTGAAAAATAAGGACCAGCTTCATATCTCTCATTAGGTCACTGACATTGCAACCACATGGTTTTATTATTGATTGTGTATTTGGCATTGAACTGTATTGTACATTGAACACTTGGGGATTGTTGCCCATTTAATTGTTCATTAAAATGCAACACTTTACAAATAAAACTGCATTAGTTAATCAGATTAAAGTTGTTTTATATTTATTTTAAATATTATGAAATAAATAAACCCAGCAACTTTAATGTAATATAGTTTGATTTATGATGCAAAATTAACTTTTGGCCCACGGCTCTCAATCAAGTTTGATTTTTGGCCCTTCATAGGAAAAAGTTTGGGCACCCCTGATCTAAACAAACCCAGCTCCACTCAGAAACACGTATAAATGGAAACAAAACAGTAAAGATACATATCAAAGTACAATTAGTCAACCAAAAATTCAAGTCCTATTAGATCAGTTCCTTGCCACTCCTTTCCTGCCTAACAGTGAAGGTACAAACCTAGCAGTAGACAAGCTGAACAGAATATTTGAGGTCTCAGCAACATTATCAAACTTAAAAACCACAAAAAGAAATGCAAAAAGACCACATGCCACTGAGAAATGGTTTGACAATGACTGCAAAAGACTTAGGAAAGAAGAATCCTATCAAACCAGAAACACAGAGATGCTGACAATGAGGACATCCGTCATCTCTATCATGAAAAACAAACAATATAGGAATACTTTAAGAAAGAAGAAAGAACAAAACACGAAAAGTCAACTCAGAGAAATTGAAGAATCCTTCAAATCCAACCACTTCTGGAAACATTGGAACACACTAAACAAATCTTACCATCAAGAACTAGCCATCCAGAATGGACATGTTTGGATAAACCACTTCTCCAACCTTTTTAGTAATATAGTCAACAATCGGGAACAAAATGCAATGTACGAAAAACTAAGGGTTTTAGAGTTGACCATCAAAGACTACCAGAACCCCTTAGAGACTCTCCAATTACACTAGCTGAACTATTAGACAAAATACAAACCCTGAAAACCCAAAAAGCCTGTGGTGTTGATGGCATCCTAAATGAAATTATAAAATATACAGACCACAAATTCTAATTAGCCATCCTCAAGCTCTTCAATATCATCCTTAGTTCAGGTATATTCCCCAACATTTGGAACAAAGGCCTAATTACCCCAATCCATAAAAACAGAGACAGATTTCACCCTAATAACTACCGTGGCATATGTGTAAACAGCAACCTATAGGTAAACTTTTCTGCAACATCCTAAACAACAGACTAGCCCATTTTCTCAGAGACAAAAATGTCCTGAGCAAGTGTCAAATTGGCTTCCAACCAAAATATCGCACATCAGACCATATATACACTCTCCATACCTTAATCGATAAGCAAATCAGCCAAAACAAAAGCTATAAATTTTCTCATGCTTTATTGACTTCAAAAAAGCTTTTGACTCCATTTAGCATGAAGGTCTTTTTCTTCAATTAATCCAGTGCGGCATCGGAGGAAAAACATATGACATCAAATCAATGTACACAAACAACAAATTTGCTGTTAAAATTGGTAACAAACACACAGAATTCCTCCCTCAGTGTCGTGGAGTGAGACAGAGCTGTAGCTTAAGTCCTGCACTGTTCAATATATACATAAATGAGTTAGCGAGGGCTCTGGATCAGTCTGCAGCACCTGGTCTTACTCTACTAGACACTGAAGTCAAATGCCTCCTGTTTGCTGATGATCTGGTGCTGCTGTCTCCCACTAAAGAGGGTCTACAGCAGCATCTAGACCTCCTGCACAGCTTCTGTCAGTCACAGGCCCTGTCAGTTAACCCCAAAAAGACAAAAATAATGATTTTCCGAAAAAAAGACCCAGCCGCCAAGACCAACATCATAGTTTTAAATTAGACAACATGCTCCTTGAGCACACGCAGAACTACACTTACCTTGGCATAAATATTAGCAACACAGGGAATTTTAACAAAGCTGTGAACGACCTGAGAGACAAGGCACGGAGAGCTTTTTGCGCTATTAAGAGAAATATAAAAATTGACATCCCAATCAGAATCTGGATAAAAATAATCAAATCAGTAATAGAACCCATCGCGCTCTACGGGTGTGAAGTCTGGGGTCCACTCACAAACCAAGAGTTCACTAAATGGGACAAACACCCAATAGAGACTCTGCAGACCGAACTATGCAAAGTTTTGCTCCGAGTACAGCGCAAAACCCTAAATAATGCCTGCAGAGCAGAATTAGGATTATACCCACTTATAATCACAATTCAAAAAAGGGCCATTCAATTCCATACCCACCTAAAAAAATAGTGATAAACAGACACTCCATCACAAAGCCCTGAACTACCAAGAGCTGACACCAGAAAGAAACACCCTCGGCCAATTGGTCTTAGAGCTGACTACACAAACTCAGTGAACACAATCCCACCCTAGAGACAGGCAGACTCAGTGAACACAATCCCACCCTAGAGACAGGCAGACACAGACAGACCTGGCTACCAAAGGAAGAAGGGCTGTGTCCACACTGCACAGAGAATGAAGTAGAAACACAACTGCACTTTCTGACATCCAGCCCTAAATATGCACAAATTAGGGACACTTTCTATCCCCATTTAACAAAGACAGAAATATCAGAAACCAAATATGTACAAACTCCCATATCTGCTAGGAGAAAGCCCAGCAAGCTCAAACCTGGCCGCCAGGTATGTGAGGTCCCGTCATGACGAAAGAGCCTCCAGCAGGACAGAACTACCAGCATACTCACTATATGCCTAGAGACACTTCTATAAATATTATAAGATTGAACATTTTTATTGCAATTTTTTATTGCCATTTTATTGCTAGATTTTTTTTCTTTATTATTATTATTTTCTTTATTTATTTATTTTTATTGTACAGTGTTATTAATGCTTTGGCAATGTAAAGATTTCTTTCACCATGCCAATAAAGCTATTTGAATCTTGAATCTTGAGAGAGAGTTTTCAACACACTTTATTTAAATCATAACAAATTCATCAGAACAACAAATTACATTATTCAAAAAACAAAACAAAAAAAGTACAGAAGTACAAAAGACTAAAAAATTATTGCAACAAGGTAGTAAAGATCAGCACTTCTTCAACTTTACAAATAGCTTCATTAAAACACAATTTTTGCGAAAAACTTTCAAAATCATTCATCATTTTATAAAACTTAAAATTAAGCATAACCCTTGCTTTTACCAGATTTTTAAAAACAATAACCACATGTTGTCCTTCTCTACCCTCTATTTAGTTTTTCCTGGTTATGTTAACAGCAAGTTTGGCCTGCCCAATTAAAAAAATGCAACAATTGACTTTTTATTCTTTGTGCCACACTATACTTGGGGCCAAGAATAAAAATCTCAGAAGAAAAAGTCTCCCCATAATTCATGAAAAGGACATCAAGAACACAAAACAGATCTTGAACATTCTAAAAAACTGTGAAAAATTGTCTCTCATTTTACAAAAAGGACAATCACTTGATATATTGGGATTAATAACACTCACAAAAGCATTTACAGCAACTGCGCCGTGCAAAACTCTCCATTGAATGGCGTTTTTCAATTGGTGGTTTATATAAAACTCTCCAGACAGGTTTAACTTCACCATCTAGTCACAATTTCTCTCTCCACACTGTGTCACTGCATTCTTTTAAAGATGCTTTGTTTAAAACTTTTACAAAACATTTATATAAAACTTTACTTTGAACATCTTGCAAACTTAAATCTTCCAGCCCTCTCAAATCCAGAAAAGGTTCAGACAGTCCTTTGAGATTGGGACTAAAAAAAACACTTGGAAAGGGATCTGTATTATTAGGAACCAGTTTTTCATTATAAAAGCCAATTAACATATTATGTTCTTCCTCTGTGAGTTTCTGTTTAAAAAAGCCCAGAAATGTTTCTACTTGCCGTACCGACCGCACACCTAGATGTGAGGTCAAGGACTGAGCATTATTTAAACCAGGTCCAGCAACATCCAACAAATGATGCAGTTTTAATGTCTTAGTAGAAACTAAACAATGAAGCAGTCCAGGTGTAGCTTCACAAGTAACATCAAGCCGAGCTCCATGTACAAGAGGTTCCTCCAAAAGCCAGTACAACGAGGATGTCGCCTCCAACCTCTGCTTTTCAAGTAAGTCCCAAACTTTAAAAAGTCCCTTATAAAATGGAGTAAGTCCGTTGCACTGCAGCTTGCTCGAGTCCATCAAAAACAAAGCAGAGTTCAAACCCAGTCTCCCAGCTTGATTAAAAATAACATCTGCCACTTTTCTCCAGACTAAATCCTCAGGTCCTGTGAGGTACCTTTCAATAAAAAGAAGTCGAAAACTGCCCCTCTGCTGGGCAAATGGATAAGTCCTTGTCCTCCTTCATCCCTGGTTAAAAAAGTATGCTCTGAGGTATCCAATGAAAGGTGCTCCAAAAAAAGTCGACCAAACTGGCTTGAATTTTACTCAAAAGTCCATTTGGAGGATCATAGCAGGCCAAACGGTGCCATAAAGCCGAAGCCACCAGGTTATTAATTATTATAACCCTCCCTCTAAAAGACATTTTTGGCAAAAGCCATTTCCATTTTTCCAGTCGCCCTTTTACTTTTTCTAGAACTCCTTCCCAATTTTTGCTTAACATAGAATCATTGCCAATATATACTCCTAAATATTTTGACCCATCCCTTTTCCAGGACAAACCACCTGGTACTTTAGGAAGACCATGGGACTATCTACCACTTGCTATGGCTTCACTTTTTGACCAATTGACCTTGGCAGAGGAAATTATACAAAATTTTTAAATTTCTTTAAGAAGATCAATGTCACTTTGCCCTTTAATCAGAACAATAATATCATCCGCATAAGCAGACAACTTAAAATTTGCTCCAGAGCAAGGTATGGTCCAACCTTCAATGCTTTCTCTGATCTTTACCAATAAAGGTTCAATGGCAAGAGCATACAACATTCCAGAAAGCGCACAACCTCTCTGAATTTTAAAAGGAGCACTCAGACTACCATTAATTTTCAGTACACTCTCAACATCCTGGTACAAAACCCTAATCATAGCAATAAAACCAGAGCTGAACCCAAACTCCTCTAACGTACGCCAGAGATAACTGTGCTCAACCCGGTCAAATGCCTTTTCCTGATCTAGAGAAATGAGACCAGAGTCTATGTCCAATAGTCTAGAGACGTCCAAAATATCTTGAATGAGATAAATATTATCAAAAATAGACCTGTTAGGCACACAGTAAGTTTGATCACGATGAATGACCTGCCCAACTACCTTCCTCAACCTAATGGCCAAAGCTTTAGAAAAGAGCTTTAAATCAGAGCACAAAAATGAAACAGGGCGCCACAGTTCTTTATTTCCTTTAAATCACCTTTCTTGGGTAACAGGGTAATGACTGCCCTCCTGCAGCTCAAAGGTAGCAAGTCACTCCCCAGCACTGACCAAAACGTTTTATAAAACTCAACTGGCAGACCATCAATTCCAGGGGCCTTACCGCAATCCATGCTCCGCAGAGCAACATGCAGCTCTGATGCTGAAAGCGGCCTCTCAAGCCAAGAGTTTGTCTTATCTGATACTTTAGGCAAACCCATATAAAAAGAGCTGGCCAGCTCATCTGCCTCCATATATTCACTCTTGTAAAGCTCAGAATAAAATAGTACAGCTCTTTTCCTAATTTCTTTAGGCTCTACCATTTCTATGCCATCCAATGAGTATAAAGAATGTATAAATCTGCTTTGACCATTCTTCTTTCCAAACCAAAGAAGAATTTAGTTGGATCATCCATTTCTAACGCACTCTGAAAACGTGAACGGATCAAAGCTCCCTGTGCTCTGATGCCTAACAGGTTATCTAGGGTCTTTCTTTTAACTTTGAGGAGCTCAATATGCCCTCGATTTCCTGTGGACTCTACCAAATTCTGAAGTTCCACTATTTCAATCTCTAGGGTTTTCATTGATTGGGAAATGTCCTTAGATACATTAAGAGTGTACTGACGGCACAGTTGCTGTATCTCTTTTTTTCCATGATCCCACCATTGCTGTAGGGAACTAAAATCCTTTTTCCTAGCACTAAACTGTTTCCAAAACAAATTAAAAACATCTTTAAAAAAATTGTCTTGTAACAAGGAAGTGTTAAAATGCCAGTAAGCACTCTTAGACTTTATGTTAGTAATTAAAGCACTACAGATCACTAAACTGTGGTCAGAAAAACCACTAGGCAAGATTTCACATTCCTTGATAATGTTAAAATGGTATTTAAAACAATAAAACCTATCCAATCTAGCCATAGAAATAAAGTTCTCTCTTGTTTGAGCCCATGTGTACTACCTTTGTTCTTTATATAAATTTCTCCATACATCACACAGATCATGTTCAGCTATAGGCTTTCTTATAGCATATTGAGAAGCTAGATGTGGCTCTTTATGGTTCCTGTCCATTGTATCATTCGCTGTACAATTAAAATCCCCTCCAATAAACATGAACTCTTCTACTTTACAGTTTGACAGAATATTACTTATTTTATCAAAAAGAACAACTCTTTCAGGACCAACAACAGGAGCATACACATTTATAAAAACTAAAACCATTTTTTCAAACTTTGCTGTTACTTTCATTAGATGTCCCTCAATAACATGTTCTATCTCATATGATACTGGTTTAAATTTTTTCCTAAAAAGTGCAGCTAAGCCACCACTACAGTGATTTTTGTGGCTTAGAATAACTAACCCATCCCATTCCATTAACCAGTCATTCTCATTAAGAACATCACTATGAGTTTCCTGACCAGCATTACATCAATTTTCTTTTGTTTAGTCAGATCATAAAGCATCGCTCTTTTCTTACTGTCTCGTGCACCATTTAAATTAAGTGTGCCCAATCTTATCCTACTCATAAAAAGGTAATATGAGCACACCAGCAACAAACACTTCACAAAATAAGAAAGGAAGCTAGACTGATTCAAATTCATCATTCAATAAATGTAATTTTAGCTTCTGGACAATTTTCTTCAGTCTAAACACTTCTTGTTCAGTAAAAGCTCCAGCCTCTTTCATTAAAGCCCTGGTTGAGTTTATAAACAACTCACGATCTGGAAAGTAATCCTCTACATTCACACCTTTCATGCCTTTCGTTGTCTGAAGAAACTTTTTAATTTTGTCCAAAGTGCAAGCGCTGCGGACAGATCACCTCTGTGAAACTGAGCTCACAGAGTCTGACGATTCACCATCACTGTCCACAGCACTCTTCAACATTACTCAACTCTGATTCCACCTCCCTTGCTTCAACAACTGTCCCAGTAGCTTTTTTACTAGCCCTTTTATCTTTTCCCTTTCCCTTAGTTTTCCTTTTTAATGTCGGTGTTTTAAATACACTCTGATCTACTGCCATGTCAACATCCAAAGCATCTTCTAATGAGGCCTGCTCACTGGCCTCAGAACACCACCTTCATGGACCTTTTCGTTTACCACACTCTCATTTTTATTACTCCCACAATCGCCATTTACATCATTAACCACTTTATCACTCATTTGTGCATTGTCTGTCAAGCTAACCGCTTCTCCTGCATTGCAATTCTGATCTGCACTCTTCTCAGGGCACACGCGTATCACATGACCCTCCTGTCCACAACCAAAACACTTCATCGACTCTGAGGTAGCAAAAATAACAATCAAAATCATCAATCCTAAATTTCATGGCCAGATTAACCTCTTCATTTTGACTATTTAAGACCATATGCACATGCCTCCTAAAAGATACAACGTGTTTTAACTGTGGCGATTTACAACCGAGTGAGATTTTCTTAATTTTTGACAGAAGTTTTCCGTGTCTCGCCAACTCCCTTTCAATCACTTTCTCTTTAATTAACGGCGGGACATTTGACAAGATTACTCTTTTTGCTGGTTGCACAAGGGGCATGACCGGAGTAAGAGAATCATTCACAACAATACCGGTCTCTACGACTTAATTCACTTTGTCAACGCTGTTCAAAAACATCACTATTGCGCTATTCATTCTAGATGCAGAAAGAATGCAATCATGACCAACAATAGCAGCAACAGCGATAACACAATCTTCCACAGAACAACGTTCCGCAGGCAAGACCTTAACGCCATGCCGCCTTGTTAAACTCTCCAAACTCGCGTGCTGAGACGCTGCCATAGCGATCAGTGCACACTGACCGACGACGCTCCTCACAACTACCCACAAGCTTTTTATCTACTTAAACAACAGAACCACAAAGGATAGATAAAAAGATAGAAAACTCACTCACGCCGTAGAGCTCACTCCAACACACTCGCCACACTCCGTCCACTCACTCCCAGCATGCACTTGAGAAAGAGATAGAGATTTTTTTTTATTTTTCAAAAAACATTACAGAAATATTAAAAAAAATTAAACATTAAAATAAAAAAAATAATATTTACAGAAATTGTGAAAAATACATTTCGTTTTCAGCAACATAACATAATGCCCCTCTATGACACCATATATTTTCAAACACTTCTAAACAGTTTGTAGCTTTATAGAAATAAAAATCAATTACAAGTCTCGATTTAATCATAGCTGTAAACATCATTACAACATTATAATAACCTTTTTGTTAAATTTTTTTCTTTCTGCTAACATATATTGCCATTTTTGTCATGCCTGTAATAAAATTAATCAATTGACATTCATATTGTATTCTTCGGATATATTTAAAACCAAAAATAAAAACCGGAACAGTACATTTTTAATTAAAACAAATAAATATATCTTTCAACAAGTCAAATAAAGGCTTAAGTCTTGAGCAATACATAAACACATGAAAAATAGTCTCTCTTTGAGAACAAAAAGGACATTCTTGTCTAACATTTGGATTTAAAATAGAAATAAAAGAATTAACAGCAACTATGCCATGTACAATTCTCCACTGTAAGTCTCCAATTCTTTTTGTTAATGGTGGCTTATAGAGTGCCCACCACTCTGGTTTTACATCTTCATGAAATTCAAAGATGGTACGCCAGGGTGAATCAATTCTTTTATGTAGACCTTTTTTTGTTGAAAGCTTTTACACAAGAGCTGCTGTGTAAAAGCTTTCACTTTTCTTTAAGAGCTGCTGTGCAGCCAAAATGATGTACCAGTTATCAATGTAAAGCTGCTTTGACACAATCTGCATTGTAAAAAGCGCTATATAAATAAAGGTGACTTGACTTGACTTGACTTGACTTGACTTGACAAGCATTGTAAAAAAAAATTCCCTCCAACTTCATACAAATCCATATCTGGTACATTTTCTAAAAACACCCCAGATATTTGGGGACAAAAAACACTTTGGAAAAGTATCTTTATCATCAGGCAGACATTTTGAGACAAAAAAATCATCAAGCATGTTCATTTCTTTTACTGTAAACACAGCTTGCAAATTCTGAAGAAATTTTTCAACAATTTGAACTGATTTAATACCAAACGAAGTAGCCACATTTTCTACATTTTAAAATTTGAACAAGACACATTAAGTAAACGCCCCAATGTTGCAATCTTGGATTTAATAAAGACATCATTTGATAGTCCACATGTATCTAAAAAGTCCAGACGGGCACCGTTAATCATGGGTTCTTCCAATAACCAAAAAAGAGAATCCATACTCTCAAATCTTTTCACTTTAAAAAGGTCCCATATTTTAAACAGATTTTGATAAAAAAACAGGAAGCCTCGATGTATTAATTCTTTTTGGATCCATCAAAAATAACTTCTTATCTAAACAGAGTTCGTCAACAGATTCTCTTGTCAAGACTGCTTCACTTTTATTCCAGTTAATTTTTGCAGAGGAAATTAAACCAAAATCTTTTAAAGGTCCCATGGCATGAAAATTTCACTTTATGAGGTTTTTTAACATTAATATGAGTTCCCCTAGCCTGCATATGGTCCCCAAGTGGCTAAAAAAGGCGATGGGTATAAACCGAGCCCTGGGTGTTTTGCTTCGCGTTTGAGCTCGGACGACTCAATCTGGAATCTTCCCCATATGTCGTCATAAGGGGAAAGATTACCTCCCCTTTCTCTGCATTACCCGCCCATGAGAAAATGAGCTACTACCGTGAGATTCGAGCACAATATATTTTTTTTCCTCGAGAGACATCATGGCTTGCAAGCGAGCGAAGCATGGCAGTTGCTCAGTGTTTGGATGTACAAATGAACACCTTAGTATTTTTTTAGTTCCTTCATCCGAGCCTATGAATAAACAGTGGGTTAATTTTATTTTCTCTGGTAATGCGCTAATACAACTTCCTATAGTTTTGTATGTCTGCGACACATATTTCACCGACGACTGTTTCCTCAACGTGGGCCAATACAGCCCAGTTACTGTCGCTAATGTAAAGTTAGATAGCATCAAGTGTGTGTGTGAATACACACTGTAACGCGAGTGTTGTACATTTCTTTGTTGTTTGGATAACCGTTCTGCTGTTGGTGTTATAACACACGCAATATCCACATTTCCAGATTGCAGAGCTTGATGTAATTGTAATAAGATTGTAAAAACTTTTAAGATTTATGAAATATAAAATATGTAAACAAATAAATGATTTTGGTATGGTAGCACATTTTCCACAACAGCACCTATCCGAAAAGGTATTTGTAATATTGGCAGAGGTCTGACTAATTTAGTTGTGCTGGTTAGTGTCTATAGTAGGGATGGGCGATAGATCGCATGCGATTGTCATGCGCATTTCGTCAGTTAAGCCGGTTCCCTGATTACCGCTAAATCGGCATCACCTGCTTTCAAATGGAGCGCCATTTAATAGACAGAACCGTAGATCACTGACAAGCTATGCAATATCACGTTCATTATCGCAGATGAATCGCCTTCGATAATGAACGCGATATTGCGTAGCTTGTCAGTGAACTACGTAGGTCATTAGCTACATGATAATAACTGTAACAGCATACATAAACCAACTAAAGTACAGTTTTAAACGAACCATTCTGAGACATCCTGCTGTAGCTGTTGAGTTGCAACTTCTTCATCCGGTGCTTCTCCATCTGGGTCAAACTGTAAAACTTGAACGACTGCGTGTCTATAAGCCATTGCGATACATCCACTGTCAACATTAGCACATGGTACCGTAGCCGCAAGCTGGTTAAGGCCACACCCACCCTCCACCTTGCCCCCGCCTCTCTCCTCCTCATTAGCATTTAAAGCTACAGACCCAGAAACGGCACGTCCTGAGGAAAGCTCATTGTGGGACTGGCTTGAAGTGGCTGAAATTCCGCACCAAGGCTGAATTTCAGGAAAGAGACTTCAGATACAGTACTAGGGACCACTTAGGCCTATATAAAAGCATCCAAAAAGTAGCATGTCATGGGACCTTTAATGTCTTTATTAATAAGTCTACATCATTCTGCTTATTGATCATTATAATAACATCATCTGCATATACAGACAGACATAAAGTAGTATTACAATTTGGTAAAGACACCCCTTCTAAAACTCTCCTTAAAATACTTTAAAGTGGTTCTATCGCGAGAGTATATAGTAACCCTGAAAGAGAACGACCTTGTCTTACCCCACAACACACTTTAAAGGGTGCATATAAGCCACCATTAATCTTCAGAATACTCTCAATATCACAATATAAGACTTTAATATAAGCTAAAATTTTAGAGTTAAAACCAAAAGCCTGAAGAGTTTTCCACAAATAATTGTGTTCTACACAATCAAAGGCTTTTTCTTGATCTAAGGAAATCAAGCCTATGTCAAGACCAAACATCCCAGCCAACATGTCCATGTGGGCCCCACATGGGTTTTATCTGGGCTATATGGGCATCATCTGGGCATGGGTTCAGAGTGGGCACATTGATGGGCTGAATGTGGGCCCCATTTTGAATACATTTTGGGGCCCAGTTAGGTTGCCCCCATTGTTAATTTGAGGGTCCCATATGGGCCACATTTGGGCTTTATTTAGAATTGTAAAATTTTGCTTTTTACAGTTGTTTTTATACAATTATGGGTAACAGCTTAACCCTAACAACTGGTTACATTTATTCAATTTTTTGTATTCCATGTTTTAAAGCCTATATATCATTAAAATATATTTTTTTCTTATAATCTAAAATCTACCCAGCCAACATGCATGTGGGCCCCATGTGGGTTTTTGATGGGCTGTCACTTGGGCCCTGCATGGGCAACCCAAGTGGGGCCCATAGAATTTTGTCCATCGGCTCCACACAGGCCCCATGTGTGTTAGCCCATAGGGGCACATGATGGGTCCATAGTGGGCTCTAAGTGGGGCTCATTTGTGTGTTCATTATAGGGGCCCACATGGGTCACATATGGGTTCTAATAAATGGGGCCAATATGGGCCACATATAGAACCCTTATGGGGCCGAGAAGGGTGATAACACTGGACCCACAAATGGCCCCTCTATGGGGTTTTTGTGGGACCACAGTGGGTGAGAACTGGGCCCCATTTATATTTCTTTTTTATTCCTGTAGGTGAAATTAATGTGCTTTAATGTGCTCATTTGCAAAAGAAACTTATGTTTTAGTTAACCTGTACCTAACTTAATATAATTTAAATTACATGAGAAAATATTTGTACTGTGAAGAAAATGACTTTCAACTCAGAATTTGTAAACCACCTTTTTATTGATCATAAGAAGAAAAATAAAAGTACAATAAAACAGGATAAGAGCATTGAAAATTCTTCAGCCCATCACTCCTGGGTTGGGGCAGACCCATCAGCTTCATATCTAAAGAACAATAATGAGAGAAAAAAACAGATTGGCAATTATTTTAAAATACTATCAAATCATTAACAGGAGCACTCTCTTAAAAAGCATGCATGATTATGATCAAGCCATGCCAGTATTATATTTCTGTCCAAATGGTTAAAGTAACACTTAAAGGGAGATTTCTACTACTAAAAGGAATATGAACAAGTTAAAGTTCAAAACGATGTGCCTGATATAACAGAAGTATGACTTTACAAAAGCACATTACAATACAAAAATAACACAACATAAATATA